>CM031598.1:47445799-47448299 GCA_018398815.1 Conus ventricosus | reverse complement strand
CATCTGTCGTTAAGTGAGAAATTATTATCTTGTCTGTGACTGCGGCGCAGTGCTAATTGCGTTCTTCACGTCGTGTGCCTCATGTTGTGTGTGTTGCTGGGAACAGCCACGACAGCGAGATCGGTCTGACTGGAGACGTGAAGCATTTTAGTGGGAAACTTAGTACTTTATATCTTTAACTACTCTTTTCTCTCTTTTAGGTTTACCCCTGAAATCTGACACGCCTTTCCCTCAGCGCTCGATGTTAATCATCCTACCAAAGTTGTTGTTAGAACTGAATCTACATGCCTCTTTTTATTCCATCGGTCCCAGACGTTACCCTTCATCCTCCTGTGGCGTGTATTCACTGATGTGGGTCAAATAAATATTGCATCTCGGCTTACGTTTAAAGATTGCAAAAGTCAGAAAGGTGGGGGAAGAGAGAGAGAGAGAGAGAGAGAGAGAGAGAGAGAGAGGAGAAGAGAGGAGAGAGAAGAGAGAGAGAGAGAGAGAGAGAGAGAGAGAGAGAGGCAGGCAGACAGACAGCCAGACAGACAGACAGACAGACAGATTCTGGCCTTCCCATCTCTTTCCACAACCAAAACAAACAAAAAAACCTAAAACAAACCATCGTCTTACCCCTTTCCCTTCCTCGCTCTCAACCCGGCTCCTGACTCCTCTCCTCTTTGCCCCCTCCTCCATTCCTACCTCCCCCCCCCCCTCCCCCACACTCTCCCTACCTCAACATCAATACTAACTCATTAGACAAAAACCTGTTTTCAGCTTCAATCTTTTAAACCACGTCTGTCTGTCAAATCAACTCACCCGCCACAGGGAATTGGCGGTTGTGTCGTGACTTTCTGAAATGAGAAACGGGAAGACAGAGAGCATGGAATGCAACATAGGATGGTGAAAGTTGAGAGGGGGTGGGGGCGAGAGTAGAGGGAAGGAGGGGGAAAGGGCAGATGGATAGTGGAGTGTTGCTAGGTGAATTGGAAACTGTCACTGAACGTTTCTTGAAACCCACTGGTCTTCAGTCAGCTTCCCATGCCCATGAATGAAAGCTAGAATGAGAGGGAAGCTGTGTTGTCCTGTATTTAGAAGTATAATCTATGTCAGAACACAGATAATCAATTTTGGATGAATACGTTTGTAAGCAGAGGTTTAGAATCTTTGTACTTATTTTTGACATTAACATTTCATGCATTTTGAGGAAACTTAGCAGAGTTGTTTATGTATTATATGAAAACTTCCTTATTTTTGACATTCACATTTTATGCATTTTGAGGAAACTTAGCAGAGTTATCTATGTATATCTATTGCTAAATATCGGTTGTCTACTCTCTGCTCAGCTCTGGTTGATGTTCCAGCATGAGCCTTGGGGAAAAAACATTGCAGGACAGGCCTCAGATTTTATTGTACACAATAAAACTAAACACCTGTTTATCTTTAAACTCTGTCCTTTTGTGTGTTTGGAAGGAATGTGGAATTGTAGGCTCACATTGAACAACTAAAACAGTGCAGTAAATATTTCAAGGTCCTCACAGTAAAACTCAAAATGCTTAAGCCTGGTCAAGCTGAAGTATGTTACGATTCACATGCAGAGAATAAAGACACTGGCATAATTTTATGTGGGTTTTATTCTCTTCTCTTTTTTTCGTTCTTCATCCCAAGCAGTTTCACTCCTCCTTTTCTTCTTAATTTATCTTTTCAGCTATGATTTCCCCTTTTTTCCTTTTTGCTCCATAATTTTCTTTTTCTTTTTTGCTTCTTACTCTCTTAACATGTCCCCTTTACCACTACGATTCTCCCCTCCTCCTCCCCCCCCCCCCCCCCTTTCTGTTAACTTGTATGACTTTCTACTTTTCTTCTTTTTACTTTTGTGACTTTCTCTGCTTTTTTTCTTAACTTCTTTGAAAATCCTCCTTTCTCAGCAGCCAATGCTTGCTGATTCACATGAAAACTTGGTCTACGATAACAGTTGACTCATTTCACCGCTCTAAAAGAAGGCCGACACCAGTACGGAGAAACATTCCCGTGACTTGTGTCACTCTTTGACAATAATGACGTTAACACGCCATTGACGTGTCTCTTGGACGCCTAGTCACTGTGTCCACATGCCCAGCAACGCTCACGTCCACACCCTCCTTCATCTCTGTCTCTTCCCCCAAGCGTCCCAGAAGATCATGAAAGAGAGCAGTGCCCAGCTTTTATCTTCAGCACCCCCTGCTCATGGCAGGAATCAATAGGAAAACAAAAGACCAGAGACAGCCCGGCAGCACTATGGTCTTCCCCTCTTCCTTGTTGCTTTCAGCTGGCACTGCGTTTATAATTAGGAAAATTGGGAGTGTGTCCCCCCCCCCCCCCCCCCCAAAGGACTGTAGTTCAAACTGAGCACTTCTATTGACTCTGGCCGCTGAGAGATGGTGGGAGGGGAAAGGGGAATGGGTAGGTTCGGGTGGGGTGGGGGCAGACAGACCGAGAGAGAGAGAGAGAGAGAGGGGAGAGAGAGAGAGAGAGA
>CM031598.1:47430799-47438299 GCA_018398815.1 Conus ventricosus | reverse complement strand
TGTGTGTGTGTGTGTGTGTGTGTGTGTGTGTGTGTGTGTGTGTGTGTGTGTGTGTGTGTGTGTGTGTGTGTGCGTGCGTGCGCGCGTGCGTGGGTGCGTGCGTGTGCGTGTGCGTGTTAGGTGGAGACAAATTGAGGGTTTAATGCATAGAATAAAACTCAATACCAGGAAAATGAAATAGCCTAGGGGGCCGGAATAGCTCAGTTGGCTGAGCGCCGGACTCGTGATCCTGGTGCTGCGAGTTCGAATTTCGGTACAGGGGGATTTTTCCCTCGGAGTTAACATTGGTTCTGACTCCATTCCCAATACAGTCCTACGAATGAGAGTATAAACTGAGGTTCCGTGTGTGAACGCACGGGTAACATCTTGCACACACGTAAAATCCCATCACCAACTTTCGGAAGAGAAGGCCAGTTTGGCCGTTGGTATGGATGACATGTTACACATAGCATGCACCTTGCCCGAAGATGGAGTATGGCTGCCTTAATGGCGGGATAATAAAACAAAAACGGTCATACACACAAACCTCCACTGCCTGTATACACAGGCAGTATCCGCAGGAGTATCAGCCTGCGTACGCAGAACGAAAGAAAGAAAGAAATAGTGTGAACACGTGAAACTATCTGTGAGGTAAATGTGTCCTATGGCATTCAATATATTTTTCTAAAAAGTGTAGCTCCAAAAATGTCACCACCAAGCTTTGGCAAGAGTTCATATCTAGGAAATGGATCGGTTGGTAAACATATCTAGGAAATGGATCGGTTGGTAAACATTCGTGTAACAAGGATGTAACACAAAATTGGACAAACATGATATTGCAGGGTCCGGTTGGTAATGTAATGTGATTTCCTTTCTTGTACATTAACATTTCATCTGTAAAATTGTAATTGTTCTTCTGAGTATTCTTCAGTCTTATTGTTCGTTTATTGTCGCCGTCGTCGTCGTCGTCGTCGTTGTCGTTGTTGTTCTCGTTGTCACTGTTGATATTGTTGTTGTTGTTGTTGTCGTTGTAGTTGCTGTCGTTGTTAATTTAGTTTTGTGGGTGTGATTTAGTGTAGCATCACAATAAATCAAGATTGTTTCATGAAAAACAACACAAAAAGCACTGTTCAGTATCTCAAGTCAAGAAGACGTGCAGGAATCACTTCCATCAGCCTTCCCCTCTTATCTCTGCCAGACTTGGTTCCACTGTTGAGGGTAGGTCAGCCGTGACTGGGTGCAGCAGGATTACTCTGAGTAAACCACTGGCTCCACCCAAGTGTTTCTGATTGCCGCTATTGAACTGATGCGGGCTTTGGTAAAGAGTGACTGTTAGTGCATTCGGGATGTTTCTTCTTCTCACCTCCTCCTCCTCCTCCTCCTCCTCCCTCCTCCTCCTCCTCCTCCTCCTCCTTCTTCTTCCTGTTTCTTTTTCATCCTTCTTATTTCTGTTCTTTATTTATTTTCTTGCTCGTTGGAGGACAATAGATAACACAGAGGATAAAAAGGAGCTTGCTGAATGGCAGGGCAGAGTTCCTGCAAGGGTTGATGACTTTCTGGTACACAGAACTCTGTGGCATTGGGGAATTGTATTCTTCTGGTACGACTTTTTCTTCTTTCTTTCGCTTCTCTCCTTCTTCTTCTTCTTCTTCTTCTTTGTTCTTTGTTTCTTCTTCTTCTTCTTCTTTGTTCTTTGTCTGTTTCTTCTTCTTCTTCTTATTCTTCTTCTTCTTCTTTTTCTTCTTCTTCTAATTCTTCTTCTTCTTTGTTCTTTTTTTTTTTTTTTTTTTTTTTCCCCTCCACCTTTACTATTTTTTTTTGTCTTTTATTTTTTCCTTTTTTGTTTTTTGTTTGATTTTTTTTATACTTTTCTTCCTTTTTTGGCTTTTTTTTTCTTTTCTTTTTTTGTAAAGGCGGTCCTTTTTTTTTTCTTTTCTTTTTTTGTAAAGGCGGTCCTTTTTTTTTTCTTTTCTTTTTTTTGTAAAGGCGGTCCTTTTTTTTTTCTTTTCTTTTTTTTGTAAAGGCGGTCCTTTTTTTTTTTTCCTTCCTTTCTTCTCTCAGGTACCATGCAGGTCTGTATGATGTATTACTATCGATGTACATTGTTTTGCTGATTTTAATGCTTTGGCGTTTGTTACAGCGCGTCAGGGTTTATTTTTGTACTAGTGTTTGGTGTAGTGACACTCTCACACTGTGTTTAACAAAAAGATACAAGGGTTATGCGTATTAAAAAAAAAAAAAAAAAAGAAGAAGAAAAGATGAAAAGAAAAGGACGAGAGAGAGGCCCGGACATCTTCCAGGAACCATCCTTGAAACGAAAGACGAAAGTATGCAAGGATGATACTAGAAATACGCGAAGGAGAGAGGGGAGGAACAAAAAATCAAGAAGAGAGAGAGAGAGAGAGAGAGAGAGGAGAGAGAGAGAAGAGAGAGAGAGAGAGAGAGTGAGGAGAGAGAGAGAGATGATGAGAGAGAGAGAGAGAGAGAGACAGACAGACAGACAGACAGACAGACGAGACAGACAGACAGAGACAGGAGAGAGAGGGGAAGAGAGAGAGAGAGAGAGAGAGAGAGAGAGAGAGAGAGAGAGAGAGAGAGGAGAGAGAGGAGAGAGAGAGAGAGGAGAGAGAGAGAGAGATGTAGTAAAGAAAGCGTACAGCTCGTCTCGCAAACCGGCCTATTCCCCCTGAAGGCTATCCCTATAGTGAAAAAGGAGACTACAAGGAAGACACGAGGAAATCCCTGCAGCGAGACAATCGGTATCAATAAGAGAGAGAGAGAGCGAGAGAGAGAGAGAAGAGAGAGAGAGAGAGAGAGAGAGAGAGAGAGAGAGAGTATACTTTTAACTGAATTAAACACACACTTGCACCTCCCTCCTTCCCTTCCTCATATCCCACATCCGCTGTTGTTGTGTGCGTGTGTATGTGTGCGTTGAGCGTGCGTGCATGCGTATGTGTGTGATCACAATATTTGTAAAAGATAAAGTTACATTTTCTACAAAGCCGATAGAAACATTACAAAGCACTCATGAACATGAATTATTCGTTAACTTAAAAGACAGAACATGTTACAAAAGCGGTTGAGCACAAAATAGTGTGTAGGTGCCTGCTTTTACAGTGTCTGCTATTGTTTGTTTGAAAAGGAGAGCTGGAGCGGCGCGATATTTATGCTTTGTGTGTGCGCGTGCGCGCGCGCATGTGTCTTTGTGTGCGCGCGTGCGTGTGTGTGTGTGTGGTGTGTGTGTGTGTGTGCGCGCGCGTGCGAGCATGCGTGCGCGTGAGCGTGCCTGCGTGCGTGCCTGCGTGCGTGTTACATTAACTTCCTTAACTGTGCTTCCTGCTCAAAGACCACTTCATATGGTATCGATGACTTTGTCTTTTTAATTTTGCTTATGCACATTTTACCACTAGCAAAATGTTATTGACGCACACATAATTATGTGAAGATTTCTTTTCATATAGCCCGAACAGCACGTCTGTTACGGACAGATGCAATTTCATGCCTACCTTTGATAAAATAATATTTTCAATTTCTACCCAAAATTGTCTCACTGATGGACATTCAAAGAAAAAATGTTCAATGGTATCCACAGTGTCCGGACAATAATCACATGAAATAGACTGGCACACGCCATTTTTTGTAGCATAAATATTTGTGGGATAGATATTATGTAACAATTTCCATTGCAGCTCACGTAAAGCGTACTTCTTTTGTTGCCAGTCTTGGCGTAAGCCACATCTTTTCACTCAATTCAATGTTAAGTTTTCTGCTCCAAAAATCTACGGCGTGTGGAGTTAACGGTTTGTTGTTACTCTTTTTCAACAGATATTCTTTAATTTGTTTTGTTTTAGCATAGAAATGATTTGCGTCAGAGGTACCATGATTCTCCATTCAAATCGTCTATTCCTATCTTTTATCAAGTCAATCCAGGTTTGTGGTATGGCATTTAGTAAAGCATTGTATTGAAACATGGTTATTGCCCTGTTTTGGTTAAGTAAGTCTTGTACTTCCACTAAAGTTAAAAAACGCCTTTCCTGCGTTTTAATATATCGTTTATTGTGACGAGGCCTTTTCTCTCGCCATTTTTCGAAATTAAGGACCTTACTTTTATATTTGATTAACTTATTATAAAAGAGACACTGTGTATAATCGTCCAATCCACTGTAGGTTAAAGATATTTTGCAATTCAATCATGTCAACCATTCGCAACCCTCCTTCTTTATAATCTGCTTTCATGACCTTTCGTTTAATCTTTTCAAAGGCTTTTCTGTTACTGTGTTTCCTTTGCCAAAGAAATTTATATAAAATTGTATTAACTTTAATCAGTATTTCCTTTGGCAGTCCAACCGACTGCATAACATAAATAAATTGGCTGGTCAAAAATGTCTTTATGATCACTATTTTACCATGTATGCTAAGGTCTCTCTTACTCCATTCTTTTATCATAGCTGTTAGAGTTTTCAGCCTACTTTTCCAGTTGTCTTCTATTTCTTTGGCCATTTTGTCTTTTGCAAAGAATATTCCTAAGATTTTTATTTTGTCTACAATTTCAAAAGGTATGTTAAGAACACTTTCATCAACATCACCTATTGCCAAGACTTTAGTTTTACGTATGTTTAGTTTCAAGCCAGAAAAACATGCAAATTGTCTGAGAATATTTGTTTGCTGTTGTTATATCATTCTGGTGTTTTAAAAAAAGGGTTGTGTCGTCAGCCATCTGTTGGATTTTGATGCAAGCGTTTGTTTCATTTCGCATCTGTATTCCTTCAATGCCACTATTTCTAATCTTAATAGCTAGCAGTTCTACAGCCAAAACAAAGGCTAAGGGGGAGAAACGGACAATCCTTGTCTAATACCACAATTGACATCAAAACTCTCCGATATCCAGCCCCCATGATTTATATGATTTACAGCCTTTTTTAACATAATTCGAACCCATTTCTTAAAATCGGGACCAAATCCAAAAACATCGAATGCTTTTAATAAGTACGTTTTTGTTATGGAATCGAATGCTTTTGAATAATCAAGTGCTAATATAAAACCTGATTTACCTGTTTTGTTTACGTAATTGATTGCATCGTCAATTGTACGAATGACTGTAGATATATTTCGACCTTTAATGTAACCAACCTGGTCTTCGCTGACCAGATGTTGTATAACACCACTAAGTCTCTGTGCCATAACTTTAGCTAGAATTTTATAATCAGTATTTGTTAAGGTAATAGGTCTCCAGTTTGTTAGATGCTCTTTATCTAGTTCTTTGCCTTTATGAATTTAGTGTTAATACACCTTGGTATTGAGTGTATGACAGCTCATCTTTCTGAAAGGATTCATTGAAAGAGGCGGTTACAATATCTTTTAATTTCGGCCAGAAAAATTTCATGAATTCAACAGTAATTCCGTCCATACCTGGCGCTGATCCATTTTTCATGCTTTGTAAAGCGCTGATGTTTCATTGACAGTGACAAGACCTTCACATGAGTTGGAGTCAGTGTCACCAAGGCGAGGAATATCTTCTCCAGCAATAAAGTTTTGCGTAGCTTCAGTCACATTTGCAACGTCAGTCTTTTGATTGTAAAGATTTCTATAGAAGGTTACCTCTTCTTTCATTATTTTGGTCTGGTCAGTGGTAGTAAACCCAGAATCTGATACAAGACGAGTAATCACATTTTTTCCTTTCCTTACTTTTTCAAGGTTACAGAAATATTTGGTGTTTTTTTCTCCTTCCTCAATCCATTTCACTCTTGATTCGAATTTGAGCACCTCTCGTTTTTTGCATATCTAGTAGTTCTAGTTTGTGTTTAGTACTTAATAACTCATTCTGTAAGCGTGCATTTCCAGGGTCTTTTGTTATGCGAAATTCAATGTCATTCAGTTGTTTTCGCAGGTCTAACTGTTCGTTTCTTCGACAACAGGATAATCGTTTGCCAAAATCAACACAATAATTACGTATTTCGGATTTCGTAAGTTCCCATTTATCAACAGAATTTATAAGTTCCTCATTATTAACACAATGATCTATTAACGCATTTACATTTTTTTTACAAACTTTCATGTCTGAGGTAGCTATTATTAAATCTCCAATACCCTGGACCTCTTATGAACTTGCTGTTTTCTAATTCTGTGACTACAGCTTTATGATCCGAATTAGAGACTGTATAATGTTCGCATGACGCAATAAAGGAAATAATATCTTCTGAAGCAAAGCAATATCTAAACGACGAGCGATAAAAGGGTGAAAACGGTTCCAGGTATATTCTTGATCATTCTCATGGAAGATCCTCCATACATCTGTCAAAGAGAGCTCACGTATACAGGTCTTAAAGGCTTCAACTTCTGTCTCATTGAAAGGATTTCCGGATATAACATCATGCTTGTTGTTTAAGACACAGTTGAAATCACCACATAAAATGAAATTTTCAGCTTCCAAATCTTGTAGTTTCACATACAGGTTGTGGAAGAAACGCCTTTTGTCCATAGACTCGTTAGGCGCATACACATTTACAATGGTGATCGGGACTTGCTCAAATATGATATTAATTGCAACAGTGCGATCCTCTGTTAAAATAAGTTCAATGTCATCATTAACATATTTGGAGACCAGTATGACTTCGCCCTTTCTTCGGACGTACCTCTTTTGCGAAAATCCTTCCACCCATTCTTTTTCCAATTGCGATTTTCCTTTTCTACAAAATGAGTTTCTTGCAAACATATGACATCAAACTTTTGACTTTTAAAGTATTTAAACAAAAAACTATTACGCTTCATTTTATTTTTTAGTCCCGGCAGTTCAAAGAACAAATTCTAAACTTTTCCATTATCTACTAAGAAAGATAAAATGTATGACTAAAACGAAGCACTGAGCTCCCACAAAAGTCAACATAGGCATTTCTATCTGAGAAAAAAAAAAGGGGGGGGGGGGAGGGTAAGACAACCGGGGTGCAGAAAAGAAGAAAGGGGGACAGACGGAGAGGAGGAAAAGGAGGCAGTTGTAGAATGAGAAAGGGGGCAATAGAGAGACAGAAGGAGAGAGAGAGAGAGAGGGGGGAGGGGAGAGAGAATGTAATACTCGACATGAATGAGAGGAGAAGAGTGGAGGATAGAGGACTGTTGGGGCGTTGTTCTTTGTCTGTTTTTCTTCTTCTTCTTCTCTCTTCTTCTTTGTTCTTTGTCTGTTTCTTCTTCTTCTTCTTCTTCTTTGTTCTTTGTTTCTTCTTCTTCTTCTTCTTTCTTCTTCTTTTATTCTTCTTCTTCTTCTTCTTCTTTGTTCTTTGTCTGTTTCTTCTTCTTCTTCTTCTTCTTCTTTGTTCTTTGTCTGTTTCTTCTTGTTGTTCTTGTTCATATTCTTGTCTTATCGTTGGTGTCGTCGTTGTTGTTATTGTAATTCTTCTTCTTCTTTCCACGAGTATTAAATCTGTGATCTTCCCAGCCATATAGTAGGTCATCAGTATATAAAATAGGTCAATAATAAGTGGTATGTACACTTTCCAATGTTTTGATAAACAAAATTAAAAGATCCAC
>CM031598.1:47418299-47423299 GCA_018398815.1 Conus ventricosus | reverse complement strand
ATAGTAAACATACCACTAAAAAGTAAGTAGCTAGGTAGATAGCTCACTAAATAACTAATTAACTGACAAACTGATGGACTAACTGACTAACTAACTAACTGAATGATTTACTCACTAACTTACTAAGTAAATAAAAAAAAGACTACCACCCACTCTGCCAGAGTGCTGAATGTCACATGCTGACAACTGTATGGTCATGGAATTAAACCCCATCCAGTCGCTGAACTATTCTAGTTCCCGTGTCTTCTACCTTGTTTCTTTCCTTTTCTTTCTTAAATTTCTTTCTTTTCCTGTCTTTTCTGTTCTTTTTCTTCTTCTTCTTTCCGTTTTCTTTATCTACCACAAAGAGATTAGTGTGTTGAGAGTGTAGACTTGGAAGACTGGGACCCGGTGACGTCACAAGAGTCGTTATTAAAGACTCCATGCTGGGATCACACAGTTGTACTACATACCTTTCGCGGATGATTCTGACTGTTGTTCAAATTTGGTGACTTTCCCACTTCCGTTGCTCTTCTCCTTTGACCACCTCATCCCTTGGAGACTGGTGTTCAAATCTGTGACTGGTGTTCAAATCTGTGACGTTCCCACCTCCATTCTCCCTCCTCTTTGCTCACCTCATTCTCTCCTGTTCCTCATCTACACCTCCTCATCCTTTAAACTTTCTGCAGGAGTCTACATCTCCTAGGCCTGGTAATTACCGTAGTATGCTTGAAAGGAACTCAAATATAATTTACCTTAAACCTGAAATGGAATCTTACCAGCACAAGAATGGTCTGAAACCAAGTGGAACACGGTATCACATAAGTCACATCACCACAATCAGCGATCATGATTAGCCCCTGCTTCCAATGCCTACACCCCCATCCCCCCCCCCCCCCCCCCCCCCCCCCCCACCGCGCGCCTTCCCGCTGCAAATATGCAGATCCTAATGCTCGTCCTGTATGCATGCCAATTCTTCCTCCATATCTATGCTTGCGGTCGATGATCTGTCCACCACCTCACATTAAAATTGATGATAAAACTAATGTCCTGTAGCCGGCCGTTTTGTCCGACCCAGCCGTTTTGTCCAACCTCGGACAAAACGGCTAAAACCCGGCTGTTTGTCCGACTTTCAACCTTTTGTCGGACAAAACGGCCTGGTTGGACAAAACGGCCGGTGTCGCCGTGGAATTGTATCGCAGCGATAGCATTTCACGTGAAATATTGTTGCAGCGACAATAATTGCTGGAAAAAAATGTCACGCGACAACTTTTCACGAAAAATGTCCCATAGAATATTGTAGCTGTCCATAAAATGCAGTATTTCCCGGGAAACACTGTCGCTGCGACACGATTTTATGAGCGACAGTATTATATACGATACCGGCTCTAAATAAGCGGCCGTTTCGTCCGATATATTTTTTTAATTGTTCTTTGCCCAGTTTCACTGGCAAAAAAGTATAAATTCGTCGCGTTCTGGTTTGTGTGTGTGTGTGTGTGTGTGTGTGTGTGTGTGTGTGTGTGTGTGTGTGTGTGTGTGTGTGTGTGTGTGTGTGTGTGTGTGTGTGTGTGTGTGTGTGTGTGTGTGTGTGTGTGTGTGTGTTTGTTTGTTTGTTTTCTGTTTGTCCCAAGACCCCAACGGTTTGACACAGTCACCTCAAATTTTGTATCGTGATGTACCACCTGTCTCTCTCTGTCTCTGTCTGTCTGTCTGTCTGTCTGTCTGTCTGTCTGTCTGTCTGTCTGTCTGTCTCTCTCTCTCTCTCTCTCTCTCTCTCTCTCTCTCTCTCTCTCTCTCTCTCCTACTGCAAAGTAAAGAAATCACGAGAATAAGATCCACTCGACAGTCATGGCCCCTGACGGCCAATGGTCAGCTTAAGACGCCAAATTGGCCACCTGGGGACATCACGGCCGAATGGGGTTTTCCCCCGTTATTATTTACTTGGGGGTAGAACAGACAGAAAAAAAAAAGAAAAAAAAAAAGAAAAAAAAAAGAACGCGACGAATTTATACTTCTTTGCCAGTGAAATATCGGACAAAACGGCCGCTTATTTAGAGCCGGCCGTTTTGTCCAACCAGGCCGTTTTGTCCGACAAAAGATTGAAAGTCGGACAAAACAGCCGGGTTTTAGTCGTTTTGTCGGAGGTTGGACAAAACGGCCGGGTCGGACAAAACGGCTGGCTACATCCGTCCTCCATGTATGCCACTTCTTGCTCCATATCTATGCTTGCGGTCGGTGATCTCTATGCCATATCATATTGAAGACAGATGATGAAATTATTGTCCTGTGACCCTTAAAGACAAGATTCTTTTCAGACAAAAGTCTGTATTCATAGAGTGCCGTGAAGATGGTTGTGGCATACAGTTGTACAAGGGTGGGGAGGGAAGGGTACATTGTAAATCTGCTCTGATGACTGGAGTTGTCAGGTGCGTGGCTTGGTTTCCGTCATACACTGAATGGATAGGGTGGAGATGTTCATGCAAGTGGAGACTCTCTGTCGTTCTGGCTAGGCGTCCAAGGAGTAAAATTTTGTTAGTACGGAAGGAGGGGGGGGGGGGGTGCAGAAAAGGAAAGGGAATGGATTATGGAGGGGGTGAGGTAGTGTCCTATGCATGTCAAACTGTCACCAATAGAATCAAACTCTCTCAGCAGCAATGGAGAGTCTTCTTCGATGAGTGGCCTCATGCTGACATAACACCGGCTTCAGCTTTAGGAGAAATGCCTCAGCAGTGTGATTGGGCTTGACAGACTGAAAAGGAACAGTTTGAGAACAGTGTCTTTCAGATAAAGAGGATAAGTGGAGGTCTTGTGGGCAACCTGCTCTCAATAGATGTACCAGAAAACACAGAGCAGTATGGATGGTGCTGTACTATAACAGTACGGGATTCCTGTGGAAAGCAGGTCGAATTTCTCACAGAGATATCTGATGGGGCGATGAAATAATACCATACAACACAATACAACACAGTAAAACACAACACAATACAATGCAATACAATACAATGCCCTACATGTACACAGCGCAGGCTTCCAAGGGTGGTGCAGGAATGCTCCCGGCTGATTGGTCTGGCAGCTGAGGACAGGTAAGTCCTGTCAACAGCGGGAGTGGATGCAACGCGGGGGATTCTCTTCAGAGGTCATGTAAGATCTGGAGGCCAAAGCTTGGCTGTGTCTTGGAGTTGTACTGTGTTCACCTGTCAGTGAAACAGCAACGCGTGATGCTGCAAAATGCGCGCAGCAGTTCACTCGGTGGCAGCGTCTTTCGCTGAAGCGCCCCGCATGCATGAAAACATTGGCTGGTATACCTAGGTGTGTTTGTGGGGAGGTGGGGGGGGGGGGGGGGGGGGCTCTCGTGGAGGTTCTGTTGTGTCGCGTCTGGTGAGACAACGGCATCTGCTTTGGAACAGTTATGTCCATGGACGTCTTCATTGAATACCCTGTGCGTGCCTGTACCCTGTGTGAATACAATGCACGCTTCCAAGGTTGGTACACGGCTGCTCCAGGCTGATTGGATTGGCAGTTGAGGACTATACTTCTCTGGGTCCCACTGGCACCTTCGAGAGTATCTCTCTTTCGACAATACAATATGGTACAATGCAATACAGCACAATACGATACAGTGCCAAAACATACAACATGAGACATGATATGCAACACCATGGAATACAATACGGTTTAAAAAAAAAAACACTGCGACACAGTCAATATAATATCATCTATACTCATTGTTATATATACATACGTCAAACATCTAACCCCACCTCATGCCATATGGTCAACACAGCAACTATCCCCGGAGAATGAGAGAATTGGCCCCGTGTAACACAGAACAGACACTACCCAGAACCACCCCTTTCTGAACAGAGAAAATACCCTTTGTTGACGCTGGATCCACAGGGGATTGAATTCACAATATCAGACCAGCAAGAAGGTGGAGCTCTTTCATTTGTGCAGATCATGCGACTCATGCGTCAAGAGAGAGAGAGAGAGAGAGAGAGAGGAGAGAGAGGAGAGAGAGAGAGAGAGAGAGAGAGAGAGAGAGAGAGAGAGAGAGAGAGAGAGAGAGAGAGAGATCACATAATCCGACAACTCATCTAAACCAGATCCAGAAACTACTGAATGCACATCTGTCAAATTACTAACAACGTGCCAATGGTCTGCAATTTCGCCTGAACAACATGGTCGCGCTGACCACGATGCAACGTGCCAATGGCCTACTTTGACTGTTTTCAAAGTCTCGTTTTCGTCTGTCTGTGCAATATCCGGTGTCTTAGTAAGCAGCGCTGGTAACTTTTGTTGCCACTTCTTATTTGTCTGCTTGTGGGCGCAGACAGATACTTACGGTCAACCCAGTGACCAGACACATTGTTTTCCTCGGAAACCTTCCCGGCAAAATTTGATCAGGCTGATCGGGTTCTGCCCTTCCTATGCGCCTGCTGAGTGAGAGTGGAGTTGATAGATTTGATCTTGTTGTCTCTAAGTCTTTCTGTCTGCTTGTCTGTCTGTCTGTCTGTCCTCTCCTCTCTCTCTCTCTCTCTCTCTCTCTCTTCTCTCTCTCTCTCTCTCTCTCTCTCTCTCTCTCTCTCTCCCTCTCTCTCTCTCTCTCTCTTCTCTCTCTCTCTCCTCTCTCTCTCTCTCTCTCTCTCTCTCTCTCTCTCTCTCTCTCTCTCTCTCTCTCTCTCTCTCTCTCTCCCTCTCTTACTGAGCAACACTAAAAGATGCATCCATTAAGTGGATGAAACTCGAGTGTGAGTTTCCTGTCATCTCATTTCAGCCTATAGCACATTCAGCTTTTCGTAGAATCTGGCTTAGAACTGCGAGTCCTATAAATATATATCTCTCATGGTACTCAGTCCATGGAACTGATGTTTCTCACATTTCTTTTTTTAATTCTGATTGTATATTTTGGAACACATTTTACCCGGCAAGAAGTGCCCTCAAAACATAGAATACTTCTTAAGAATAATTCAAAAACGAATAGCTGACTGATTTTGCAGCTGATCACCATACTCACAAAGCTA
>CM031598.1:47401268-47418199 GCA_018398815.1 Conus ventricosus | reverse complement strand
CTGCTGTACGCAGTGAAAATCTGCAATGCCTACCCGTCAATAGCGCTGACAAAATGACTGCCCACTCTTCTGGAGGCCAACCCTGACTGTCGCAAACGTTTCGAAACGACTGAGTATGCATCAATCGATCGTTCCTTCAGAGAATTTTGGCAACTTGGGTCGGGAGCGTAATGCGCACAGAGTCACTGAAACTGAACTCCCATCCTCGTGGTCTCCCTCTGTATTCTCACCTTTTCTAACTCTAATTGGATCCTCAATCTTTCTGTTTCCTGCGTTTTCCCTAGCCTGATTATCATTAGTCTGAATCCTTAATCTTTCTTCTCCTGCTTCATTCTTTCTGTTTCCTGCGCTTCCCTTATTCTTTCTGTTTCCTGCTTCATTCTTTCTGTTTCCTGCGTTTCCTGATTAGCCTGAATCCTTAATCTTTCTGTTTCTTCTTTTTTCTACCGCGACACGTCGTCTTTCCGCTCGCTCATCCCTTTCCATCTTTTGTTGGTTTTCAACGAATGCTCGCAACTCATCTCCTGAGTAACCTAAATCACGAGCGACGCTCACAAGTTGTTCAATAGTGTGTTCTTTTCTTCCGCCATTATATCTCTTTTTTTTTTTTAACAAGATTTTTTTTCTACGACAGCCAAACTGGTGGTTACCGACACGAGTGACGTAATAGCACAATCCTATGAATGATAATATTAGCTTGGGACAACGTAGTTAGTTTTTATAAGACGCCCAGCGCCTGACCCAACTATGAGAGCGAATTATAGGCAATCTGTGCGAAATAAGTACTCTGGGGCTGAAATGCCAAGCCTAGTATTAACTATCTTGGAAGCAATGCCAAGCCTAGTATTTAACTATCTTAGGAACATACAGTAAGACAACACCTTGTCTTAGGATTACAACACTTGAATCCCACCCAGCTTCCTCTCTGAGAAGTTGAACAATTATAATAAATGGCCAGAATATCCTGGCAAGCTCGCCAATAAATTGTCAACCTCGGGTGATGTCGATGGAGGAAGGACTAGCGCACAGCCCAAACACACTCACAGCTTGCTTACGATCTCATTCATATATCATGCATTCGTCACATCAAACCACTAGTAAAGTCTATAACTTTACTACACAATGATCATAGAACGAAACATCAATGCATATGGAACCAAACAAAATAAAACATTCTCTCTTTCCTGAACTTCACAAAATCATTTATCTAAAAACATCATTAACTAACCCGGGTATAAATAGATTTCTACTTTACCTGGCCAGGTGATCTTAACTATTCACGAATCACTGTCTTTTTTTTCTTTTTTTTTCTTTTCACTGTCACTTTCACAAGCACGACACAACTGCTGGCACTGGTGTTGGTCTGCTGGCACCTGGTCAGGTTAGACTGCTGGCACTGGCGTTGGTCTGTGGTTCTGCTTGACGAAGTGACGCTGCCAGGTATGAGGTCGAACCCCCGGTTCAGATGGAACAGTGACTATCAACATCGATCTGTTCTCCTTTCTTTCTTCCTGCATTAACGCATTGCACTCTCTCTCTCTCTTCTAGTCTGCTCTATCAAATGGACATGGTTGCTTTCTTTTCCTTTTCTTTTCTTTCTTTTCTCTTCATTAGTTAGCAAAATCTCTCTCTCCACATCTCTCTTCAGTCCTTCCTCTGCAGACTATCTACGGTGCTAAATGCTACCACTTGGTTCTCTCCTCTCTCCTCATCTCTCTCTCTCTGCCCTTCTCTCCTGCAGAGCTTACACTCAGAACCTCTCTCTCTCTCTCTCTCCTCTATCCTCATCCGTCGTCGCTCTCTTCTCTCTCTCTTGTTCGTTCTGCTCCCTCTCCTCTCTCATCTCCCTGCCTTTTCTCCTCGTGCAGAGACTACAACCCAGATCCTCCCTCATCTTCCCTCTCCTTCTCTGTTTGTTCCTCTCTTTTTCTCGTCCATCAGCATTACACACCCCCACACGGTGCCGACATTTAAGGTTAAAAAAAAAACCCCCCTTTAAAAAAAAAAATCAAAAAAAAAAAAAAAACAAAAAAAAAAAAAAAAATCAAAAAAAAATAGAAAAATAAACACAATAAAAAAAAAAAAAAAAAAAAAAAAAAAAAAATCCTCAAAAAAAAAAAAAATAATTTAATAAAAATAAAATAAAAAAAAAAAAATAAAAAAAAAAAAAAATAAAAAAAAAAAAAAAAAGGTCCCCCCCTATGGTGGTTAAATAAAAAAACTATTTAAAAAAATAAAGCCTTTTTTTTACCGCCCCACCCGTTTAATAAAATGGGTACCCAAACCGCACCTTACCCCTGGGGATCATTTCAATAAAAAAAAAATAAAAAAAAATAAAAAAAAAATAAAAAAAAAAAAAAAAAAATAAAAAAAAAAAATCCTAAAATCAAAAAAAAAAAAAAAAAAAAAAAAATAAAAAAAAAAAAAGGTTAAAAAAAAAAAAGAAAAAAAAATTATCAAAAAATCCAAAAAAAAAAAATAAAAAAGGTTAAAAAAAAAAAAAATGGACACAAACTTTTGGTTTAAAAAAACACTGTTAATAAAAAAAAAAAAAAATAAAAAAAATCCAAAAACAAGAGTAACAAAATAAAAAAAAATCCCTAATTAAAAAAAAAATAAAAAAAAAAAACAAAAAAAAAAAAAAAAAAAAAAAAAAAAAATAAAGTTATATAAAAAAAAAAAAAAAAAAAAAATTAAAAAAAAACAATTGGTTAAAAAAAAAGAGTTATACATAAAAAAAAAAAATAAAAAAAAAAAATAAAAAAAAAAAAAAAAAATCCAATCAAAAAAAAAAAAATATTATTAAAAAACAAAATATCTTAAATAAAACATTAAAAAAAAAAAAAAACACTAAATAAAAAAAAAAAACAAAAAAAAAGTTAAAAAAAAATTGGGCCCCATTAAAAGTACTAATCCAAAAAAAATGGTACTCCAACCATGTTAAAAATATAAAATCCCTCATAAAAAAAAAAAAAAAAAAATAAAAAAAAAAATTAAAAAAAAAAAAAAAATTAAAAAAAAAAAAAAAAAAAATAAAAAAACAAAAAAAAAAATAAAAAAATAAAAAAAATTAAATAAAAATCAAAAAAAAAAATACAAAAAAAAAAAATAAAAAAACCAAACACACTTTTTAAAAAAACAAAAACACACCCAAACACACCACAAAAAAACCAACATTAAGGAGCACAAGCTATGTTGGGGTGAACACCCCCACCCCCCTCCCCTAGTAGTAATTGAACCCCCCCCACTGATACCATAAATAATCACAAAAACCCCCCATCCCCTGCATTCCCCACCATCTGCCCCCGGAGTGATTTGGGCCTGCGCATTACCCCACCCCACGTTAATTAAAAACAACACAAGACTATAACACCCACCCCTAACCCCCCAACCCCCCACCCCCCAACCCCACCCCCCCACCCCCCCCCCCCCCATCACCCCACCCCACATCCCCACCCCCCCCCCCCCCCCCCACCCCACCCCCCCCCACCCACCCTCCCCCCCCCCCCCCCCCCACCCCCCCCCCCCCCCACCAACCCCCACCCCCCCCCCCCCCCCCGCCCCCCCCACACTGGACCCCCACCGTACCCGGGGAATGGAGATTAACCCCCCCAAAGTATTAATCCCCCCCACCCACCCCCCCCCCCCCCCCCGCACTACCCCGACCACCTCGAGCCACCCACAAAAATGCCTAACAAAAAGCACCAACATATCAATACCCCCACATCCCTCACCACCACACCCACTCCACCACAGCCACACCACAACACCACCCACCCACCCCCCACCCAGTGTTACCCCCTCCGTTTCCAAACCCCCAAACAAAACCTCCCCACAACCCGCCACACCCCCACCCCCACCCCCCCCCCGCCCCCCCCACATCAACCCATATCCCCCCCGCCCTTGCCAACATATTCCCGGTTATCAAATCCACTCTCTTCCCCAACCTCCGTGTCCACGGTGTTAGGTACCAATGGTCAGTATTATTACCGCCTCGTACCCTAATTTATCACCCTCTAATTCCACATGGATAATCAAAACATGACAGTCAACGCCATACACGCCATACTCTTTTGTGGTGGTCAATATGGTCAATTAATGAATAGCTGATTTTCACCCCCACCCCCCAAACCTTCTCCCTCTCCTTTCCGTCGACGGCCGACCTAATTGTGGGCACTGGTCGAAATTGTCCAGATCAGTCTAGGCCCGATACCTATCGAGACTGTTGGTCAGCCACTCCGACAGTCTACGGGGCCGATGCTGTCCCCGTGGAAGATTAGGCTGAGCCTCGTCGCCTCTCAAATTTGCCATGAGTCAGATCCCGGCGACGAGACTCGTTTGACCAGACGATCGAGGCACGGTCAGCTACTTAGTCCGTCTGCTGGACAGACCGTCACCGGGAGCCAGCTCCGCAATGCTTAGATTGGCAGACCCTGACACATGGGCCCGTACTACCTGGCGCCCAGAATATGTTGAGTTAGAGCTTATGTCCTACAACCTGGACTCACGACTTGGTTGTTTTATTTTTTTTTGTCCGTACAGTAGCTGTCTCGTCCCAGACATCAACCTTGTTTGTTCCGGTGTTACGGAGAATAATTTTTTTTTAAACCCCCCCTCCGTAGAAAAATTGGACTCCCCGGTTCTTTTTTGTCCTGAGAAAAAGAACCGTTCAGGTTTTCTACAGTTTTGGAGAGTCAATATTCTGACGGATAATATTGACTCCCAAAACCTGTATTCTACGGAGATATTGACTCCTTCTGTAGAAATTGACTCCCATGGGTTACGGAGAATCTTGACTCCCGTAGAAAAATGACTCCCTGGTCAATTTTATTGCAGTATGCATCCTCTGGTCAGTTTTCAGCTCCGTTTGTCCTGTCACAGTTTTTGTATGACAGTACGGCCCAAAAAAAAAAAAAAAGAAAAAAAAGAAAAAAAAGCTGTTTGTTTCGTAACTGCTGGATGGATCTGAGATTTAACTTGAGGATTGCTTGTATATGTTTTCACATTCGACACGCTCACAGTAAAAGATCAGGTCTAGGGGTCAAAGGTGAAAGTCACTGGTCACGTTTAAATGGTTCCTTCGTAGCTGTTTTCTTCGGGGATTTTTCGGAACCTATTGGACAGAATCTCAACGAAAGTTGTGGGTTATTTGCTATCCACAATTATACACCTTACGAAAAAGAACAAAAAAAGAACAAAAAGTGGGGTTGTGACTCAAAGATCCAAGTAGCAATGGCACGTTTTACTTTTTCTCACAGCTGGGTTTCTTAGGATTTATAAACGGATCTAAAGGAAACTTGGTTGGTTGCGTGCATTTTCCACAACCAAAAACACCTCACATGAGAAAAAATAATAGTCTGTGAGTGAAAGGCGGAACAGCCTTGGCCATGTTAAATATGGTGGCCGTATGGGCACGTGCTGGCGTGTAGAGCGCTTTTTATAATTGCCAATTGTGTGTGTGTGTGTGGTGTGTGTGGGTGTGTTGGTGTTGTGTGTGTGGTGTGGTGTGTGTGTGTGTGTGTGTCATGGCAGCGAACAGCACTTTAGATAGTTTTCCTTCCAACGATAAATGCTGTGTGCTTTAAAATCACATATCAAAGCTCAGCTGTTCCCTGATCAGAACAATGCCTAAGATAACCTGGACCCAGAAGAAAAACAACCCAATCGGACTCCAGAGCATTCATTTTTAGGAAATTATTTCGTTATAAATAATTGATTGATTAATTATTATCTTGGCGTGTTTTGATTGCCCAAGTGGTAAAATGTAGCCAATGGTAGATTTTTGGGATTTTGGCTAGAAGTCTAAACGTATTTATTTGGTCATGATGAATCAGTGTCGTTCTGCTAATGTTAATTCGTCTGACCTGACTTGTTGCTGGAAATAATATTGCTGTTGAAAAAGATGGCAAGGTTGTGTAACGTGAATTGGATCCGATGTGCTATAATGTATGTGACAGTGTAATGTATGGTGTGGCCGGAGCCCTGTTGATGTGGGTTCGCTTCGACGTACATGAACTTTTGAGTTTAAAATACGGTTGTGGTGTGTGTGTGTGTGTGTGTGTGTGTGTGTGTGTGTTTGTGCGAGTGCGTGTTATGTGTGTGCCGCGCGAAACATGAAATTCGCAAGTCGTAGAGTGTCGGTAATGCTAAGTGGGCATGTTAATGGCGTGCACATTGCATGTGTGTGCGTGGCGGGTCTTTGCGTAGCCGCACCAGCAGCAGTAGTAACAGATAGTTTGTGTTTTATGGTCTCGTACAAGATTCACTTTGACTTGGCCGAATCCTACATCAAAAATGCGTACAGAGAGATAGACAGACGTCTTGAAAAAAAATCTGACCTACCCTATTTTTTTCAGCCCTGTTACCAGACACAAACCATACATTTTTTGCCATTGGTGAGTGCTAACATTGTTTAGACAGAGTAGGTATTATTATGCAGGGTCTTACTTGTAAAGTACTATTGTTAAAAAAAAAGGGTGGGGGGGCAGGGAGAAGGGATAGCAAGCAAAGACATCAACACGCCGATAAAAAATAAATTGATTATCAATATGAACTTATAGTCCTGTTCACACCCAGGTGGTCGCCGTTTGATGGGCGTGGGCACTGCGTGACGCTTCGGGCCCTCTTCTGTAAAAGAATTCGCAGACTGACAGGAACCACACGACACACCACACACACCCACACACACACACACACACACACACACACACACACATCAGCGCAGCTCACACAGACTCGAGGCACTCGTACACACCATGTCAACATCAAGGCGGATCCTTCCTGTGCTGACCGAGAACGCAAGTTCATTACTACAGAAGAAGCCCCCCCCCCCTCCCCCCAGTCAGGTGCGACGGGGATCAAGAGAGATCGAAGCAGCAGTAACAGAAGAACAGAACAGGTATTGTTCTGGACCTCGGAACAACTTTGTCGCGAATGAACTGGCCGTTTGCCTGACACCGCATGGATGAACATAGTACACCCACAGGCGGAACACATCAAGCCGACTCGAGATATGATACGACGTCGCTTAGTCAGGAAACGCTTTCTTTTGTTGCATTCCGATCGGTCGAAGTGTAACAGCAGGGCCCAAAAATCCACACCGTCGGACATCGACACAATGTCTGGAAGCAAGCTACAGACAAAAATGTCGCCTGTTTTGACACGGGAAATGGTTAAGGGATTATAAGATGCAACACTGACAGAACGACAGGTGCAGAGACGATTCCGAGATCCGCACAGAAATCAAAGCATTTTGAACTCGTGTTCCATCAAACGGATGACTGGGTGGTGCTGCAGTGTAAATTTCAGACACGCCGATCAAGAATATTCTCCTCGATGCCGTGTTCGGAAGGACGATTGCTTAAACGGTTTGAAAAGCATGCAGAAAGACCAACAAGTCATCGGAGGAATGTGTTTTAAATAGGCTGCCTTCCGGAAAAGAAACGCAGCGGCAACCCGAAGCTTGCAGAGACCCCAAGCATGTGCTCTATGGCGCCTGCACGCTGTCCACGGACTGATCCAGTTTTTACCTGGGGTGTGACCTTCGTCTACAGAACAGACAGTGAATACTTAGTGAACATTTCTCGTTTCCTCAGCGATCGTCATGTAAAAGTGAAAGAAAAAGGACATTGCTTGGGTTCCCTATGTTAATGAAAACCGAAATCGAGTCGCGTTTTGTTGTTGTACATTCGCACCGATTTAAACTTCGTTCGTTCGTTCCGTCAAACATCAAATGCACTAAGCCTATGGACCGAAATAATGTCTACACACACAAGCATAACACACACACACACACACACACACACACACACACACACACACACCGCACAGCACGCACGCACGCACAGCACCACCACGCACGCACGCACGCACGGGCCACACAACACAGCACACACACACACACGCACGCACGCACGCATGCCATAAGCACACACACACACACAACACACACACACACACACACACACACACACACACACACACACACACACACTAAGACCCATCTATACCGGTATCCAGAAATCATCAAGTCTGTTGTTGTTTTCCTTCAATTTAACGTACTGACCCAGAGTGAAATTAGACGGAGATCAGTTCTGTGTGACCACATGTATATCCAATACCGGTATCCAGAATCATCATTTCGCGTGGTTGTTTTTTTCTTCAATTTAACGCTGTCCTACATAGCGATATTAGACGGAGATCATTATGTGTGACAACATGTTATAAACTCCAATACATGGGAGTCAAGGATAATCAAAGTATGGAACTGAGCTGAGCATATTACTCTAAGATGACGAACAGCTTATGAGTGTGTATGGATAGGGGAAGGGGAGAAGAGGGAGAAGGAAGTGGTGGGGGGAATGAAAAAAAACCCCTTGCTGTACGTGCAAATAGAGCGCGACCCATACAGGGATATGGTATATTGCCAAGAATAAGATTTTAACATTTTAAAAATCGCGAATTGGTTTAAAAGAAAACTGTTGGGGGGGGGGGGGGTGGGGGGGGGGGGGGGAGGATGCAGTGCGGAGGGAGGGCGGAGGAATAGTTAAAAATAGCTTCCAAGTGATAGAGTTAATATAATACACCAGCCACCATGCCAGACACCAACCGTTACTCAAAACTGGAGATTGAAAACACTAGACCTAGTCAACGAATTTTGAAGGACTTCATCTATCATGAAGAGGCTGAAAGGTGAATTCTTGTAGCTAGTACAGTCAAATATAAATGAGGATATCGAGAAGACTGACCACATGCACAAACAGTGCCGGGTTTTAAATACCGTGCCTAACCAACCCAATAGACCCGCAGCCTAAGTACAAGGTTCACGAGTTTGGGATTGCCCTGAGGCTATACAGCATTTGCTTGTTGTATTAGTCATATCGCATCTGTGCTCCGAGCTGAATCTTCAAGGTAATTGTTTCTTCTTAGGTTTCCAGATTGAACTTGGTCAGATGTGGAAAGCTTCAGATGATGAAAGAAGAGATCACAATTCAAAACATCAGATTTATTTCCTTGCAGCTTCCTTTGCATAAAAGTCAGCTAAGTCATTGCCACGTAAACTGGAGTGCCCTGGAACCCCTAACAAGTTTACATCGATACCCCCGTTTATAAACTGATGATGAACATATGATCTCACTACCAGTCTGAACGACTAATTTTGATTGAACAATGTAGAGCCGTAAGCGCATGAATTTTGAGTCCGATGTATCAGAAATTGTCTAATGTATAACAGGCATGTCAAGATATAAAATCTAGTGCTTGTCAAAATGGCAAATAAAACTCTGCTGTAAATATTGAACATCCTTTGTAAAGATGGAAATTTCTTTCTATGCTATGCGCTGGTATTACAAAAGGAAGCCCCAACATCGAAGAATCTAAAACAAACCATCCGCGAAAAATGTGTAGATAGGAAATCCGTATTTCCTATCTATCAATCTTGGCATAGGATGATAGTAACAGAGGAATATCTATTTTATTAAGCTCTCCGTAAGTGTCGCTGATATTCAGCCTGCCCAGACAACCACTAGGTAGAACAACATGAAACCTCGGCCATACCAGCAAGAGACAGGTTACAGTTCTGAAACAATGGGAAACATAATCACCTAGAGACCATGTAAATACCGATTTGTTAGCGGATATTTGCTCATGAAGATACATACTTACCCATCCCGTTCGTTCATACTGAATTTGGGATGGTTCTAGCTCTCACAGAAAAATTACAGGCCAACTTAGCCTGTGTTCATAGGTAACACACCAGCCTCCTTGTACGACACATCTATTGAAGCCCATCGGGAAGTCCTAAAGCAATTTTTAAAGGCCTAACGAGTCAATACTGTTGCTGTGTAAATCGTCTTCCACCTGTAAAAAAAAAAAAACAAAAAACTTCTAGGCCATACGACAGAATTGAACGAATTAGCCCTGAGGCGACATAGACGAGATTAGATCCCCATTAATCCGAGGATAGCCAGAAGAACACGGTAATAAACCATTTGTTCCCTAGCCTTTTCCCGCAAGTAATTAATATTTTTTACCTCCAAAAAAGTTTATAGTGGAAGATTACACCCGAGAAAACTTAACTTGTTTGCTTGGGTATATTAAATTAATCATCAACACTTCTCTGCCTCAAACGCAATTGTTTTCTATTAATACATCATCGAACTGTCCAATTTAATATCTCAAGCCAATTATCAATGAACCTCTCGGTTGCATTTGCGTAGCACACTGACTGGATTGTTTGGTAGATCCACGCATTAGTAGATCCGCAACAGCAATATAGGGTCACCATGTCGATAGGATCTATGAATAAACTTACTTTATTACTGAGTTTGTAAATGCAACAGTATCTGCAGGGTTTGTCTGGTTTGATTGGATTTTTATTTTTACACTTTATTTATTTCATGTTGGCTTGCATGTTCTTATGTTAATTAAGGTAAGTATCTTGTATGTCCTGTGTGTGAGAAGGGAAGCTAATATGGTTCTCAAAAATGGACGAAGATCAAGCCATTTGTAAACCTCCCAAACAGGTTTCATTTATGTATTCTTTTTGTCTGGCAGTGTAATACTGTAAAGGTTACTGGAAACTTATTACTTTAAGGTTAATCTTGTTTGGAGTGTATATGTGTGGGTACGGGGAAAGTGTAGGGACTAAAAACCAACGGGCAGTAAAGTCAGAAGATCAAAGAGATCTAACGAAAGGACAACCAAAAATCAAACCCAAATTTCAAGTTCTCTGTTTATTTCAATTCTTCTTTTTTTTTCATGACATTTCAATAAGTCAAAACATTAAACACCCTTTCACCCAACAACTCTTTTTTTTATATACAGTTGTGTGAAACACCGTACCGCTCATATCCCACACACAACTGGGAACCCCGAACTTTGGGAGAAAGCTATGCCTGCAAAAATACAGCTGCAACTCAAAAAAAAACAACAAAACTTTCACTGCGGCTTTTTTTCCAAACATCGTTCAGAAAATACTATATATCAAAGCACTTGTTAATGAAACCGCACTAGATTCGAAAAACTATTGGCCTGGCACCAAACTCCAGAACAGCAGGAGGCAAGAAAAGTAAGCCTGAAACACACAATACAACACATGATTATGAAGAATAATCCATACTATATACCTTATTGAATCTGCACCCCATATCTTCGTTAAGATTCCAAGATTCACTCTAGGCTCTAAGCAACACCTAATACTTAGCCATCCACCCAAACTAAATTAAGATATATTGTCATGCTCCCCGTGATCCAAATTACCCGAGCTAGATAAATTTCCAGAAAGCTACACAATAAACCTGCAGAACCTGTAGTAAAAAAGCTTATACTTAACCAGCATCTAGCCAGCCATCCACTACTGAACTACATGACCCCCCAACTAACCACAAATATTTTATCACATACGGAATGATAAAAATAAACTTGTGCTAAACTCTCACAACTCTGTCCCGACTCCTTTTGGCTATTCCACATCTTTCTATTCACTCTTCCCCATCACCACACTCCAATGACCACTACTCTCCAGCTCAAAATTCAAAATCAATTTTCATACACAAGCATTAAACCAACTTCAAAATCATTATGACTCAAAATGCAAACTCAAAAACTCCACTATACAAGACCCTTTCTCTCTCCCCTATCTGTCCAAAAATAAAATATCATAATCTTGGTTTCTGAACTCAACAAACTGCAAACGTTCGAATCTTTACACTTTGAGTCTGACAAAAAACCCACAAAGTAAACATAGCGGCCAACTTTGAAACAAAATGTTGACATGCGCAGTGAACAAAAAGCTTGCTTGCTTCCCTTTTCAAATTGTCCAAAGCACAAATAACTCACTCTCCTCCTCCACAATCACTATACTTTTTTTCCTACATCCTATTTCTCCTACACCTCCAAACAAATATATTTCCATCAAGTTTACCCAAACTTTCCACCCAAATAACAAATGATTACCGAACAAAATATTTCACACATGCGCACTTTAAGACCGGTTAAATAATATTCCACACAAAAACTTGAATATACCAATCTCAAGAAAAACTAAGCCACACCCATTATCCACCATAATCATATAAACTTCATGAACATGATTACAATCATTTCAAAACTAACCTTGAGGGGGATTACTGATAAAGCAGATTTAAAACCCAAAACGACTTCTTTCCAAACAGCTATGCACCATGTTCAACCGGGAAAAAGGCGCCAACACCCCTGCCCTTTATTTTTTCGCACAACAGTTATCACATAACTTCCACTTCAACAGATCTTATAATATATATTTTCCTTCAAAAAATACTTAATATTATTTTCTTATTATATTGTTTTACACACTTATCCTGAATAAAATTTTTACTTGCAAAAATTTCCAAAATTTAAAAAGAATTCCGAAACTGGGCATCCAAAAACCTTTTATTTATTTATTTTTTATTTTTTGATCTGGCGGCCAAAAACTGGGTTTGCACTTCTATTTTCACTTAAACGGAACTAATTTAAAATTTCTCCCTTAGACCACAAAATAAAAATGTTCTTATAAACTACACAAAAAAATTTGTTGTTAATTTCTTTTCTTTGTAACAAATAAATTTGTGTGAGGTTTACATTCACCCTCCTTAAAATGTTCTACTACAATAGTATAAAATGTTCGAACATTTCAGAACAAAGTTCTCAACTCAAATGAAAATTTTAAATTTCCCAGAACAATGGGACCAACACGCCCTCCTTAAAGAACCCAATTATCATCTCCCTTATAAAAGGAAATTTGCAAAATCTGGTACTGGTAACCGTTCGTGTCATACCCTACCAACTTTGACAACCTGAACCAACACCAGACCACCGGCGGCACACACAAACGTGCCAATCTGTGTTGCACAACCACGGACCCAACAACTTATGAATCAGATTCATTCTGAAACTGGCTTTCGAGTTTTTGTCGACCGTCGAAATCCAACCTCTACCTCCTCAACACTAGTCCATATCGAATCCTGAACTACTGGACTCGTGATCTGACTGACACAGCTCAGCAACCTCTTCCTACCAGACAACTGACCTAACATGTTTACGAGTTTCCTGAAACAGACTCCTCGTTTTCCTCCTGACTTTCAGAACTGTCCAAGACTCATCTTCATCAGAACTTGCACAACAGAGTCAGCACCATATCGACCACCTTCTTCTCCCAGAAGCTGCACAGCTGGTGCTACCTCACTATCACCACCAGACTGTTCAACTTTCCACCTTCTCTACATATCCCCAGTGATAGGATGAATTCAGAGCTTCTGGCCTCAACACTCTGTCCAATCTCCACATCAAATGAGTGCCTCTACTTAATCTTCCCCAAAATCAATTTTCCACCAGGAGGAATTGGACTCTTTGAACTGAACTAAACTTGACCTTCGTCGCTTTTCCCTCTCAACACTACTCACCTCACTGTCTAACACCCCCACTGGCAACAAGTAGTTCCGATGCATGTACTTGTTTTATCCCTAGTCCTGCCCCTTTAACTGTATAAACAGGCAAAATCTCCCCCTTTGAGAGAACAACGTGAACCTCTTTCACCCAACGATCGGAGACTTCGAGTCTACCTTGGTCCCAGTTTCCTACCAACAACCCGATCATCCGATGTCCAGGTCCCTGCATGAACTGCCGGAATCGTACCGCACTTGTTTTTGTCACTGCTATATTCTCAAGTTCTCTGACGCTTTTTTGTAGAGCCCTGAAAGCCCTCTCTTTCAGATTCCTGACATACTGAATAGGCGAGATTGTCTCTTTCTGCTCTAGGTCCTAGTAGCCAAAAAGCTACATCAATGGGCAAATCTGGTGCCTACCAAAACAATCAGTAAGCGGGCAAAACACCAGTGTGTATGCATGCAATTTACGCATGTACAATGGCTGGAAGGGTGGTTCGGGGGGGGCCAATCAGCCTTATTTTCATCTCCTAACGCCTGATCATGCCTCAGCCTGCGATGAAACCTTTCCACTGGAGTTTCCCGATGGATGGTATGGAGTTGTCCTACATTTTTTGAATTCAGCGAGATTGCAAACTTTCTTTCTCTCAGCAACTTAAACGCAAAATCTCGACCCTGATCTGAAAGTATACGTTTAGGAAAACCATATATCCATGAAGAAGTTGCACCATAGCGTTTTTGCTCCACCGGTCTTTGCAAGTTGATCTTTTGTTCATAATTGCAGAATGCAAATTATGTGAAATGAGCCATCACCTCTAGAATTTTTCTGCTTTTTGACGCTTTCCCCTCGATTGTCAAGTAGTCCTTGACAACAGTTCCAAAGGAAAAGTAGTGACAATCGATTTCATAGGAGCTTTCTGACATTTTGCCCCATTCGAATGCACCTACTACACTTTTTGATCCTTTTCTCGCAAGTCCCTAGCCGTAAGGCCAGAAAAAACGCTTTCGAAGGTGAATTACAGCATCATCAAAATGGAGTGTGAAACAAGTCAGCAGAACCCCTGCCAGAGCATGCTTCCTGTGTGAAAATGTAACACCTCAATTGCCAACGAACAGAATCTCTCTTCACTTTTCGATACAAAACTCCCTCTTTCTATCTCCAGGGACATTTTGTTCTTGCAAACAACCTTCAGGATCCTGATTCTCTAACTGTGAAGCCACCAACTCTTGGCTTCTGTTCAAACTCTGAATCACTATCCTCAAATTTTTGTCTGCTAGTTGCTAACCTTCCTCCACTCACTCTGTGCAATAGAATAACACTCTGCATCTTGGGCTCTAAAACATCATCGGTATGAGTGAAGGATCCTTTGCTATCTGTTCCACCACAGAGCCACATACTCATTATCATCCTTCATGATACTCGACAGGATCCTCATTATCATGCCTTCATGATACTCGGAACAGGGACAACCTCGACTGACTGACGACAACTTGAGCTGTCCTAAACCACCCCTCTATGAGCGCGGCCATACTGCCTTGACCTCGCATCCTGTGATAACCGATCCAATTCAGCACAAAAGCCATAGCTCTCTCTACTAAAATGCCTATCGTCTCCATAGTCTTCCCATGTAATTCCCATCCTCGCTCAGGAGGTTCATGTGGTCGCCGAAGACAAGGCATCAGCATCTGTGTGTGTGGAACCCGTCTTGTACCTCAATTCAAAATCAAAAAGCGACAAAGAAGTCAACCAACGATGACAAGTGGCATCCAGTTTTGCCGTTTTTAAAACATAACAGAGGGGTTATTGTCAGTTACAACTGTCACCTTTGTACCCATCAGATAATCCCGAAACTTTTCAGACATAGCCCACTTCAAGGCCAAGAACTCTCTTTTGTGTGCAGGGTAATTTTGCTCTGACTTGTTCAAACCCCTACTAGCATAGGAAATAAATTTCATCTTTCCCTCAGAATCAGCTTGATACAACACAGCCCAAGTGCAAGACCACTAGCATCCACATGCAGAAAAATCGGTTTTGTCCTGTCTGCTATGCCTAACACCAAATCACTGGTCAGTACCCTTTTCAAACGCTTCAAAAGACTTGTCCTGTATATCACCCCACAAGTGTGAAATATCAGAGGATACACTCAAAGTTCCACTCTTCGTCTTGCCTGCTCTACATTTCGCAGTAACATATCCTACAGTGAGATCATTCAAAGGTTTTACCATGGTTGAAAACTGTGGTACATACTTTCTGTAGAAGCTACAAAACCCTACAAAAGATTTCAACTCTTTCACAGTCTTTGGCTTCAGCCAGTTTGTGACAGCGTCAGTTTTATCTGGATCAGGGCGGATTGAATTTTCAGATATCACATGGCCCAAATGTTTCACTTCTCAAGCTCCAAACACACACTTTGCAGGGTCGAGCTTCAACTTGAATCTATGGAGTCTTTCTAGTACTCTCACAGTTTTTGTTTCCAACTCGTCCAACGTTTTTGCATGTACAGGTATGTCATCAATGAAAATGATCAAATCAACAAGATTCATGTCTCTGAATACAGTTGCAATAATTCGGCTAAAAACCAGCAGGGGCATTAACTAGGCCTTGTGCTAATCTGTCCCACTCATACAAACCAAAAGGGGTAATGAAGGCAGAAACTTTACGGGCCCTATCGGTCATGGGTACCTGATAATAAGCTTTACACAAGTCAAGGCTTGTGTGCACACATGAACCACTCAGTGTCATGAAAAGATCATCTATCTTAGGTACACAGTAACTGTCCCTGATAGTACGTGCATTTATGATTCTGTAGTCGCAACACATGCGCAAGTCGCCATTCTTTTTTCTACACAACTTGCATGTAAAAAATATTTAGGGGTAGGAAAGAAAACACCAAATAATCTAGTGTATGGAGAGTTTAGGCAGATACCCATTATATATAGATAGTATAATAAAAGCAATTAGATATTGGCTACGTTTAGTAAATATGCCACCTAATAGGATTCCAAAACAAGCATATGAAAGGGAAAAAATAGAAGTAACTAAAACACAAAACTGGGCACTAGGAATAAAAGGATGTCTAGATAGGTATGGTTTCTCAGAGGTATGGGCAAATGAAGGGGTAAGTATGAACAAAGTTTTATAAAGGATTAAAACAAAGAATTATAGATTGTTATAAACAAACTTGGCATGAGAAAATAACAAATAGCCAGAGATTCACAACATACTACCCATTCAAAACCTTGCATCAAACAGAAGAATATCTACATCAAATTACTATAACTAATTTATGAAAGCATTAACAAAAATGAGACTAGGAATAAACGAATTACATATCAATAGGAAATACACTGATTGTTTGGTGATTGCAACCTGCCCCTTTTGTCCTGTAGATGAAACAGAAATGCACTTTTTAACAGCATGTCCAAATTATAACCAATTAAGAGTGAAATACATAACCAAAACATTTTAACAATCTGAACACGATTAGAATTAGATAATATACTACAAAACAAAAATACAGAGATATA
>CM031598.1:47353917-47401168 GCA_018398815.1 Conus ventricosus | reverse complement strand
GGAAAAATCCATTTTTCAACTTGTGCCCCGGTCGTTATGTGACATCTTTTCCTTGTCTTTCTTTCACACACCTAAAATATATAATATTATATATATTATAATAATAATATAATAATAAAATGTATATATTATCTATATTCAATTATAAACAAAGCTTACTCTTATGTCTTAGATTGAAGATAGGGAGACAAGCATCAAACTGCGTGGTAGATGATTCTGCCTAACTAGCGCATGTTTGATGGGTGAATGGGTAAAAAGCTTCTCAAAATGAGCCTCAGCAGCTTATAGTCTCAAGTGGAGACAATCTCCATGGGGAGAAACTCCTAAATAAACTCTGGCAGATCGTATTTCGAACGATTGTTTCTTTCTGTGACTGCGGAAAGGGTACTTGACTCCTCTTTTTAAAGATGCGTCCCAAAAAAGCGTGTGCATATGTATTTTGTGATTCAAAGACCAACCAAAGGTGCCACCAAGAAGCAAAGAAATCATGAAAACAAAGCTACTTTCTTGAGAAAAGTGGCACTTCAAATTTCAAATGCGATATGAATGACAAAAACATTACAGCCCAGGTATGACCAAGGTGCTGGGTAGGGTATAAGCATATAATTAATATGTGGGTGTATGTGTATTCAATATATAAATATATACATCATATTATAACACGACACACACATATTGCATTTATAAACATACTAAATAATAGGAGGGAAAGCAAAAAAGGCTAATATCAACCTCAACATATTAAGTATAAAGAGCCTTGTTCCTTCCTGAGGCATACAACACACTCCTTTTCACATCGCTTCCACACATTTCACTCCAAACCTCCACATATAATGCATGACAGCCTCTGCACTACATCATTGTCAACCTGATGATAGGAGATGGATAAAATGAGGGACATGTGAGATATGTTCAAGGGTGTTGGACCAGCGTACTCAGTTTTATGAGGTTAAATGTAATCACACGCCTGTCTCTTCAAAACAATTGTAAGCACTACCATGACCTGCTACCATCATCACCAATACGTCGTAAAGAACTTAATTTAAACGCACTTCACACCACACCACGAAAAGAGAACAGCGTGAAGAGCAAATAAAAAGTCTGACATACTGGTGTACTACAGCTTGGACACCGACATGTCGTGTGTCTTCATCTGTCGATTCATTTTTTTCTTCATGGTGCACTGCCTTCATTCCAACTGGCACTTGCTTCAAGATCAGCTGTGCAGTCTCTGATTCAGCTGAACCAACAATGGCACTTTCTCGTCTGGCTAAACAGAATGTGGCAAGGTCATGGAGATTAGAGACTGAGGTGTCCACTATCATGACAATGTGTATACATAAAATTTTGGGCTGATGGATCAGAACATGAGGATAGAAAAATCCCAGCTGCACCCAAGCTTCGTTATCCTCTATACCAGTTGCTGGGAGTTATCACCATCAAGGATTCCTCAAGCATTCTGCTTTCCTCACATATTTACACTTGGAATTAAACTGACAGCTCCAGTACAATAACTGGTGACATTTTCTCAAAACTTACTAGTATGGAGAATGTTTGAGATGACCTTCTACAACATTCAATGTTCTGTTGATGATTTGGTGAGAATGAGTGTATTCATTCATGGTAACAATGGGTTTTGGATCAGACCTTAATCTTGTGGTTCATTAAATCAAATAAATTTGAGTAACTGTATGGTATGGTCTCCTGCCTAAAGACGGCGATAGAAATAACTTCAGGTGTCAACCCTGATATGGCCCATAGCTTAGGAGGGGAGGGGGCGGGGGGCTATATAGCCACATGACTGATTGAATTGAATCAAAATAATTTATAGCAGCAAAACTTTTCATCTGGTCTGTGTTGTAATTTTTTTCTTTTGTGTAGATTTGTGCAAATATCTCGTCAATCAGAATAACCAAAAACAACGACATTTAATACTTCTGAGGTCGAGTAGTAATATACTGGTAAAGTTTAGAAAACCTTGTAACAGCCAAGTTCAACCTGCAGTATTCTATTCTATGCCATTACACATCTGGCAAACTTGTAGCCCAACACAAGGAACTGGGCATGAAGAGAAAGGAGGAATGATAACAGTGTGCAAAATCCACTTCGAATTTCTCACCAAGCGTTCAATCTAATGATTCACTCAGGCGTTCATCGTAAGACATCATTCGTTAATGTATGCCAACTCACCTCCAGCCTTCTCCGTTTGTATTACCTGGGTGCACGTCTGGCAGCTGAAAGCCTGTGCTATTTGCTTTCTCCTCTTTGTACTTCAAAGACCGAGGGAACGCGTCGCTTGTTAGCTCGGGGCGAACATCGAAATGCCGGGTGGTTTCCGCTGACCTTGACTTCAGCGTAAAAAATCGCCTTGGGAAAAAAAGTGCTTTGAGCAGACAACATCGTGGCTTTCCCGGCATCCACAATGCCAGCTACCACTCTGTGATTCTACACGCCCATTCTTACTTTCGGCTTTTGAACCATCAAACTTGTGAAATGAAAGAGACCGATTCAGATGTTGGATGCTCCGAACAACCGGTGCAGCACATATTTCTCGGCATTTTGTAACTGCCTTGCCTGAACACAGTACTGGTCGGTCAATTTATAAGCTAGCTTATTACCGTCCTTGTACATGACTCACAGGCTAACGTCAGCATGGCTATTCGAACGAGTTTCATGGAGCAGACGAAATATGGCGGATCGATGTGCTTTTTTTCTTACAATGTGACTAAAAACTGCGTAAAGAAGTATATCATGCTTTATAATGTTTTCATATATTATTTTGTTCACATGTTTACAGCGGTTTTTGATACTGTGATCGACACTTAAAACCGGACCTTTAGAACCAGTTGCGCAAAGTGGCTAATTTTTATAGTAGCAAACTCATAGATCAGTTGAAAACAGTTGGATACATAGACAGACGCTTCTCAAAAAAAAAAAGAAGGAACACTGAAAGAGTTCACTATTTGCACTTTCAGTTAGTTTTTGCCAGAGTACAAGTTTTGTATTAAGAGAGAATAGTGATACCTGTATAAGTCGAATACATGCGCAAGCATTCCGATAACTACATAGCCTGCTGGCAGACGATAAAAATTATGTGATACGTTGGTTTCACCATAAACTGAAAAGCAGTGAGGAAGAAAGCATAATTTGGATTGTGACACTGTTTTCACTAAGTAACTCAACAGTTTGACACAAAGCAGAAATCTTCTGCACAATGGTTATGAGTAACGTGACATTGCGGATAGAAATTTGATATATGCTCTTTGTCTAAACGTGTGTAATAACATTTTATGTGTGAAACCGGACGTTCATTGAAGAAAGAATAGCGGAACACAGACTGACATCAAGTTCCTAAGAGAAAAGCAACAATTCGACATTTCTTCAGCATTCACGTGAGACCTGCTGTTCAGTGTTGGTGGGCAAAAGCTTACGTTGAAAGCAAAACGCATCAGACTTATTGTCTGATGAAAATTTGGATAAGGACATTGGATACAAGGGTCCAAATTTGATGTATGTTAAGACAAATTTGTAACAACTCCTGTCCAGATTTACCTGTAAAACAAACATTGATGAATGCAGGAAATTTATAATATATTTTCAGGTTTGACAGTTTCTTGTATGCCATCACAGTTAACAGAAAAGGGAAACTTAAGGCGCAGTGCATTGTGATTTATGGAGCGTGTTGTTATGTTTTTGGAGTACATTGGTTACTGTATAACATACTACACGACACACAAACATTGCACTCTTCTTCCACCACCCCCCCCCACCACCCCTTTTTGTTGTTGTTGTTTGTTGTTGAATGTTTTTGGTTCCCTTGTTGATGACATCACACATTATGATTGTCAGAAATTGCGTTAAGATAGTTTATGACGTTCAATTCTTTCCTTGACAGTCACAAGATGGACATTACATAGTTGCATTTTTTGTTTTTTTTCTCGTATGAAAAAGGCCACGTGGCCGAAAATAGATGAGTGGTATTGTGATTGTTGCATACTTTTCTTCCCTTTGAGGACTATTGTTTTTGTTGGTTATGAAAATAATGTTTGATACCTGTTCCATTTTTCAGCGACCTTTTTTGCAATTGTCAGCAAGTTCAATTGCCCGAAAATTCCACATATGTGAAGGAACCAGAAGAAAGTTATAATTGTTTCTTTACATATCAAACTGATACAATTGATATTTCCTTCATATATAATTTATGTGATATTTAATTTTAAAAAAACTTGAATCGATTGTTAACACTGACAGGAGAATCTACACAAAACAATCTTGAAAAATTGACTTGCAGTAAAACAATTAGAAATGTCTACGCCTAATATCGCTATCATTTCAGCTACGAAAATGGAGCATTATTTCCAACGAATATTCTTTCTCTACTTTCAGCGATGGAATAACAAATGCATCCGGCCTCTTGTTACCGCAACGATCCATCTGTGTACACCTAAGATGTTGGAATATCTGTCCATGCATTTGCATCTTCGTTAAATATGACAGATAAGGCTGATTGCTTTCTTTATCAGTAATCAAGATCAAACTTCGCCTCTTCTTCCGATTTGAATATCATAAGGACGTTTGCAATGCTGGTTTTGTGATTGTTGTTGTTGTTGTGTGTGTGTTTGTCTTGCGCGTGTTGTGTTCTGTGCCTGTTTGTTGTTTTTTGACCACTTTATGTCTGAACCCAAACATATTTTAAAAGAAAATATATTTTAATTTGATGGTATGTTGATATGCAATTCATTTTAGGAATCCAAGTTTATATAAAATATGAAAGTTCTTCTTTTTGAATAGCGCAAGACTGCTTTTTACTCCTTTTCGCCTAGGTTTTGCATGTCTGAATCACATTATATTGAAAAATGGATAAATTTGGGATTGACCGGAGTCTCCATTATTATATCTCATTTCCCCTGACGCTGGAGTCGTTGGGGATTTGATGAGCAGCGCTCGTTTTTCTCCAGGCTCTTTTCTGTTGCACTGTTTTGAGGAATCCGGCATGGCATTTTGGTCCATCCTCTTATTTTCGGAACCAACTTTTCTCGTTACCTCGTTGCGCCTCCTTCAACGATACCTTGGAGGTGTTATGGAGATAGTGTTGTGACGAATTTGTGTGTGCCCAGACCATGCCATCTTCCGTCGTTTGACGTTGCCAGTGTGGTTCGTGGGCTAAACTAGGTTGGTGACCAGGTTCCGCACATAATCGTTGGTCTTGTGCTCCTTGTACGAGATGCAGAGTAGTTTCTCAGGCAGTTGGTCTCCAAACGCCTGGATTCTTTTTTCTGTTTCGGCATCAGTGTCCATGTCTGCAACCATGATAACAGGATGGAGACCATTAGTGATTTGTAGGACCGGAATTTTGGTGTGGAATTTGAGTTGCTCTGTCCACACCCTGTTCAGTTGCCATAGTGCTGATGCAGAGTTGAATTGTTTTTGCTCTTCCACACCCTGTTCAGTCTGCCATAGCTGCTGATGCAAGGTTGATATTGACTCGGATTTCTGCTGTGCAGGTGCCATCTTTGGACAGGGTTGCTCCAAGTACTTGAAGCTGGTCACTTCTTCCGGGGGGCTCACCACTCATGGTTATGTTGGCACTGTCGTTAGTCATGCTGTTGACCATTGACTTTGACTCTCTGTGCTAACCTCCATGCCGTAGGCACTTGCTCTTGTGACAAGTATGTTTATAAGATCCTGGAGCTTGTGTTGCTGTCCGCCATGAGGTCGATTATCATCTGCGAAACGGAGGTTGCAGATTGGCCTGCCGCCAATGCTGATGGAGGTGTAATGGTCTTCGAGGTCTCTTGCGTGATTCTCTCCAGAAAGATGTTAAAAAGTACTGGAGATAGTAGGCTTTTTGCCTGACTCCGACGGTGGTCGGGAAGAACTGCCCTGCTGGCTGTTGAGGAGTACTGTGCTGCTGGAATGTTTGTAGAGGCCTGGGTGACTTGGACGAGCCCTCATCAATCTTGAAGTCTCTCAGAATCTGCCATAGGCCGTTGTGCCAAAACCCGGTCAAATGCCTTCTTAAAGTCGATGAAGTGGTGGAAGAGGTCTTTTGGTGTTGTAGATGCTTTTCAATCAGGACTTGGCAGTTGAACATTTGTTCCATAGTCCCTCCGCCCTCTTCTAAAACCTGCTTGCTCCTCTGATAGCAGTTCCTCAGCCTTTGATTTCATGTCAGTTGAGGAGATGCGAACCATGACTTTGCTGGGGAGGCTGATCAGACTTTAGTCTTGTAGTTTTGGCATTGCTTGAGGTTGCCCTTCTTGGGTAAAGGAATCACCAGTGACTGGGTCACTCGGGTTGGCCACATCTTTTCTGTCCAGATCTTCTGACATAGCAATGTTAGTGCCTCTGTGGTCCTCTTTCCTCCGATTTAAAAAGCTCGTCTGGGACATTGTCCACTCCTGGGATTTCCCTGGCCTTCAGACTCTGTATCGCGCCCCTCAACCTCCTCCTTCAGTACTTGGAGACTGTTCTTGCTGTCTGCAGGTCGTTGGTTGTCCTGCAAAATTGATGTGTCTGGGTTGAACTGGTAATTGTAGTGGCCCTCACAGTATTCTGTCACCCTCTTCGGGACTTCGTCATTCTCTGTCAGTGCTTGCCATCCTTATCTTCAATGACCGCCGATCTTGTCTGGTTGATCTTATTGAGGGTCTTGAGTGTGTTGTAGGCTTCTTTGCTGTTCCTGCTTCCATGTCTTTCTCAATTGCTTCACACTGCTCCTCTATCCAATTTTCCTCGGCTGTCTTCATCTTCCTCCTGACTTCTCTGTTCACCTGTTGGTGCTGCATCCTGGCTTCGTCGCTAGAGTGTTCTTTCCTCTCAGTTCTCGCCTCTTGCCACATAGATCTAAGACTTCGTTTGTAACCAAAGGGCTGGATCTTCTTTCGCTTCTTTCCCACAACTTCTTCAGCTGTTGTAGTTAGCACATCTTTGATGTTATTAGCAAGGGTGTCTACATCGCTGTCCACTAATTTGAGGCCAGCAAACTTCCCACCTACCTGAGCCTGGAACACCTCTGCAATTTCGGAGTCCTTCAACTTCTCCAGGTCAAAGCAAATACGGTTTTTTTTGGACAACGCTTACACTTCAGCTTGAGCTTGAAGGTTGCCAGGACAAGATCGTGATCGCTGCTGATGTCGGCACCTGGGAATGTTCTTGTTTTTGCTTTGTTGATGCTGGACTTGTAGCGTTGTGGGGCCAGAATGAAGTCTACTTGGTTGTGAACGTGCCCATTTGGTAAGTGCCAGGTTGTTGCTCTGGACAGCTTATATGGGTGGAAATATTGGCTAGGGTAAGTTGACGGCTTTTGGCATTCCAGTCTCCCTGGATTATGAGCATGTCTTTCTTTGGGATTGTTGCTGTGATGGAGTCAGTCTGTTCGTAGAACTCCTCGATTTCCTCGTCGTCATAGTCTGGCGTTGGAGCATAGGGCTGGATGATCGTCAGGTTATGAGGTTTTGCAGAGATGCGGATGGAAATGAGTCTGCTTGAGATGGGTGCGCAGCTGATGACACTGCCTGCAATTCCCTTCCGTACGATGAACGCCACCCGTACTTATGTTTCTTCTCTTCCCAGAGAACCAGATCCTATGTCCTTCTTCTGTTGTTGTTCGCTGAAGCCAGTCCATCTGACTTCACACAGTCCTACGATATCCCAGCGATAGCGCTTCAGGTCGTGGGTCAGTTATTGTAGCTTGCTACAGGCAGAAAGGGTGTGAACGTTCCGTGTTCCGATGGTTGTGCTTTGAGTGGTTAGGTTGGTGTTTTTCACTCCAGTAGCCCCCTTGTCGCTCCCACCCTGAAGTGAGTCAATGGGACATGCGGTCAATGTTTTTCCGGGCCCCGGCTGATCCGGCTTGGTATTCTTTCACTTCCTCATTCATGTCCTTTCAGTGGGGTTGCTGAAGCTTGGTGGCGCCCATCTCCTCTCCAAGCCAGGACCGCTGGACATAGTCCACAGAATAAGGAGTGGTACGCCCTCGGTCATGCACACTTAGCCGTTCACACTTAGCCCTTTAAGTCCATTGTGGGACCTTCCGCCTGGTCGTTGGCCACTTGCTGCAGCTCTTCCGCCAGTGGTGCAGTGTAAACACCACCCCCTCGTGTGGTTTATCCCACCAGCTGAAGCGGTTTACCGAGGTGTGGCGCTTGGAGCCAGCACGTGAGAGCTTTGGGGGGTGTATGAGGACCAGTGATGCCGTCCAACCTAACTAGTAGGAAGCAGCATGCCAGACGTCAAAGGAACACCACAATCCAGAGCCCTACACCTCGTCTGCCATTAACCATAAGGTTAAATGAAACACAAAACACCAGATTTTGAGAAGGGTCAGTTAGCCTTATCTTCACCAACCAAAATAAAAAAAACTGTAAAAACAAACAACAAAGAAAAGAATGAACACAACAAAACAATACAACAGACTTTTTCAGTTATACACACAAAAAGTTTCATGTTCAACTAGTCACAACTCAAAACTGATGTTTCAAATACTTAGAAACCCTTGTTCCACACAATATTTCATTTTCAACTTTGATGCAAATCCAAATGAAATTGCCCCGTATCCTGCCTCGCTCTCTTTAGTCTCTCTCTCTCTCACTCCGAAAGGAAAGCAAAAGAACAACGTACAAAGTACAGCTGACAAACATTCAAGCTTATATGTTTCTGTGTGTAAAGTCCACATAAATATTAAAAGATGAAAGTGGCCACAACTGATTGAAATTACATTACTTGGTGACTGTGATTTGTGACGGAGATATGTGGGCGGTGTTTTGAAACTTGATTTGATGACTGTCTTGTGTGCTTGTGTGCATTTTCTCCCCAAGTGTGCCATTTGGTGTTACTGTGATTTGTTTTGATGAGAAGTTTCAAGATGAATATTTCGCGAAGCACACGGACATTTTAAAACGGGATTTTAATACTGCCTGTGTTATTATTTGGACTAGCATGAGTTCATCGATTTCAAAATATTTTACAACTAAAGTGAATATTACAAGCGTAAGCCGTCCTCTACGTCCTCAGATAGCTGTGCTAGTCCAACAGAATCCTACCCTCCTGATAGCAAGAAGCAGGAAACGAAAAAAACAGAAAACAGAGCTGAGCCCAGACTGCAGTTTAGACATGGAGGAACTGAAAGCAAACTTAGAATGTATAAAGGAAAAATTAGCGTTCGTGTGTATGAAGGATGACATCCAAGCGCTCAGAGAAGAGATATCCAAAATCTCGGACATTTTGACTCGTAGGGTGGACATTTTGGAGGGTTTCACTATTTCAACTTCAGCAAGGTAAGGACCGGCTGGTGGAAGATGTGAAAGAGCTGAAGAGGGGCAACACGTCGCTGCGCACCCAACTGGAAACAGCCAAGAGGGAGAATCGAGACCTGACGGTAGCCCAGAACGACATGGAGCAGCACGGTCGTTCGTGGAACGTGAGGGTGCACGGGATCAAAGAGGGACAGCGGCCTGGAACGGAGACAGTGACTGACTGCATTCAGAAATGTGTAGACGTTTTTACCAAGAAAATGGGTGTGTCTGTGCGTTCTGAGGACATTGAGATCACTCATCGTGCAGGGAGACCGAGGGGAACGACGGTGGACGGGGGCCACACAAACCAAGACCCATTCTTCTTCGTTTTTTCTCCAGGCAAAAAAAGTCTGAAATTGTACACAACAGAAAGAAATTTAAACAAACTGCCATATTAGTCAACGAGGACTTCACCATGGCGAACTATAAACTTTTAAAGCAAGCAGTCAACCATTCTGCAATAATGTCAGCCTGGTCAACCAACGGAAAACTTATTGCTAAGCTGAAGAATGGTGTCACAACGCGACTGACAGTAGGTACTGATCTTAATCAACAGATACAATCAAAATGAATCCTTAAAAAAAAATCCATAAAAACCTTACATACAGATGGACAAATAGACATCTCTCTCTCTCTCTCTCTCTCTCTGTGTACGCTTGTCTACAAGTACATACGCTCATGCAGACACACACACACACCAATGAGCGTGCACATAAGCAGGCACACGCATACGCATGCACTGTCAGCATTGATTATGTTGGCAGGTATTTTGATGTTCCTGTGGGCGCCTTAGCTTGTGTCAGTACATTTCTTTATAAATGATGCATTATGAAGGGGGGGGGGGGGGGGAATCAACCACGGTATATACTTTAAGGTGATTCCCAGAAGAATTTCCTTCCCAACCCTCCAGTCTAATTTTATGTATTTACACTTTAAGTTGGCTGGGGACATTAGAATGATTCCATTTTGATTCCTCTAACTTGTGGTTGGTTTTAAATTTGTTAACTCATCTGTTTATTGACCTATTTTCCATCGGTGATTTGAGTGCACTGGGTGTTTGCCCAAAAGATAGGTATGTGTCTGTATTTTTGACATGATTCTGACTAGTGCCAGTCTTCTACCACAGTTTAAGAACATAATGAGCTTGGACACACGCGCGCACGCACACACACCCGCACACACACACATACACATACTCGCACACGCGCACACACACACTGATTTGATCAATTTTTGTTGTGTTTTTTTTTAATCATTTTTTTTTAATTTCTTTCCTCATTCCGTCTTCCATTCCACAGTTCCTTCTTTCTCTCTTCTCCATTCTTTCATCAACATGATCTTTCTTTTTGCTGTACATTTCCGGATGCAAATTACCACATATTTGTATGTTATTAATCATATTTGTACATGTTTGACAATATTGTAGTAAACACATTAGAAATGAGTTATCTTTTTTTCGGTTTGAATGGATTTGAGTGTGAGTTCAATGTATGGGCCCAGGAAAGGTTGTTTTCTTTTTGTTGGATATACAAACATACACAAATGTAAACCTTCCCTAACAGATTACTTTTATATTTTTTTTTGTATGCAGTGTAAGAATGTAAAGGTTTGAAAATTATTACTTATGGTTAAACTTGTTTGGAGTGTATGTTTTGTATAGTGTAGGGACTAAAGCAACAGGGCAGTAAAGTCAGAAGATCACGTGAGATCTAACGGAAAGGACAATCAAAAATAAAACCCAAATTTCAAGTTCTCTGTTTATTTCAAATCTTTTTTTCTTTTCAATAGTCAGAACATTAAACACCCTTTCACCCAACAACTCTTTTTTTACCCAGGTGTGTGAAACACCTACCCCTCATTCCCGCACCAACTGGGAACCCCGAATCTTTTGGAAAGCTTCACTGAAAAATTTCATGCTACTCTCTAAAAAAAACACACACACACAAAACTTTTCAAATGCTGCGTTTTTCCAAACAATCGTTCAGAAATACTATTTATAAAACACTTGTTTATGAACCCACTTGATCGAAAAACTATTGGCCTGCACCAAACTCCAGAACAGCAGGGAGGCAAGAAAAGTAACCCTTGAGGGGGATTACTGATAAAGCAGGGATTTAAAACCCAACACCTTCTTCCAAACAGCTATGCAGCCATGTTCAACCGAAAAAGGCGCCAAAAAAAACACCCTTTATTTTCGCACAACACAGTTATCACATAACTTCCACTTCAATCAGATCTTAAATATATATTTTCTTCAAAACAATATTATTATTATTTGCTTATTTATATTGTTTACACTTTATCCTGAATAAAATTTTACTTGCAAAAATTTCCTTTCGAAATTAAAAAGAAATCCGAAATTGTGCCTCCAAAACATTTTTTTATTTTTTATTTTGGATCTGGAGACCAAAAACTGGTTTTGCTCTTTTTCAGCTCAAAAGGAAATAATTTACATTTTCTCCCTTAGACTACAAAATAAAAATGTTGTTATAAACTACACAAAATTATTTGTGTTAATTTTCTTTTACTTTGTACAAATAATTTGTATGGTTTACATTCACCCACCTTGAAAAATGTTCTACTACATTTGCATAAAATGTTCGAAAAATTTCAAATAAAGTTCTCAACTCAGATGAAATTTTAAAATTTCACAGAAAAAATGGGACAACACCCCTCCTTAAAGAACCCCTTATCATCTCCCTTATATAAGAAATGTGCAAAATCTGGTACTGGTAGACCTGTCTGTCAAACCCTGCAACTTTGAACCTGACCAACACCAGACAACCAGCTGCACACCAAACGTGCAATCTGTTGTTGCAACCACGGTCCCCCAAAATACTTTATGAATCAGATTCAGTTTCTGAACTGGCTTTCGAGTTCTTTTCGACCGTGGAAGATCCAACCTCTGACCTTCCTCAACACTAGTCTCATATTCTGATTCTGAACTACTGGACTCGTGATCTGACTGACACAGCTCATCAACTCTTCCTGACCAGACAACTGACCTATATGTAACAGTTTCCTGAACAGACTCCTCGCTTTCCTCCTGACTTGTCAGAACTCCAGACTCATCTTCATCAGGAACATGCACAACAGAGTCAGCAACCATATCCACTTTCTGCTCCTCGGAAGCTGCCACAGCTGATGCTACCTCACTATCACCACCAGACTGTTCAACTTCCACCTTCTCTACATTAACCCCTGTGATAGGGATGAATTCAGGAGCTTCTGGCCTCAATACACTCTGTCCAATCTCCACATCAAATGAGTCCTCTACTTCATCTTCCCAATAATCAGATTTTCCACCAGGAGGATTGGACTCTTTGAACTGAACTGTCCTTGACCTTCGTCTCTTTTCCCTCTCTACACGACCACCTCACTGTCTAACACCCCACTGGGGAACAAGTAGTTCCGATGCAGTGTTCTTGTTTTTCCTAGTCCTGCCCCCTCTTTAACTGTATAAACAGGCAAATCTCCAGCCTTTGAGAGAACAAACGTGAACCTCTTTCTCCCAACGATCGGAGACTTTAAAGTCTAGCCTTGGCCCTAGTTTCCTGACCAACACCCTATCTCCGATGTCTAAGTCAGCTGCATGAGCTGACGAATCGTACCGCACTTTGTTTTTGTCACTGCTCTTTCTCATGTTCTCTGACGCTTTTTTGTAGCCTCTGAAAGCCTCTCTTTCAGATTCCTGACATACTGAATAGGCGATATCTTCTCTTTCTGCTCTAGGTCTATGCCAAAAGCTACATCAATGGGCAATCTTGGGTGCCTACCAAAAAACAAGTAGTACGGGCTAAAACCAGTACTTGGTGTATGCAGCAATTGTACGCATGTACAATGGCTGGAAGGGTTTTTCAGCGAGATTGTAAACTTCTCTCAGCAACTTTGACTCAAAATCTCGACCCTGATCTGAAAGTATACGTTTAGGAAACCTATTAATGAAGAAGTTGCACCATAGAGTTTTTGCCACCGTCTTTGCATTTTGATCTTTTGTCAGAAATGCAGAAGCAAATTTTGTGAAATGATCCATCACCACTAGAATGTTTTGCTTTTGACCTTTCACCTCGATTGTCAGGTAGTCAATTGACAACAGTTCCAAAGGAAAAGTAGTGACAATCGATTTCATAGGAGCCTTCTGACATTTTGCCCCCTTTCGAATGCACCTACTACACTTTTTTATCCTTTCTCCAGTCCCTAGCCATGTAAAAAGGGCCAGAAAAAACGCATTCGAAGGTGAATTACAGCATCATCAAAATGGGTGTGAAACAAGTCATCATGAACCCCTGCCAGAGCAGCTTCCTGTGTGAAAATGGAACAACCAATTGCCAACGAACAGAATCTTCTTCCACTTTTCGATACAAAACTCCCTCTTTCATCTCCAGACGTTTTTGTTCCCCCGCAAACACCTTCAGATCCTGATTCTCTAACTGTGAAGCCACCAACTCTTGCTTCTGTTCCAAACTCTGAATCACTATCCTCAAATTTTTGTCTGCTAGTTGTAACCTTCTCCACTCACTCTGTGAAACAGAATACAACTCTGGCATCTTGGGCTCTAAAACATCATCAGGTATGAGCGAAGGATCCTTTGCTATCTGTTCCACCGCAGGCACATACTCATTATCATCCTTCATGATACTCGGAACAGGATCATCTCGACAGACTGACTGACGACAAACTTGAGCTTTCCTAACCACCCCTGTATGAGCCTGCAATACTGCCTTGACCGTATCCTGTGATACCGATTCCAAATCAGCATCAAAAGCCTTAGCCCTCTCTACTAAAAATGCTATCTGCTCCATAGTCTTCTTGTAATTCTCATCCTCCTCAGGAGGTTCATGTGGTCGCCTAGACAAGGCATCAGCATCTGTATGTGTGGAACCCTTCTTGTACCTCAATTCAAAATCAAAAAGCGACAAAGAAGTGAACCAACGATGACAAGTGGCATCCAGTTTTGCCGTTTTCAAAACATAACAGAGGGGGTTATTGTCAGTTACAACTGTCACCTTTGTACTCATCAGATAATCCCAAAACTTTTCAGACATAGCCCACTTCAAGACCAAGAACTCTCTTTTGTGTGCAGGGTAATTTTGCTCTGACTTGTTCAAACCCCTACTAGCATAGGAAATAACTTTCATCTTTCCCTCAGAATCAGCTTGATGCAACACAGCCCCAAGTGCAAGACCACTAGCATCCACATGCAGAAAAAACGGTTTTGTCCTGACTGCTATGCCTAACACCAAATCACTGGTCAGTACCCTTTTCAACGCTTCAAAAGACTTGTCCTGTATATCACCCCACAAGTGTGAAATATCAGAGGATAGACTCAAAGTTCCACTCTACTTCTTGCCTGCTCTACATTTCGCAGGAACATATCCTACAGTGAGATCATTCAAAGGTTTTACCATGGTTGAAAACTGTGGTACATACTTTCTGTATCTGTAGAAGCTACAAAACCCTACAAAAGATTTCAATTCTTTCACAGTCTTTGGCTTCGGCCATTTTGTGACAGCGTCAATTTTATCTGGATCAGGACGGATTGAATTTTCAGATATCACATAGCCCAAATGTTTCACTTCTGAAGCTCCAAACACACACTTTGCAGGCTCGAGTTTCAACTTGAATCTACGGAGTCTTTCTAGTACTCTCACAGTTTTTGTTTCCAACTCGTTCAACATTTTTGCATGTACAAGTATGTCATCAATGAAAATGATCAAATCAACAAGATTCATCTCTCTGAATACAGTTTCAATAATTCGGCTAAAACCAGCAGGGGCATTAACTAGGCCTTGTGCTAATCTGTCCCACTCGTACAAACCAAAAGGGGTTATGAAAGCAGAAACTATACGGGCCCTATCAGTCATGGGTACCTGATAATAGGCTTTACACAAGTCAAGGCTTGTGTACACACATGAACCACTCAGTGTCATGAAAAGATCATCTATCTTAGGTACAGAGTAACTGTCCCTGATAGTACGTGCATTTATGATTCTGTAGTCACAACACATGCGCAAGTCGCCATTCTTTTTTCTACACAACACAATAGGTGAAGCGTAAGGGGAGTTTGAGGGTCAAATGATTTTCGCGTCTAACATACCTTGAACATGACGCCTACAATCTTCAAAATCCTGAGGTGAAATAGGTCTTGCTCTCTGTCGGACAGGAGTCCCGGCTCTAGTTCAATGTCAAACTCATGACCTGTATCTGCACGACCTATGTCAAACTCAGAATGAATAAAGACATCTGAGAATGTGTGAAGCCTTTTCCCCTATTTCTCTTTCCATTCCCTTGGAACATTATCCCCAAATCTGAATGAAATCTCAGTTTTTTTCCTGATCTGCAATTGTCTGTTCCTCAACTGTCGCTGAACAAACATTCACACCACCCGACACATCAGTGTCAATATTGTCTGCATCCAATGCGGCAAAAACTTTGTTCACATCATACTCGGCACTAAAAGCAAAAATGTCTGCTACTACTTGACGTTTTAACAACACCACGTCATGGTCAGTGTCATTGCATACAATCACCTTAAGTCTTGGCAAACAACTAGCTGATACTTTACATGCAACTACTTTGAGTCCTTGCTCTAGAGTTTTTTCTGTTAATTCTTGAACCAAAACTGAGTCCCGAGTACATGGAACAGTCACTCGAGAGATACAACTAACCTCCACTGTTTCTCCCGCAGGCACTATCACATCTTTGTCCAACATTTTTGCTGATCCTAACCTTCCACTCTCAATTTTTAACATGTCTGCGTACACAAAAGCCACTTCAGTCTTCAATGGTAAAATTGAGGCATTGCGACCTGCCACATGCAGGGTTCGCGATAACCGGTAATTGCCGGTATTTTACCGGTTGTAAACAGGAAATACCGAAAATGTTCGAAGCTGCCGGTACCACGGACCGATTCTGTTTGCCAGTGACCGATTAGATTTCCGTCTGAAAAAAAAGAAGTCTGACGTGACAATTTCGGAAAGGCACTAAAAGTCATGCGCCTGTACCCACGCACCCACCCCTTCGCATCCCTTCCGACGAACTCTTGCAATCACCCGACACCTCTTTGGCGCCAACCTCTTTAGCGTGCAGAACAGCAAGCTTTACTGTCAAAGAATAGAGCGTTGCGCTCTTCTCAGCACTACAGTGGCTTCATTTCACAATGACTAATCGGGGCCTGGTCAGCGCTACTCTCCCTCCACTCCCAACCCCGGCCCACTGGATATGTTTATGCAGCTGATGATATGAGGGTGCTGACTCGCCACTTTGCTGCTGTTATCAATGGCCCCCGCGCACAGGCTGGATTCAGCCAATTGAAGCGGGCCCTTGGTGGTTACGGTGGTGATGATAGCTTCTCCATGTCCTGTAGAATCGCCATCCGAAACCTGGCTATTATATACAGTATCCAGACTTTGCCATGCTGGCAAAAATTGCGCTAGCTGTACCTGTGTCCAGTGTGACAGCTGAGAGAGGATTCAGTGTACAGAACATGGTCAAGACAGAGGGCAGGAGCCGACTGAATGAGGAACGAGTAACAAGACTGATGAGACTCAACATCCATGGCAAATCTCTCAGAGACTTTGACTGCCGTGCTGCTGCCACTCGCTTCTTGGGCATGAAGCCACGCAGGAAATAGGAATTTATTTATTTTGTGTGTATGTTTTTTTTTCTAGCGCCTGTGTCACTGTCAGTTTGTTGTTCTGCAGGACCGTCATTCGTGTGACGTAAATTCATGCTATTCTTCTTTCTTGTTCCTACGCTTAGCGCTCATATAGGTCTTTTGTTCAATTTAGATTTAGTTTTGTTGCTAAACAATCCCCCCCCCCCCCCCCCCCCCCCCAATAGTTTCGTTCTGTCACAGTGCGTACCGGTTTTGATTTTCTGGGGACCGATGTTTGGGGGGTTGGTCAAGATATCTCTGAAATGGCAACTCACGGTACCGGTTTTCAAAAATCCTAGCGCGAACCCTGCACATGTTCACACTCTTTTGCAAATAATTTCAGTGTGTTAGTTCCAGTATGATTGGCACCTGTGGCGAGTATTCTGTATCTGGGCAAACAAGCAGCAATGTGTCCACTGAATCACCCACTCCAACAACTCCAGGTGGTAAAGAGACAACGCCTGAATGTAACCCAAATAAGGAACCACATGTCCACCCGCACCAGTCACCCTCAAATCTTCACTTAAGGTACGAATCTCAGACTTCAAATGTTTTCGATAGAAAGATTCTGAAACAATTGACACTTGACTGCCACTGTCAATCAGACACCGTGTCGAAACGTCATCAATCATAAGAGAGGACTCCGTACTCGGCCCTACCAACGCCTGAAAATTTGTTCCTGAAACCGAGTGGATCTCTGCTAGGATTACATCGTGATCAACGACCACAGCACTTCTCGAATTATTATGTGTAAGCAGTCAAGGGCAGAGGGGGGAGAGTCATTCATCCATCACCCCAGACCATGTTGACGTTTGACTTTTCGTTTATTTCAGTTCATCCGTCAATCAAAACTAGACCGACCAACCAGCCAACCTGGAAAATTACCAGGAACAACATATTTAGAAAATTGGCAACAAAAGGAGAAATCTCCAAAAGCATGAATGAAATGAAACATACATTTATAACTATGAGTACACAACCATGGGTGAATCTGCAAAAAAATGAACTCAGCATAACAATGGAGCAAAAGCAAAATAAAATAACAACATTAAGATACTGTGAAGATACCGGCATCTGTTCTGTTACAGTAAAGGTTGTACTGCATGCTAGCAGCACTGACCCTTGTGTCTATTAAGACCACAGAACAGGGAACCACCATTATCTCAACAGGACATGGACTAGATTATTACTCAGCAGATTCAGTTAGTCTCTCATAATATGAAAGCAGATTCAGCAGTTAGTCTCTCATAATATGAAAACAAATTTCATTTATTCATAATAATACATACACAATCATCATTCAATCAATGGCTCTGACAAAAGAAAAACATATCTTCATTCAATACCATTGATTGCATACACATTGGCTTGTGGTAACAATAACCATTGTGACCACCAGCTTTACAAAAAATCCATGGTACCAAAGGTACAATGAATTACACAGGGACATGTTGAAAAATGTCAAAACAAACAAAAATTTTCAACAGAATATCAACATGGGAAAAACATTATCTACCTCAGGACAGGGTGTTGACACACACCCATTCATCTGTCCCGGCCACCTCTCTGGTGTGGAACAGTCATTCTCTGAAAAGGGCAACATGTGTGTCCCTAAATCATAGCACCAAGACGCACATGATCTTTAAAAAAAAGATAATAAATGCCTGGCATCAACATAGCCAGCAAGAATACAGCAAAGGGAAGCAACTCATACATTTCAATGGTTTACCCCTCAAAAAAAAAGGTTACTTCCCTTCATTCACCTATCGTCGCAACTCGCCCAACTTCGTAATTCTAGGCCAGTGTAGCCAAGAATGAAACACAATTCAAAACGAAGTTTCTGATACATCTAAAATGAAAATTAAATTGATCAGCATTGATTTTCAGGAATTGCTTTCAACAACACTGTAACTACAAGGAATGAGCATAACTGAATAATTCATTCCAGCCTCCATCACATCAGGTACTGATTCCATGAAAAAATTAACATGCACAGAGAGAGAGAGAGAGAGAGGGAGAGCGAGACAGAGAGGGAGAGAGAGAGAGAGAGAGGTGTCCAAGATCTCTTGAAAGAAAAATACAACCAGTTCTCCTCCTAAGTGAAAACTCTTAGTCTTGTAAACATCCCCATTAAGTGGCTTTTAACATTTTCTTTAAAACACTTAAACAAGTCAACAACAACAAAAATATTTATCAATAACAACCAGATTCCCAATGAACTTGTTCCCAGTAAACTTATTTTGGCATATCTCAAAAGATAATCACCTTTTCCTTGGTGCTGTGGCTAACCAGCACGAAACCGGTCTTCCTTTCCCAAACGAACAGGCAAACCTCTGTTGGCTGTGACAAGCAGTGGAGAAGAGATCGCACTTTGGCGGGAGGCCGGTATTATTACCTCCAGTTTACACCAACTGCTAATACGCAGCAGAATATAGGCCCTGAGCTTCAGTAAATAACAGTATTAATCAATGCTTTGTCATTACCATGAATAAATATCCATTAATGCCTGGTAATTTGTGCACATTCCTAAACAGAGATTATGCCAAGTAGACTGATTATATCCACAAACCAACTGTTGTATTCCTACTCGTCCACTGTCATTCTAAAGAAAATTCTGGAACCAAGATAAAATTGGCACCAAGGCGGATAACTCTTCTGACAAAAGATCAGAATTCACTGAAATCCCTATGCACTTGCACTACCCTACTCAACTCTACTACAAAAGGCTCAGAATTCACTGAAATCCCTATGCACTTACACTACCCTTATCAGCTCAACTACATACAAAAGAATAAAAATAGCACAATAAAACGAAACATGCTCTTCAAGAGCATGAAGATTAAACATTTGCAGAAGTAAACTTCTGTCCAGCCACAAATCTCCCCTGCTGACAGTTATGGTCCCCATAACTTTGCCTATAGTCAGCATGCCGTTTGCACACAAAAATACAACAAAAAATCCTTGGCGACAATATAACCCTTAACAGGTAAATTGTCAAGCAAAAATTACAACCAACAGTGTGACAGCACCTTAACCAACAAGGTAGATTCCGTTAGAATTCAAAACAAAAACGTATCAGCACACATAGCAAAATCAAACATGCCGAATGGTTCATCAAAAGATCAATATAGTACGACAAAAAAACAAATCGCAGTCATACAGACCAGGAGAACGGAGGGACAGCAGTTTACAAAACCAATCGGGCCTGGCTTACAACACCAAAACACCTCCCTGGGACTTAAAAGTGCCAATCTCGCGCTTTTCTGTCGCCTCCTAAACTGAGCATCGCATTCAGTAGGACATCGATTTCACCTTTTCCCAACAAGAGTCCATGTTTCACTTGTAGCCCTCAAGTCAGTCATTTTTCAGATCTTCCTTTTTAAAGTAAATCTTGAAATGCATCTTTCCCAACAAAGTATTCAGGGGCAGTACGGCCATTTATTGCCTATACTGTCTTGACTCAGCATCTGTCAATCTTCATTCTTACATACCGGGATGCAAGACAACTTCTTTTTTTTTTTTAAAGGTAGTGCTTCACACCCCATTAAATGTCCACATTGAATACATAGATGCAACCAACATTTCTTCACAAAACCTTCAAAAAAAAATGAAATTCAATGTTCAACAAACATCTGCAGCAATACACGCAAATGAACTGCCTTCAGCCAAGTTGGAAGCATTATCAAACAACCCAACAAAAAAACCTTTCCCAACAAAAAAAAGTGTCCACTTGGCTGAATAATTCACATGCCCATGTCAAAACAAGAACCAAAAAAAGAAACAAAATATTCCAAAAGATAGAGGAGGTGCATGCCTATCCTAACATGCTATCCACTCGCCAAACATTCTTATTTCCACTTCCAGCGTGGGGGAACCCCCTTGTTGGAGCGGGCAGATCTGCGAACAGTCGTACCGCTCCTGTCTGTCAGTGGCTGCTGATCAGGGGACTGTGGGGCAGCACGTGGGATAGGAGGGGTTTCAGGGGAGGTTCCCTGGCTCCCTTTGTCAGTGGGCCATGGGACAATGTGCCACTCTAGATGTGTGGTCACTGCTGGAGGTGGCTCAGAGCGACTCTCAGGATCCACCCTTCCAAGAGGCTCCACAACAGAGGGAGAAACTGACAAATTTCATGCCTGTTCACCCTCACCGTAGTGCCAACACCATCCAGTGGGGCAATGGTGAATGGCCCACCTCCGGGTCCAGGCACCTGAACCACAAAGAAGATCCGCTCCCCCAGATATCCTGGATCTTATTCCGCCCCAGCAACTTTCCAGAGGCTGATGCAAAGCACAATGAATGATCTGGCATTCCAAATCCTCCTGGTATATCTGGATGATCTGCTGGTCTACAGTCAGACTTTCGAGGAACATCTCGAGCGCCTGAAAATTGTATTTCAGCGTTTGCGTGAGGTCGGGCTGAAGCTCAACCCCCAGAAATGTCATATTGCACAACGGCAAGTGGAGTATTTGGGGTACACGGTCTCGTCTGAGGGAATCGCAACGTCCGACTCGAAGATCAAAGCTGTGGCAGACTGGCCAAGACCGCAATCTCTGCGAGAACTGAGATCTTTCCTGGGGTTTGCCAGCTACTACAGGCGCTTGGCGGTGGACAAACCCATTGGCATTCTCAGGTATTCGAACAATCCGAATGGGGTGATGAAGGCTGTTTTGTGCCTGTCTTCCTCTGCCATGGCAACCTGATGGTAGCCACTTGCCAAATCCAGAGTGGAAAACAACTTAGCCCCTCCAAGTGAATCCAATGAATCATCTATCCTTGGGAGGGGATAGGCATCTGGTATGGGCTTCTCATTTAGGCGACGGTAATCGACGCAGAGGCGGATAGAGTTGTCCTTCTTTCGGACAACTACTACCGGAGATGCATAAGCACTGGAGCTTTTCTGGACAATCTTTCTGTCCATCAGAGTTTGGATATGCTCCTTCACCTCCTGGTACTGCGTTGGTGGGATCCTCCGAAAGGTTGAGGCCACAGGGACATCATCCTTAAGGCGGATCTTGTGCGTGACCCTGTCTGTGTACCCCAGGTCACAGTCATCGTGGAAAAACAGGTCCGCATTGGCTTTCAGCAACTCCTCTAGCTGCTGCCTTTGGCTGTCAGTGCGGTCTATACCCTCCAGGTTAACGGGGCACTCTCCGCCTTGTACCTCACTATTAGTCGCAGTGGAGTTAACTGAGACATGGATCTGATTGCAGCTAACTTCCACTGACACTTTGCCTGGGGCAGCTCCTGTTTGAATAGCTGCACTGTGCCAACTCTTGTCCCTGGTCTCAAGACAACGCCTTCGTCATTGACATTAATGACCTGAACAAAAAAGCAATTGCCTTCGACCTTGCTTACCGTGGGTGGGACAAGCAAACCTTTGTGACTGATGTCCGGAAGTGGCTCAGTCAACACTTCCTGGTCCTGCAGTGTTCTATTTACTGCCCCAGTTGCTCTGAAGCTGGCCACTGCCCGAGGCGGGATATACACAGACTCCCTTCCTGCCACCCGTGCAAAACCCTGCACCACTGGGGCACTGACATCTGGCATTACCTCCCGCAACACATTCATCCCTAGGATGACAGGAACATCCGATGTGGATGTCGAGGACCTCACCAGAATGCCCTTTCCCCTTACCGTGGTGCCCCAGATTCCCACGTCGGCTTCAAAATATCCTACGTAGGGAATGTCCAAGCCATTAGCTGCAGTGACTCGCAGCCAACCAGCCACAGGTTGTAGGGGAGAGCACCCAAAGAGTTCTTTGAATGTGCCTTCCCCCATCATGGTGACCTGTGACCCAGTGTCCACAAGGGCATCAACTTCCTTGTTATTAATCAATACCTTCGCATATGGACATCTCCCTAGGATTTTATTGAGTGAGCCGGAAGGTTGCCCCTCAGCAGTGCGACTCGTCACTACTGAGGAATGTCGTTTCCCTGCCTCGACAGATCTGGACAGTTGCGGCGAATATGACCTGGCCTATCACAACCTAGACATATTGGCCTCCCATCTCTGGCAAACGGCAGTTTCCGCCTGCTGCCTGCCACTTCCCTTGATTGTGGCTTTGGGCGCTTCTCTGCACAGAGCTGCTCCTCCATCTGTCTCATCCTGCCCTCCATTTTTCCTAATTTTTCTACAATGGCCTCCATGGCTTGGATTTGCTTGACAGATGCCTCCGCCTGAGCCGAGACAGCTTCAGTGGCACCCCCTTTCTCCTCATCTTCCATCCATCTTAGAGCCTCATCTCTAAGCTCTAAGAAGGAGGAATTTGGGATTTTGTGCGTCTGCTCTCTCAGACGCCTTCTTAACTGCCCATTGCAGAGACCAGCCACAAAATGGTCTCGCTGAATTTCTGATCCAGCGGCTGCTGCATTGCATCCTCTTTCCTCTGCCTCTTTGTCACATCTGTAAAGGCTTTGTTCAGCCTGTGGGAATACTCCCTAACCCCTTCATACCCCCTCTGTGAGATGGAGTAAAAAGTCCCCAGCAGCTGACTGACAGACCGTTGCTCTCCCCACACCTTATATAGAATTTTGAAAAGCTCATCGGGGTCATCCTTGACATCCGTTGGGTGACACAACAGTTCACTCTTGACACATTCTGTCAAGTGGCTATAAATGATATCTACTTTTTCACCTTGATCCGCCTCTTGAAGACCCCTACTTGACCAAATATTCTTAACATCCTTCTCAAACTCTTCCACTGTTGGGTGACCTGTCCCTGAAAATACCTTGATGGACTTTTCCCTTGGAGCTATAATTACCCTCTGAGCATTACTTTTCAAAGCTGCTAGTTCTTCAGCAAGACTGTCCAAGGTCACCTCAGCCATCTTTCAATAATCTCTTGAAGAAGAATAGATATATACTAAAAGGTTACGCTAGAAAAACAAGAACACACACAAAAATGGGAAAGTGAAATCCTAGAAATATCAGTACTCATGACAAAGAAAGGCTAAAAAAATTCCCTCACTAACATACTTATGCACATACTCTAACATCAATCTTTCAACTTCTAAATTATGCGCAACATCCAGTCCATGTCAGTCCACATTAAAGCTCAGCTGATCAACAGGGGTCATATCAGGGTGGTCCTTCCATCAAAAAAAAAAGAAACAAACATATAAATTCACAATAATCAGATACATCATTTAATCACTGTGCCACGACAGTTTCCCATCATGCTGAAATCAGCTACAGGGTCAGCTCCTTCGCAGAACAATGATCTGGCCTGCCATCTCCACCGCACCATAGGCATAAATTCAAAATTTCAATGAAAAAAATGAAAACCTTCCTTGCTGTGACTTCACATCCAAGGGCCTGATCCCGCGTCCTGAGGTTGGCACTCGTTCATCCTGCTCGCAGCGCCATTTTGTAAGCAGTCAAGGGCAGAGGGGGAGAGTCATTCATCCATCACCCCAGACCATGTTGACGTTTGACTTTTCGTTTATTTCAGTTCATCCGTCAATCAAAACTAGACCGACCAACCAGCCAACCTGGAAAATTACCAGGAACAACATATTTAGAAAATTGGCAACAAAAGGAGAAATCTCCAAAAGCATGAATGAAATGAAACATACATTTATAACTATGAGTACACAACCATGGGTGAATCTGCAAAAAAATGAACTCAGCATAACAATGGAGCAAAAGCAAAATAAAATAACAACATTAAGATACTGTGAAGATACCGGCATCTGTTCTGTTACAGTAAAGGTTGTACTGCATGCTAGCAGCACTGACCCTTGTGTCTATTAAGACCACAGAACAGGGGAACCACCATTATCTCAACAGGACATGGACTAGATTATTACTCAGCAGATTCAGTTAGTCTCTCATAATATGAAAGCAGATTCAGTTAGTCTCTCATAATATGAAAACAAATTTTCATTTATTCATAATAATACATACACAATCATCATTCAATCAATGGCTCTGACAAAAGAAAAACATATCATCTTCATTCAATACCATTGATTGCATACACATTGGCTTGTGGTAACAACAACCATTGTGACCACCAGCTTTACAAAAAATCCATGGTACCAAAGGTACAATGAATTACACAGGGACATGTTGAAAAATGTCAAAACAAAACAAAAATTTTCAACAGAATATCAACATGGGAAAAACATTATCTACCTCAGGACAGGGTGTTGACACACACCCATTCATCTGTCCCGGCCACCTCTCTGGTGTGGAACAGTCATTCTCTGAAAAGGGCAACATGTGTGTCCCTAAATCATAGCACCAAGACGCACATGATCTTTAAAAAAAAGATAATAAATGCCTGGCATCAACATAGCCAGCAAGAATACAGCAAAGGGAAGCAACTCATACATTTCAATGGTTTACCCCTCAAAAAAAAAGGTTACTTCCCTTCATTCACCTATCGTCGCAACTCGCCCAACTTCGTAATTCTAGGCCAGTGTAGCCAAGAATGAAACACAATTCAAAACGAAGTTTCTGATACATCTAAAATGAAAATTAAATTGATCAGCATTGATTTTCAGGAATTGCTTTCAACAACACTGTAACTACAAGGAATGAGCATAACTGAATAATTCATTCCAGCCTCCATCACATCAGGTACTGATTCCATGAAAAAAATAACATGCACAGAGAGAGAGAGAGAGAGAGAGAGAGAGAGAGAGAGAGAGAGAGAGAGAGAGAGAGAGAGAGGGGAGAGCGAGACAGAGAGGGAGAGAGAGAGAGAGCTGTCCAAGATCTCTTGAAAGAAAAATACAACCAGTTCTCCTCCTAAGTGAAAACTCTTAGTCTTGTAAACATCCCCATTAAGTGGCTTTTAACATTTTCTTTAAAACACTTAAACAAGTCAACAACAACAAAAATATTTATCAATAACAACCAGATTCCCAATGAACTTGTTCCCAGTAAAGTTATTTTGGCATACCTCAGAAGATAATCACCTTTTCCTTGGTGCTGTGACTAACCAGCACGAAACCGGTCTTCCTTTCCCAAACGAACAGGCAAACCTCTGTTGGCTGTGACAAGCAGTGGAGAAGAGATCGCACTTTGGCGGGAGGCCGGTATTATTACCTCCAGTTTACACCAACTGCTAATACGCAGCAGAATATAGGCCCTGAGCTTCAGTAAATAACAGTATTAATCAATGCTTTGTCATTACCATGAATAAATATCCATTAATGCCTGGTAATTTGTGCACATTCCTAAACAGAGATTATGCCAAGTAGACTGATTATATCCACAAACCAACTGTTGTATTCCTACTCGTCCACTGTCATTCTAAAGAAAATTCTGGAACCAAGATAAAATTGGCACCAAGGCGGATAACTCTTCTGACAAAAGATCCGAATTCACTGAAATCCCTATGCACTTGCACTACCCTACTCAACTCTACTACAAAAGGCTCAGAATTCACTGAAATCCCTATGCACTTACACTACCCTTATCAGCTCAACTACATACAAAAGAATAAAAATAGCCACAATAAAACGAAACATGCTCTTCAAGAGCATGAAGATTAAACATTTGCAGAAGTAAACTTCTGTCCAGCCACAAATGTAACACACAACGCACTGTGGACTTCGATTCTGATGCAGACTTCAACACTTCCGCACATATCACACAAAGGCCTGCTGGTAACTGCTGCTCAGTGCGAGGTAGAATCTTCACAGACTCTGCACACTCCACCTCTCCTCTCACTTCAATCGTCCCACCAGGATGAAGAAGTACTCGTAGTGGACTTGCCAGATGCACTGTGTTAGCAAAGGATTCTACCTGACTCTCCAACACCTCGACTGCCGCTTTCAGACGTTGGGCACTCTCCGTCACAGTCAATGGTTGCCCATCACCGCTGACTGACTGACGTTTAAAGACTCTGGTAGTGGACGTCGACACACGCGAGCGATATGGCCAACACCACCACATCTGTAACAGGCGTTGTCCTGGCGCGGCTTTTGACAGTTTCGAGCAAAATGTCCTTCCTCCCCACATCGATAACATCTCTTGTTCCGGGGACGATGGTTGATAGATGAATGGCCACCCCCTTCTTCTGCAACTGGTGAGGCAGAGCTGCCCACACTGAGCTTGGATGCCACCAGGCTTGCCAGTTTTTCGTAGGCTATTTTTCCCAAAGTGGTGGTTGTTGCTTGCACCGATGCTTTCTGTTTTTCAGCCACAGAAGAGCTGAAATCTTCCAGTTCTCGAATCTTCCGCAGAACTTTGTCCGGTGGTGGGCTAGCCGTCCCCTGCATTCCAAATTGATTCCGTAGCTCCATAGTCAGTAGTGGACGCGAAGGAGTCATTTTCGTCATGAACGCATGGTAGAGTTTTCTGTTCATGTCTTCGGGATAATACGTTTGTGTCTCATTCACTCTGACTAGGGCACTCCACAAACGAGAGAAAAAGTCTGATGGTTTCTCCCCTCTTCCGATCGCCATCTGCTGAAACTGATCCAGCAAGTCTTCTGCAGACATAACTGTCCTGTACAATTCAGTAAGATTCATAAGAATCTCGCTAGTAGTCTTCCTGTCCTTCGTCTGCTCCACTGCCAGCCCTCGCAGACTTCCACGCACTCGGGCAAATGACTCCCCCTCCCCAGGGGACTCTCGAAGGTAAGCTTCCACCCTCTCCTTCCAGTCAGCGAAAGAGAGTTCACTGCCCCCGGATGGCTTCATCCCGGTGAAAATCCCAAGCTTTGGTACTTGAGATGGCATCTTCACATGGACAGTCACCGGCTGAGCTGCATCCCCCGATCCCTGCTCCTCCATCCTCTGCTGCATATCAGAGAGCGTCTGTTTCAGCTCCCTCTCCATCTCCTCCAGCTCCATCACTCGGTTACGTAGCTCTTCCATGGTTTCGGCTGCCTCATCCCCTTGGTTAGCCATGTCACCACCACAGGCCAACAGCCTCCACCCCAGCTGGGTTTCCTACACTACAATACTACACTTATAACCTAATTTGAGGTTTTAATTTCAACTTATTTTCAACTTATGTCCTAACACCTAACTTTACTGGTCCCTTATTGGGCCCAGATTGTAAACCTTCCCTAACAGACTACTTTTAATTTCTTTTTTGTATGCAGTGTAAGAATGTAAAGGTTTGAAAATTATTACTTATGTTAAACTTGTTTGGAGTGTATGTGTGTGTAAGTGTAGGGACTAAAGCAACAGGGCAGTAAAGTCAGAAGATCACGAGAGATCTAACGGAAAGGACAACCAAAAATAAAACCCAAATTTCAAGTTCTCTGTTTATTTCAAATCTTCTTTTTTTCTTTTCAATAGTCAGAACATTAAACACCCTTTCACCCAACAACTCTTTTTTTTACCCAGGTGTGTGAAACACCTACCCTCATTCCCGCACAACTGGGAACCCCAAATCTTTTGGAAAGCTTCACTGAAAAATTTCACTGCTACTCTCTAAAAAAAACACACAAAACTTTTCACTGCGCGTTTTTCCAAACATCGTTCAGAAATACTATTTATAAAACAGTTGTTTAATGAAACCCACTAGATCGAAAAACTATTGGCCTGCACCAAACTCCAGAACAGCAGGGAGGCAAGAAAAGTAACCCTTGAGGGGGATTACTGATAAAGCAGGGATTTAAAACCCAACACCTTCTCCAAACAGCTATGCAGCCATGTTCACCGAAAAAGGCGCCAAAAAAACCCCTTTATTTTCGCACAACACAGTTATCACATAACTTCCACTTCAATCAGATCTTAAATAATATTTTCTTCAAAACAATATTATTATTATTTGCTTATTATATTGTTTACACTTATCCTGAATAAAATTTTACTTGCAAAAATTTCCTTTCGAAATTAAAAAGAAATCCGAAACTGTGCCTCCAAAAACATTTTATTTTATTTTTCATTTTGGATCTGGAGACCAAAAACTGGTTTTGCTCTTTTTCAGCTTAAAAGGAAATAATTTACATTTTCTCCCTTAGACTACAAAATTAAAATGTTGTTATAAACTACACAAAATTATTTGTGTTAATTTTCTTTCTTTGTACAAATAATTTGTGTGGTTTACACAAACAAACAAAAATCACTAAGCACAATCCTCTGTGTTCTTACAAACTACAAGCACATAATGGCAACAAACACACCCCTCACTCCACTTACACCCCCCTCCCCTCCCCACCCACCCCCACTCTCTCTCCTTTTTTGATTTAATGATACACATACATATGCATATGTTAAATCCAATATCTTATGTTTTTGGGTTTTATTCATTTTTCAAATAATACTTCATAATTAATCCAGTTAGTGTTAAATTTTAGCAGATCAGTTGTACAGTTGCTAGTATTTTTCACGATTATATCTTCTCTTTAGTATTTTTAGAAAGACTGTTAATGAAGGCTTACATTTGTTTATTTTACAGCTAAAAAATGTAGTGTTTGGCTATCAGAATTATAAGATCGAATGTTGTATCAGTTGTGGAATTGTCATCTGCTCCAAATAGTATTGTGTTTTCAGTCAGAGACAGATTATTCGCTGTTAAAACACTTCCTTTTATAATTCTTGCAATGATTTCCAGAATTCATTGACATGTATGCATCTCCAGAACACATGTTCGATGCTGTCTTTTTCCTCTTCACAGAAACTACAGTTATAACTTTCTACTATTCCCATTTCTTTCAGAGCTACATTCGTTGCAATTATTCGATGCACTATTCTATTTGCATGCATTTTAGCTTAATATCCTAATTTGATGCATTTTCTGAAGCATTTCTTCCAAGGATCTGTCTATTTAGCTTCCCCGTCCATTTTGCACAACATTTGGTTCCCAGCTATCTTTACTAAAACTCTGTAATAAGTTTTGGAACCTTTATCTACAGAATATATTTTCTTTAGTGCTGTGTTGACTTCTGCTTCAATGTTATCTTTTATCTCATTCTCAAACCCTTGTTCTCTGATGTATTTTTTAATGGATAATGTGCATCCACCATAAGATAGGAAATCTATTTGAATGTATACTTTGTTCTGAATTCCTCATGGATAGTGAATCTCCCATTGGCTTTGAAAAAATCAGATACTCTAAATACATTTCTGTTGTCCCAGTTTTTGTGTTTATATCAGTTTATTTCCTATTTTGATATGTTCATTGTAAAGAATTGGTTCTGCAAGTAGTTCTCTAGCATTTTCTGGTTTTATTTTGTAGTAGAACTGCTTATATGACATGAATACATGTTTCCAGAAAACATTGTCTTGAGTGGTGATACACAGATAATTTGGGGAGTAATTCTCAATGTTCTCAATAATTGGTATGAAAAAATCAACATGTCTCTCCATCTGTGTGTTGTTTGTCTCAGTCTTTTTATCCATGTTAATTTTAATGCAGTGATGAGAGCATGTATGTCAGGTAGATTCAACCCACCATCCTGTACATCTTTAATAACCGTTTTTTTGACTAATTCTATCTTGTTTTTTATTCCATACACAACCAGTAAACATAAGTCTTGTAATTCTTTAACAAATGTGTCAGGTGGATTTGGAAGCATCAACCATAGGTAAGTTAGTTTTGACAGCATTAATGATTTTAAGACAGCAATTCTTCCTAAAGGGGTAATGATTCTCTTAAGCCAAATTTTAAATAGTGCCTTGACTTCTATCATTCTATCTTTGTAGTTTCTTTTTTCCATGTGTGTTAAGTCCTGAGTAAACCAAATTCCTAATATTTTGAATTCTTTTGGATTCCAGATCATCTTTAAAATGTTCCATATATCTTATTTCACTATGCTTTTGTCTTCCAAGATAAATTACTTGTTGTTTTCTCTTTGTTTAAGAATAAACCTGATGTTTTCCCAAACCTATCAAGAATCCCGATAGATTTTTCGAATGATTTCTTATTCCCTGTGTTCATCAGTTGAGTGTCATCGGCAAATTGTGATATCTTGTTGTTCTTCTCTCCCGATTTGTATACCTTCAATACTATTTCTTCTTGATCACTACGGATAATATTTCTGCACACCAAATAGAAGATATATGGCGAGACTGGATCTCCTTGCCTACAACCCCTTTCTATTGTGAACCATGATGATGTTTGGCCATTTACGATAACAGTAGACTTAATGTTTTTGTAGAATACTTCTATCCATTTACATATACTTTACCTAAACCTACAGCCTCTAGCACTTTGTGCATGAAATCCCAATCTAACGAGTCGAACGCCTTTTTGAAGTCTAAATTAATTAGCATCCCTGGGATATTTTTTATGTTGAGATGGTGTATTATGTCATAAATTAACCTAATGTTACTACCTATATATCTATTTGGGACAAATCCTGTCGGTCTTCACTAATCAGTGATGGAAGAACTTTTTTAATCCTATTAGCAATACAAGATGAGCCAATTTTGTATATAAGGTTTAAAAGTGAAATAGGTCTCCAGTTTTTTACATATTCTTTTGGTTTTCCTTCTTGGGTATACAAATTATAATACCTTCTTTCTGGTGTTTGATAGTTCGCCTTCTCTGAAGCTTCATTTAGAGCTCGGGTTACAAACACACCAATTTGTTTCCAAAAACATTTGAAAAACTCAGCTCCAAACCCATCCGACCCCAGGGCTTTTTCCGTTCTTCATATTTTTCAATGCAATCCCTGCTTCTTCTATTGTTATTTCACCTTATAATGATTTAGTCTGTTCTTCTGTTAGTTCGTATCTTATTCACCAAATCTTCAACATTGCAATTTCACAGTTGGTCTTTTTCGGTATAGATCTTCATAAAAGTGTTTTACTGTAACTTTATGTCTTCTGGTTTGTCCAGTGTATTACCTTGTCCATCCAGTAGTTTTACAATTTGTTTGCTAATGAAGTTACGCTTTTCTAAGCTGCAGAAATATTTACTAACCTTTTCCCCATCTGCAACCCACCTTGCTTTTGATCTTAGTAGTACACCACTCATGACCTTTTCTCTTAGTAATATCAATTCTCTATTACTCTCTTCAATTGTCTTCAAATCCTCCTCTGATTTAAGTTCTTTACTCTCAATATCTTTGATAGTTTGCATAAGGCTGTTTTCTTTACATTGTGACTCTCTTTTTTAATTGTGGCATACTGGATGGATTTTACTCTTATCTTCATTAGTAAGAAGTCAAGAAAACCCGATCAGACACTGTTAGTTTAGGTCTGAGCTTTTCGACTGTTTTCATCTTGGCTATTGTCAGCATTAATATCATTCTCCTCATCTTTATCTGTGTATTCCTCTGTTATTTCTTTTATTAGATCTTCTTCTTCTTCTCGTTGCCTTCACACGCGGAGACCGGTTTGTTCAGAAATGCCGTGGTCTTCTGTAGGACGCCACCGTGCCGTAACAGCTTGTCCTCGACGGGGGTAGGCTCTGCCACAGCTCTTCTCTCAACCACCGGAAGTTCCCGCATTCCTGTAGTATGTGGGGCGTGTCCTGTTCCACAAGGACACATTGGGGATGGCACAACCTTTCTCCTTGCTTGTCCCCTGGCTCCACAGGACAAGACGAAGGACCTCCAGTAGCTGAGGGTGGGCTCCTTTGAGGCCAAGAGCCCGGCACTGCACCTGCCTGGGGGACCTCACAGGGCGAGCACCCATCTCGGTTAAATCGGTCTCCGCGTATCATCATAGGCAAAGTGCGTGGTGTTGTGTTTATTAGAGTGCGCCATGTTGGCCCAACACCTCCGGCTTCAGCACTCAGCTGTGACAGGTAGTACTGGCTTCAGCTTACCAGTAGCAGATCTATTTATCTGACCTGACGGGTTTTATTAATTATTTTATTCCGTCTACATATTCTTTATCTTTTTAGTAGAGATGAATTAAATTTCCAAAGTTTTTGTTTTAATCTCCTTTCCGAATTGAAGTTTAGTGTAATTAATGAATGATCAGATCTATAGCCTGTAAAATGTCAGTATCTTCAAAATACCAGATTAAATATTCTGACAGAAGGAAAGAATCTAGCCTACTTTGTTGCAAGGGGGTAGGTCTACGCCAAATGTATCTCCTACAATCCGGGTTGTTTTCTCTCCATATATCTGCTAATGACAAATCTTGTATCATATCCAACTGCTTTTTTAGCTTTTGGGTTATTTATATTTTTATAATTGTAACAATCAATTTCCTGTTCTAGTACCATATTAAAATCCCCCACCACAATAATGTTATCATTTTTGTACTTTTTAATCATATTTGTGAGTTCGTCATAAAATGCTGGGTCGTCTTTGTTGGTCCATATACACTTACTAGCAACAGTTCCTTTTCATTTGTTGTAAATAATATGAGATAAAGTTACCCTGCATGTCTGTTTCTTAAAAAATCGAATACATCTCTTCTTTTCTGATAATTCCCTAGACCTCGACAGTTTAATGATGAAATTGTTAACATGTTTGCCTTGTTACCTACTGAATCCATGGTGTTTTCCATTGTAGTCAAAACATTACATAAAAGACCATCAAGTGCCACAAGAGGAATAAAAGCAACAAACAGGAATCCAGTTCAATGTCACTATGGGCAGGCAAAAAGGAATATACTTTACAACAGCATGCATTTGAACAATCATCGTAATCATGGCTTGCGTAATACCCCCGATATGAATTAGTACCGTCCATTTGGCTATGAGAACATATAACACTATACCATGTAGCTATTACAACCAGTTTTACAGGTCTGTCCCTCAGCAGCAACTGTTCATTATTTGAACAGAAACATTGTTTTGCCCACAGCACAGGGCACCCCCCCCCCCCCCTGCCCCAACAAAAAAAAAAACAAAAATAAAACTTGGGAGAGGACAGAACTTGTCCTGACAATCTTCCATTCCCTGTCCCAACATTCACACACATCCTTCTCACACACACGTTGACAACACAAACAACATACAAATAGCAACAATTACAATAACCCAGCCCATACACAATTAAACAGAAATGCCACAAATAGAAACAATATACGCAAAATCGTACAAATAAACATGTGCTCAGCACGCAAAGAACTGACTTGAGCGCTGTTCATTAATCTCATCCGGATCGCACATTCACAAAAACGATATAAAGACCATTTTTGTGGTGGTTTTTCTCAAAGGTTTTCAAGAAGTGTCCAAAACAAAGGTTTTTTTTTTCCCCCTCTCCTAAGTATGTTTCTGATTTTAATGTAATCTGTTGCATTCCATATTGGGAACTTGTCATTGGTTTGTGTCTTTTTCCACTAGAGATATATATATTTAGAATATGTTATGCAAGACAGTCTAAGATTACCTTTGATTACATCCGTCAGATATGTAAAATATGAACCTACTTCCCTTTTTTCTGGTTGCTCTGTGTCTCTCTCTGTCTGTCTGTCTCCCTCTCTTCTGATATGGTTATAGCTTATGGCTGATTTTTTTCTTTCTTTTTTTTTGCTGATCACTGTATTTTTACATCTTTTCATACTTCATGTGTGCATTCTCACAACCTGACGCGTGCGCGCGCGCACACTCACGCACACGCACACAGGCGCGCACGCGGCGCGCACACAGACACATTCGCACGCACACACACACGTGCGGACACACACGCAAGGTGTACCTGATATTTCTAAGTTTTCTGTAAGTTGTGTGTTGTGTGTGTGTTGTGTTTTTTGTTATTGTGAAAATTTGGTCTGTCCTTTTTGGCTCTTGCTGGTGTTTTGGTGTCTTTCTTCGGTTGTAAAGATGTGATCTTACTTGTCAAAACAGTCTAACAGTACAGTAAATAATATGTCACCTATCTAAAACATGAACACCTCTTTCTCTCTGTCTGTCTGTCCTGTCTGTCTCTCTCTCATTTGTGCTTTGTTCGTTTGAAGTTAGTTTCAGTTCCTTCTCTTCAACGGAGATTCCTGTTGTACATCTGTGATTAAAAAAATGTGCATCATATGTCCCCCGCACCCCCCCCCCTCTCCTTTAAGTGCGCGCACACGAAAACATGCTTACACATGTACACAACATTTAAGTGCTACGTACGCTGGCACAGTGTCTTGAATATTTACAGTTCTTTCTTTTTCTTTCTGCGTACGCAGGCTGATACTCCTGCGGACACTCCCTGTATAGCCAGCAGTGGAGTTTTGTGTGTATGACCCTTTTTTATCCCGCCATTAAGGCAGCCATACTCCATCTTCGGGGAAAATGTTTACAGTGAACTGTGTTGATGTATTTTGCTTGGCAGCAGGATCCTGCCGCTAATCTTTTCTTTTTGTGTCTGTTTTGGCTTGTGAATGAACTGGCTGCATGTTAATCTTTTTTAAAATTCTTTTTATTGTCTTTACTAGCATATTTAAGGTTTGGTTTGTGCTTCTAAAGATGTATTTTTCTTTTTTTTTGTCCTTTAAGATTTGTTGTCTATTACAACTCTGTTGTTTCTTTAGGGTGGGTGGATTTATTTTATGGTTTTCAATGCACATGACTAAAGGATTTGAAACGGGATGTTGTAGAAGAGAGTATATGCCAAATGTAATGATGTAAAAAACATCCCTGTCAGCATGATTTTTCTTGATACATCCACCCTCTCTCTCTCTCTGGTTTTGTTTCGTTTTGATTCGATAATGTTTCATTGAATATGTGAATTCAAACTGTTGGGATGATTTAACTGTTTGGGATGATTTCTTTCTATATTATTTCTTGATATTGCCTTCCCTCATTACTTTTCTCCCCCTTTTTTTCTGTAAATATATATGAATGCAAATTAAAAAGTTAAAAAAAAAAAAAGATGCGTTCGCACTATAGCTACTTCCATCTTTAAGTCACGTGGTGCTAAGATGAAGGCAGAACCACGATGTCTAACATGCCAGCTACACCATTAACGTTAAGATTAAGATGTGTTCGCACTATAGCAACTTCCATGTTTAAGTCACGTGGTGCTACGATGAAGACTGAACCCCGATGTCTGACATGCCAGCTACACCATTAACGTCAAGGTTAAGATATGTTCGCACTATTGCAACTTCCATCTTTAAGTCACATGGTACTAAGATGAAGGCTGAACTAAGATATCTGACACTGAAGCTGATATCTGACAGATGGTGCTGTGGATGGACTGATCCACTTGTGATTTTCTTTCGAATAAAAATTACCTCTTCTGTGTTCCCTTTAAAAAAAAAAAAAAAAAATTACATTACTTACCAGCCGCTGTGGCGAAGTGGTTAGCGTCGCGGACTCCCGGCTGGGAGGTCATGGGTTTGAATCCCATCATAGTCGTGTGGTTTTTCCTACCCCAACCGGCTCCTACCCAAGTTGAGTTTGCTGCGGACTCAGTTGGAAGACTGGGACCACACAGTCGAGTTTCATCCCCTTTATGGATGCGTTTCTGAATGTTGCTCAAATTTGCTGATCAACACTGCAGGTGCCTGTATCTCTCGGGTCTGGCTGATGCTGGAATATATTATAAAAGGAAGCGTAGATTACAGCCCTGTCATGTATCTCAGACCAAAATGGAAATCCGTAGCATCATCTTAATCATCCTCATTCTCAACGGTCAGCATAAAAAAAGTCAGATTCTGTGGCCCTTCATGCCCTGCTCTCATGGTGACTTCAATTTCGATGTCCTCTCCATGTCTGTGGCCTTGGTTTGGTTCCATTGGGGTCACCGGTATCGGCGAGTCCATGGGGCTGTCGTTGGACGGACGTGGTGGTGCCCTCCGGAGGGAGAGTTCACTCACGCCACCTCCGCGACTAAGCAATTATTGTCGTCAGTAGGGGCTTAGTAGTGGTGTCCTGCGTATGTTAAATCAGAACAGGCGCCACTGAACACCACCGAAGTGACTCGGCAGCAGTGCAGTGTCTCCTCGGGTGGGTTGCCTCTTGACGACTTGACATTGACTGCTCCCTGTGGATTGGCGGTGCCGGGGCTGCGGCAGGGCCGACCGGGCTGTGGCTGTGGACAGGGTGTCGGAATGAGCGGCATGGGTGCACTGCCTCTGAGGTGGCACACAGGTGGGACAGCAAAAGAAAAAAAAACAGATGCAAAGCATATAAACGTACTCCCAGTTTTCCAAACCGCTTATAAATCGGCAAAGTGCTTTATGAGATAAGAAATAAAGGCAAAATAACGATTTTACCGATGTACACTTTTGAAACTGGTATTTAGTCCTCACTGGGCTAAAGCCTGTGTACATAACAAATTTCATCCAAATCGAAACAATATGTCAAGAATAACGGTTTTTAACGGTCAGATTTGGAACACTGCATGGAAGTGCCATTTGTGTGTGATGACCTTTCTATATACAAAATTGCATTAAAATCCACCAATATATAAAAAATAACGGCAAAATAACGTTTATCGTTATATAACCTTATACACTTTTGAAACCGTTATTTTTAGTCCTCACTGGCTAAAGCCTGTGTACATACCAAATTTCATCCAAATCGGACAATATGTCAAGAATAACGGTTTTTAACGTCAGATTGTGAAACACTGCATGGAAGTGCCATTTGTGTGTAATAACCTTCTATATACAAAATTTCATTAAAACCCACCAATATATAAAAAAATAAACGGCAAAATAACGGTTTTTAAAACGTTATATAACCGATATGCACTTTTGAAACCGGTATTTTAGTCCTCACTGGGCTAAAGCCTGTGTACATACCAAATTTCATCCAAATTGGACAATATGTCAAGAATAACGGTTTGCAACGGTCAAATTTTGAACACTATATAGAAGTGCCATTTGTGTGTGATAACCTTTCTATATACCAAATTTCATTAAAATCCACCTATATATAAGAAATAACGGCAGAATAATGGTTTTTAACAGGTTGTTTAATCCATTTTCAGCATTACATCACTTACATAATATGGACAGAGGATCCGATTTGTCACAAGATCATCCAAACCCCTTATAAATGGCCAAGTACTTTCTGAGATATTCCATAAAGAAGAAAAACCGTTACAGAGCTGTTACAACCGTTAGTAACAGCTATAACGGGGCAAACTAAAACATCAGGCATCATCCGTGACCCACAATGAACATACCTGCTAATGTTCAGAAAGGTCGGCCAAGTACTTTTTTTTTTTTTTTTTTTTTTTTTTTTTTGCTGTCCCAACTTCTGCACCACCTTAGAGCAGTGCACCCATGCCGCTCATTCCGACACCACCGTCCACAAGCCACAGCCCGGTCGCCCCGCCGCAGCCCAGGCACCGGCAATCCACAAGGAGCAGTCAATGTCGAGCGTCAAGAGGCATCCCACCGAGAAGACACTGCACTGCTGCCGAGTCACTTCGTGGTGTTCAGTGGCGCCTGTTCTGATCTAAATACGCAGGAACACCTACTACTAAGCCCCCTTCTGACGACAATAATTGCTTAGTCGCGGAGCCGTTGGTAACGGTTATAACGGTAAATTAAAACATCGGGCATTATTCGTGACCCATAATGAACATACCTGCTAATTTCAGAAAGATCGGCCAAGTACTTTCTGAGATATTCCATAAAGAAGAAAAAGCGTTACAAGCTGTTACAGCCGTTAGTAACGGTAAACTAAAACGTCGGGCATCATCCTTGACCCATAATGAACATACCTACAAATTTTCAGAAAGATCGACCCAGTAGTTTTGTCTGGAGCGAGTGGAACACATTTTGACCACACACACAAACACACACACAGACAGACAGACACACACAGAGACAGCATTTCTTCGTTCCCATTCTAAAGTACTCCCTGTTCTTTAAGAACTGGAGTACAAAAAGAAGAAATTACATTACTTTCTGTGGTGTTCCATTCTGTGCTGGGGCATGCACACAAATTAACAAATGTCACTCGACCTTCTTTTGTAAATATGCAGACTTTTATTTTCTGCAAGCGGCTCCAATGTAAGCATTACCACAGTTCTACCTAAATTTGGAAGTACATTTTTGCATTTTGTGGTCTCCTCCCTCCCCTCCCCAACACAACAGCCACTTACTCCCTCATCAGGAGGCATGACAGAAAATTCAGGAAAGGTTGCACATGACTGCACATCAGACATAAACTCAGGATAGAGAGGTTTTTTTTTCTTTAAATGGCAGGAAAGGGGAGCTCTGGTGTGAAATAGGAAATTTGATAGCTCATGAGATTCCACAAACAGGAGTCATGATTACACAGTTAGTATTGACAATGCAAGAGACCCAGTGCAACACACCTGACCATTGAAAATGTTCAAACAAATCTGCTGAAACTGTCTTCCTGAAATTGCTGAGAAAGAAACACACAGAAATGATTTGTGTTTGCAAGTTTTGCTGGCAAATATTCTTTGGCCATACCAATGATCCTCTCCACACGGACTCTCTTTGTGGCAATTTTTCTGTCCATTTGTAGAGTTTTTGGGGAGAGTCTGTTTTAGTACTCCCCGTTCTTATAGAACAGGAGTACTTTAGAATGGGGACGAAGAAATGCTGTGTGTGTGTGTGTGTGTGTGTGTGTGTGTGTGTGTGTGTGTGTGTGTGTGTGAAGATTTGTGACTCTACACTGAAAATTCAAGGTACATATGCATGTAAAAACACATGCACAAGAGCACAAACCACAAATGATGTGATCACTCGCAGTCAGAAAAGATTTGTGTACTCAATGCTCATGCTCAACTGTTTTCTCAGTCTCTTCAACTCCTGCACAGACCGAGTGTCACAGTAATTTTGTCTAATTTGCTGCTGTTCTCCTGTAACAAATTTGAATGAAATTCAGTTTTATTTTTAAAGTGAACCTGTATACCAACCTGTCCACATCTAACACATGCAAGCTGTTCTCAAAATTATCAGACAAATAAATGTCAGACCAAATGGAAACAAAACAAGCGTCCGTAATCAACATTTTGCACACACACAAATATGAGGTGTCCCATCTATACACAAACACAACTGGGTGGCTTGTGCATGGCTCACACACACAAACATGCATACATACGCATACACACAACAAAAGAGACTGCATGAAACAGTCAGGCAAAGCTTGTATGCTTCCCCACATCATGTATGCAGGCTTGCAAAGCCCCCACACACTTTATGCATGCCATGTGTGCTTTTCTAACACAAACTGGATAGCAATGAGTGCACTCAGTACGGCAGCTTTTTGTGATACAAAGTGTACAACACAGTAATTTACTGCGTTTATATCACAGGGAAGCCATGTGAGACTTTAGTTGTCTGTGGTCATGATGAATTTTCACACCCATAGTACCCTCAAGCATTTGCTACATAACAGTCATTGTGATATTTCATTCTCATGGTATGCCTAAAGTGGGTAGTATACATAAACAATCAAGAGTGAATTTTCACTCAGTTAGCAAGGCTACAAAAAATCGCTCTTTAAAAATGTGGACGAGTTTTTTAACACAGTGTAAGGCACGGAAAACTCTGAAAAACATACAGCGAAGGTTAAGAAAGGGTATGGAGTACCAAGCCATCTTCTTCACCTGCTTATGATATTAATTCCCCTTTGTGATTTCTGAGACACTTGGCAGGAACTCCTGAAGCATGGATGAATTTTGAAGTCCACTTCTTCTTGGCAAAGGTCTGTTACACATGATCGAACAGTAGGTTTGATATCTGTGTATGGAGTGAGGTTGTGGCATCACAATAGTAGGACGGTCAGCAGTCTCATGGATTGAATGCATGGTGCAACTCTAACATTTAAAATCAGTGATAGGCGTTTGTCAAGGGGTTTCCAAGGTCCGTGGCAGACACAAAAGCAGTACCTTCTTGATGCAACTCCCTCCTCAACCTTCCCAACCTCTGAAACTGAAGACAAACTGGAAATGAATTAAAAACTGGAAGTAAGCAAATATAGAGACATTTCTGAAGGAAATTTTGTCCCTCTGAGGCAGATAAACCTTGGAAAATTGAAAACAATTTAAACAGAAGTTGGGCAAATTTCAGAGGCATCTGATGCACATGCGTGCAAAGACTGTTCTCACACACACACACACACACACCTTGAAATTGAAAGAGAAATTGAAGAAATTTTTAAGAAAACATGGGCAAATTACTGTAGACACTTTTTCCTTTCTGAGGTGGGGTAAATATGGAAAATGAAAACAAGTCTGTACAAGAGGGGCAAATTTATCTGAAAAGAGAATAACATGCACACTCATAAGGATCATGATTCCGATGTCAGTTCAACATCTTCATTTACTCTTCAAAATCAAAAACATTAAAGTATTTGACTTCACTGCCAGAATGGAACAGAAGGCAACACTCCCCTGTCTCTGAATTCAGTCCAAAAATCAACAGCTGATCACAGTCTCCTGGCATCCAATTATCACCTGATAAGTTTTCAAATTATGAAGCAATGTTGAAGACCTTTTACTTAAAATCCTTCAAATTCATCGTCCACTGCCATTATCATTGAACATCTCTGCCAATTCTCCCAGTATCAATCTCAACATTCAAGCAGTGGGATACATCTCGACAGTGTAGAAAGTATACTTAAAAAAATGTTCAACCACTGAAAAAGAGTGAATTCCCAATCATGTAGATCTTTTGACTATTCTACAACTGCACAGTGGGACTAACCAGATGGCTGTTCTGGCTACGGCCTGTGCAACCAGTGTTTAAATCTGAGTTGGGTGTCATATATGTGAAAACCAGCAAGTGGCTAGCATAAGCTGGTGTGAGAGAAGCAGAAGAAAAGACGAAAAAAACATATGGACTTTAGGCAAATTAAATATTAAAAATAACTACTTCTTCAATCTGATCTTGTTGCTGGAGGTAAGCATCCTGATCCTTCTATGCACCAATCAAAGAATATTACTGCATATTGTACACTTATGAGAGAGCCCATACACAATACTCTAGTGAAGTCTTGTTGATGTCTTGCAGTGTTTGCTGCAAGAATGTGCAATGAAACACCACCACTCACCTAAACAATGTCTAGGTAACAGAAAAATTCTTGAAAGACTGAAATTCTGTCATGGCTTAAGTTCACTGTTGACAGATGAGCTGTAGCACTCTGAAATTAGAATTAAGACCCAGTATTTCCAGTGGGATGACCATATCATCCCTGATGAGACAGTGGTCAATATTTCAGTCTGTCTTCTCATTGGTTCCAGTAGCACAGAAAATCTAAAGATTGGACACTGTTTTTTTTCGGGGGGGGGGGGGGGGGGGGTAGGTTCTCCAGTCTCATGGACTGACCACAGGCTGAGAGCCAGTAAATAGGAGTGGAGATTTTTGTGAGAGATCTCTTCCATCTTGACTTCTCATCTGTTTTGGACACTGAACACAGAGGTTGAGACGGGGGGGGGGGGGGGGGGTCCGAGAATGCCCAGCAGCAGGGAATTTGGACTGCTGTGGTCTGGGAGGTATCAGGATTTGCACCTCTGCCATGGGTGCCCTGATCAGTTGTAGTTGCCAGTTTAACGCCTCTGCCTGAAGCTATATCTTTACCTTGTACTGACTTGGTTGGTGGGAAGGATAAGGCCATCTAACAGGAGACAGACACTGTCAAGACTTGAAGATCAGGACACCTCATCACAACCTTTTGACAAGTTAAACTGCTTATTTAGAGACCTGATTCACATGTCAACCAACTTTGCAGCACTCCAGACCTGCATTTGAGCTTTATTCGATGAAGGAAGTCATTTCAAAGCGTTTCTGATGGATTTATGGTCGCCTACAAGATCCTGGAAATCTTTCCGGACCACAACGGCTGAGGGCAAATAAAGTTCATCTTCCTAAGATTACACCACCAACCACAAAACCCAAAAGCCTGTTCTTTCTTGTTTCTGAATCCAAATCACTGTCATATTCATAGTCCTGGAACACTTTGCCTACTTAACCCTTGTTCATATTCCAAATTTATCAAGGAACTAGCAGAACAATACACAATCATACACAGAATTGATAGTTTAATAGTTTTTAGGGAAACAGTTTGCAATATCTATCCCCCTCCCCTCTAAAAAAAAACAACAAAAATGGGGAGTTTGTATTATACTCCCTGTTTGGCTAGTATACTTACCATGTCAGACCATAGCATTCACGCAGTTAGTCAGCTCTGCCAGGCCGAAGTTTTTGTGTGGCTAAGCAGTAATAAGACAGTCATGTGATGCCCAACCCGCTTCCGCCGTAGGAAGAAGCCGTGTGAACTTCCTGTACCTCATTCATCAAGGCCTGCGCGCAAGGTAACCCCAGAACCTAAGCACTAGTGGGGAAGGCAGGGCGGGGCATTAAGAGTCTGACATGGTAAGTATACTAGCCAAACAGGGAGTATAATACAAACTCCCCATTTTGGCGTCATATACTGTACCATGTCAGACCATAGCAGAATTTATAGAAAAGGAGGAGGGCGAGTGCCCTAGTGGTTCCTGGGGTTACCCGATATGGATGCATTAGCCGCCACAAAGGATATCCCATAGAACCATCAGCCCTGGTCATGCGGATGTCCCTTAAATAAAATTTATGAAGGGATTTTCCGAACGCCAGAAGGCTGCCTCCAGAGGTGGCGCATGGGGACAGAGTGCTGGAATGCTGCCGAAGCGGCCAGCGCTCTGACCTCATGAGCCCGGGGGACAAGACGAGGAGATCCTTGAGGCCTGGGGACAGGCCGTTCTGACCGTCCTGGAGAGCCACCTAGAGACAGTGCCAGCTGAGATGTCTTTAGTGTTCCTGGGGTTGATGGAAATAAGGAGACGTCTTTTGCGAAACGCGCCTGGGGCGCCAGCGTTCCCAGTAGTGTGTTAGACAACGAGAAGGGCACAGGGCTATGTCCGAAGAGGTGTCTCCACCTAGGGTATCCGCCAGCGGGCGGATGACGAGGTAAGGGGAGGCACACACCGGGTTCCTGGTTCTTAGCTAGGAATTCTGGAAGGAACTTAAGAGAGACGGAGCCGTCCCTGAGAAGGCAATGTCTCTGGGGTCTCCGCTAAGGGCATGGATCTCGCCTCGCCTTCTGGCCGAAGCAAGGGCGAGGAGAAAGGTAGTCTTCATAGACAGAAGGTCGAAGGGAATGGAGGAGACAGGCTCAAAGGGGGTTTCCTGAGGACGTCAAGTACAGTGAAGAGGTCCCAAAGGGGAACACGCCTAGGGGATTGGGCCTCACAAAGAGCAGCCCCTCTGGAGATCTCTCTGAGAAGGAAGTCATTCTCAAAGGAAGGTCCACCCATTGGCGGATGGTCGTGCAGATGGCCGACCTGTAGCCCCGATGGAGCTAGCCGAGAGGTTAAAGTGGGACAGGAAATTTCCTGTCTGGATATTGGAGGGCGATTGTGAGGGACAGAATTGTCTTTGCACCATGAGACCCATTTCCTCCATCTGTAATCGTAAAGGACTCAGTGCTAGCTCTGCGAGAGGACATGGCTAGGTCTCGGAGTTCCTGAGAGGCCCCGGCGACGGAGAGGATATTGAGGACGGACTGAGACCTGTCCGTTCGGGAGGTGGGTTTAGATGCTCGCAACCGGGCTGGCACAGAGACCAGGCGTGGAGCGAAGCATCTGGGGATTGGAGTGAGGGCGACCCGAGCGGGTTGCCTGAGCATGTCCCACCTGGTGTTCAACTGGAGAGGGGGTGCGTGAGTGAGGGACTTGAGGTCTGGGAACCAGGACAGAGTGGGCCACCATGGGGCTATGAGAATGAGCCAGGGTCTCTCGAGTCTCGCCTTCCTGATCACCTTGTGGAGGATCGGGAAGGGAGGGAAGGCATAAGCTATGAGGCCGGACCAGGGAAGGAAGAGGGCGACGATAGCGTAAGCCTGGGGGTCCGGGACCGGAGAACACATACACTGGCAGACGATGGTTTGAATCGTGTGGCAAACAGGTCGATCATGGGTCTGAACCAATGTTCAGGCATGAAAGTGACCAGCATAAAAAAGGCTGAAAAAATTGGCGGGGGTCTGGGGGCCGCCGTAGGCCCCCAGTGGGGTCCAGGGCAAAGTGGGGGTCAGGGACAGAGCCCCCTGAAGCTGAAGCTTTTTTTTATGAAATAAAAGGCCTAAAACTGCAAATAAACCTCTATTTCAGCGCTGTAAGAAGGCAAATAAGCCACATTTTCATGTTTTCAGTAATGCAAAAATAATACTTCAAAAGATCATATATTACATGGTGAAACTGGAAAAAAATTGAAAAACTGAAAGGTCCAGGTCCAGGGCCAAAATTAATATTTTGAAAAATTCAGACAGTTTACGCTCTGGTGAAAGGAAATTTGGAACCGAGGCCTTGTTTAAAAACACATATTTATTGCTTATATGTAAACAAAAGTCGTCATTTTGAAATCTAAAAAAAAAAAAAAAAAAAAAAAAAAAAAAACAACCCCAAAAAACAGCTTGGTTGGTGCCTTGGACATAGATTGGCAGTAAGGGTATCAAGATCACAAATCTGTGCATTTTCTAAGGTCTTAATAGAGAGTTTCCACTGTACTTCCAAAACTAACCCATTTTATTACACTGAGAAATAGAACCTTTAATAGTTTTCCCCTTCCTTTTTCCAGAAAACTAACCCTTATATTTATTTTTCTTTCATGTTTTTTTTTCTTTCTTTAAATATTTTTTCATACTGTTATGTCTCTCACTCTCTCCCTGTTGCCTTGCATTCATTTGTGTGTGTGTGTGTGTGTGTGTGTGTGTGTGTGTGTGTGTGTGTGTGTGTGTGTGTGTGTGTGCGCGTTGTGTGAGTGCATATGTATGTGTCACTGGGCGCGCAGGGGGGGGGGGGGGGGGGGGGGGGGGTGCATGGAGACTGCTGAAAAAGATTTTAAATGAAATTCTTATCTCATGCTTTTAATATGGTCCGGACTTCTGACATGCTTTGCTTGCCGAGATTTTCCATTGGATCGATACTTGAGGTCCGAGTGCACACGCGGCAAAACGCTACACCAGTTTGTTCGTTTTCAGACACCAAACACGATGTTGTCGTTTTTCATCATCTATTCGTTCAGCCAAGCCCATCGCCTCTTAGTAAACCAGCGTCGATCTCTTCAACAGAATCACCTCTTTAAGATAGGACATTGTCACAGTTTCCAATGAACTCCAAACTCGAAATCTTGATTTCGGCAAATGGTGCTTTATCTTTGTTCCCTAAAAGAAAGATTACTACCGAACCCGTCTAATTTGCGAAACACATCACCAACTCGAACATCGTCCACTTCCTGGTCTAGGCAGTCCACCTCCAATCGTTTCCCATCCCTTTTTTTTTTTTGTGACGTAAAATCGCGACGCGCTTGACAAACTTCGCCAATTTAACAATGTCCGACGTTTGACAGGTGCGAAAAGACCGATGTTGATTAACGGCGGAAGTGACCGGTTGACTCTTTTGAGAAAACAGAGTTGCAAATTGTCCAAATGGGAATAGCATCGAACGAAAGTTTATTTCAGGACTTTTTTTTTGTTTTTGTTTTTGGGCGGCACTTTTTTTTGGGGGGGCGCGCAGATGAAAAAAATGGGCGGAAAATCCGCCTTAGGCGGACGAATTTCATGCCTGAATGTTTCCCACACGGTTGTCAGAATATGCCTGCTGAGGGTCCATTTCCATGTGGAGGACGGACCTGGAGCGGCTGAGAGAGTCTGCCAGGATGTTGTGTGTCCCTGCTATGTGTCCTCACGTGAAGGGTGACCCCCTGCGTGGACACCAGCGGAGGAGGGCCTCTGTACAGAGGGAAGAGGCCGATGAAGAGTGTGCCCCCCCCCCCCCCCCCCCCCCCCCCCCCCCTTGTGATGTAACAAGCTACCGAAGTGTTGTCCGTGAAAAGGATAACGAATCGGTGGGAGACCATGGACTGGAAGTGGAGGAGGGCGAGTCTGACCGCCTCCAGCTCCAAGATGTTGATGTGAAGAAGAGTAGTCAGAGGATCCCAAACCCCCGAGGCGTGACTGCTCATCCAAATGGGCCCCCCAGCCCGAGTTGGAGGCGTCTGTGTAAAGTTCCAGGGCCTGGGATGGGAGGGAGATGGAACTCCGGGGCCAGGGTGGAGGGGCTGAGCCACTCCTCCCGTGGCCCAAACGAACCAAGGCCCTAGGGGAAGGGTCCTGGTTCCAGCGGTCGTTGGTCTGGGACCAACGACGGCGGAACTCCCTCTGAAGCTGAGCTTGGGAACTCTGCCTAGGGGAATGAGAGGAGACGGGACTCCATCATCCCCAGAAGGGAGGAAAGTGTCCTTGCCGACGTACGGGAGAGAGACGAAGGTGGGAGATGAGGTCCACTAGGTGGGTGGACCTCTCCGGGGTCGGGAGACTATCATGGAGGTGGTGTCGAAGCTCATGCCCAGAAAGGTGAATCGCTGACTGGGCAAGCTCGTATTGGAGGGTTGTGGACCCCAGGAGGAACAAAGTGTGTAGTTTGGATGTGGGATTGACCCAGGGCTGAGTGGACGAACGCCCAAGAGAGGCAACAAGTCGTGAGGTAGAGGAGAGTGGGCGAATGACCTCCGCCAGATGACTAAGAC
>CM031598.1:47256676-47352917 GCA_018398815.1 Conus ventricosus | reverse complement strand
CGGTAGTGCTCCTTTTGGTGTTGGGAAAAGATTGCGTGTGCGTATGGATAATGCTGTCATAAATGCGGGTAGCAAATGAAGGGGACAAAATAGGAAAAGTCAAACAGCAGAAGAATAATAAGCATAGGAGCAGAACCCTCGAAAGAAGAAAACAGCATTAAATACAATTGGCGAACCACGGCTACCTAAAGAGAGAATTATTAGCCCTTGATCGTACTTTAAGAACCATCAAAGGCGAATTAACAAACAATTTAGCAAAACTAGGTGAACTAGATAAGCATAAAAAAAGAGAAAAAGAAAAACTCGTTGAGGCTGACGACTCCATCGTTAGGGCGTGAGATTAAAGAAAGAATAAAACAAAGACTAAAAAATCTTGAACAAGAAAGATCAGCAGACTAGAAGTGCTAAATACTAACCGAGACCAATTACGAACTCAAGTGAATGAATAAGAGAAACTATCGAAAATTTTTTTTTTTGGGTTTAAAAAAAATTTTTAATATTTTTCCAAAACAAAGACAATAAACCAAGACGCATGTACAGGAAAACAAAAACATAGTTTCAGAAACAATTACATGGTAGTGATTAGACACTTAGTAGGTGATGGACAGATGAGGGCACATCTCTATTATGAAACAGAGGTTAAAAATAAAAACAAATTACCAAATGGCATAAATAACATTTTTTTTTTAATATGTGAGCTATGGATGGAAAATTTCCCCTTTGCAATGGAGAGATTATCCCCACCACACCGTCCGCCCTGGCAACATGATGTCTACACACATAAGGCTTAAATTACATAAATTAAAGGCATATATTTTTTTCCATTTAGCTCGAATTCATGGGTTTTCCCTACAGTTGCTGATAAATATTTTTCTGTTCTTACCCTTATATTTAAACTTTTGATGAAACTAGGCGTTGTAGGGTTCAAATTGTGTAGCTTGCTTTTATAGATGAAAAATTTGGCAAATAGTAGTATGAAATCTAAAGGCTTGTCTGTTATTACATTTTCTGCACAACCAAACAAATTAGTTTGTTCGTTTAATATTAGTCCCTTAGAGAATGGGCATTTATTCCATAAAACAGATTCGAAGTCAAAGCCAGAAATTTTGAATTACAATGCAATTCCAAAACAAATGCTGATTGTCTGCGTTTCTGAGTTACAGAAATTTACATTGTGGGGAGTCTGTGAGTTTACACATGTAGAAAACTTTTGTGTGGGGAGATACGGTGTACAAGTCTGAACTGGAACCATCTCAGTTGAGTATCTGTAGTAATTTTAAGAGGTTTTAAAAGATCTCTTTCCACTTGAGTCCAGTATACAGACGTTTCCCACTTAATCACTGCTGCTGGTGTAATTTTAGAACCAGTAGGATCGATTTAACTATTTGTTATCTTTCTGGATCAAGGGGCCATACTTTATTTTCCTATCGAAAAAATTTTATATGAAGACAAAAACATAAACAGAACGAATACGAACCTGTTTAGAGAGCAAGGAGTCACATTAGCAAGCGTTATAACGCCTTGGTTTTGAAATAAGTACATTTTGGGTGGCTATTACAGGCGGCGGTGGTCCCAGGTCATCCCTCCCCGCCCGCCTCCCCTCCCAAATCATGGGTAAAAAAACGCTTAAATTCGGGGTTTATTAAAAAATTGGGCCAAAAAACCCGTGGATGCTTTACCAGGTATATTAGGGGGCATTGAAAAAAAAAATGGTTTTTGTTACGAAGCAAAGTATTTGGGCTTTATGGCGAGCATTATGGCATTAGTTTCCTTATTTTGGGGTTACTATTTGTAAGATAAAGCCCAAGTAACCCTAAGCCAGTTAATCAAAAACAGTGCGCTTTTCATATTCAGGCATCGCGAACAAAGTCCGCGTCTTCAACGGCCTTCGGGCTTTGGCCCTTTGGGGGATTGGATGAATTTTTCTTGGGTGTTTGTTTACGCTTGGAATAACGGGCTCAAAATTTATTTCTTTTTCCCGACCTTTGTTCTTGCCTGCCAAAAGGATTTCTTATTGTAGTTTATTATTGCCCCTTTCGGGACCTAGGTAAAAGGCGCATGTTAAACCCATTGCCAACAGCAAAGTCTACTTTCGTCTTGCGATTGTAAAACATTTGATACCTTTTAATACTTAAAGGGTAAATAAAATGTAGAATAATGGCGTCCTCAAATTTGCTAAGTATTGTTTTTGGGGCTAAAAAACCAGTAAAAGGATCGTTAACTCGATTCTTTTGGCTTGGGGCCTAGAAACACAACGAAAGACAAACAGAGTCGTTTTTTCGTTCTTTCCCCGTTTGTTGGGCCCTTAAAAGTTTTAAAGAAAAATGTTGCCCATGCGTTTTATGCTCTTGCTCATGGACCCAGGTGAACATTGTCCTAAAGAGAAAGATGTGAAAGGGGGGCCAGTTTGTTTTTTCTTTCTGTGCCCCCCCCAAAATAAAGGGTGCCTGCCCGATTAAAACCAAATTTTGTCTAAAGTCTTCTTAAATTTTTATTAAAATTCGTTCAGATCCTTTCAAAAGCCCCTTTTTTTTCTGTTTTGAATGGATTAAACGGTTTGTCTTTGGCAATGGTGCTTTCAGTTCAGTCAAAATAGCTAAGTGTAATAAAAAAGAAAATCTGTACCTGACCCCACCAAAATTAGGAGATTTAAGTGATCGCATCGACATCCACACCCAGTTGATGCACAAACAAGCAAAGTTTAACTGGTTCTGATAAAAAAGCATCGGGTGACTAAACCAAAATTTTTTGGGGTGTAGTCTTTTTTTAATGGGGGGTTAAATATTTTCAAGGAGTACTAACCTTTATGAAAGGTGTCAGCTGAGTCGAAAAGTCAAGAGTATCATTTTTATTTTTTAAGTTGTATGCGGCCAGCAGAATAGTTTGCACATATATTTAAATGCATTATTTTATTTCGTTTAAAAAAATTTGAAACAATAAAACCCAAGACCGTCCTTCGTTTTTAGAGCATGCTGTTAAAAAGATTGGGAAAACCAAAAAGGTCGCACCCTGAAATATTTTTCAAAGTCGTTGGTTTTATAAGCAAAGCAAGGAGAATAATAAGGGTTCTAAAAGTTGACAAAAAAGGGGCCAAAGTTTGCCATTAAAAATACCTATGGTTTTGGGTTTTGCTCATTAAAAAAACAATGGGGTAACCCTTTTACATTGCTCTCAAATTAACAAAGCAAAATGAAAACAATGTTAACATTCAAACTGAAAAAAAAAGAAATAGGTTTATTTTATAAAGAGCAGCTAAAATGTTAGGCTTTACAATTAAAAAATCGGGGCTTTTTAGTTTTTTGTTCCCAACAAAAACTACTTTTGGGGAAAAATCGCTCGATCTGCATTCTTTTATTCTCTATGTTCTTTGGGTGAGTGAGCACTGATAAAACTTTATGATGGAAGGCCTCAACTGTTTTAAAAGCCTTCCGTAGGGGAAAGCTGCTATTTCGATTATGAAATTATCAATTCCCCAATTTACGTTTTAAAAAATTTTTTTGTGGGGGTCGGATCATTAATATAAAAAATTGCAGACAAAACAGGGAAACTCGTGAAATGTGATAACCTGCACATTGTTTTAGAAATAAAATAATAAGTTGTACTAAAAATAATGTCGCGGGGGCCAGAAGAACTGGGAGTTACATTGGCGCCTGTAAGGTGTATAACCTTAGAATTAAAAGACCTTGCAGACGTTACAGACTTTGAACAGAATGGTGAGATAGGCACTTTGTATGGGTTTGAGTACACTAAAGATGGTGATTATAAACGCAAAGAGGTTGGCGACAACAAAAAGTTTCCTAAACTAGAGCAACTGCGCAATGTAGAAGCAAATAATGCTGGCCAGTATGAATATAAAATAGTTCGAAAACCTGACAGCAAATGGCACTTAGAACCATATTTAGAATGGGACATAAAATTTGAATTCATAAGCCCATTTACATTTTTAACCATCAAAAAAATTTCAGAAAAGCATTCAACTCAGGTCCTTTACATGTAAGTCTTATGCCAGAGGACAATAGTCGGAAAGAGATTGAAATAAAGCCGTATGGGAATAAACAATACATCCTCCACAGAAGAGAATCAGTTTTGAAAGATGCTTCTACAAAATTACAGTTCATTCCACAAATGAAATTAGGAGACACGTTCACAATGATATTTGAAATTTCTGTCTTAAAAGATAAGGAGAGGGATGGGGTTGTGGGCGTTAGTGACGTCCTTTTTAAAGGAATTCTAATTAGCTGGCAAAACTTAGACGTTGACAGTCTTAAAGTTACTGTCGTCATTCTTCACAATGGTGAGGATATTAAGGTCATAACAACAAGCAAAAAAATCAATATTAGTCTAAATAGAAACAATCTTACAGCACTGAATTGGATTAATCTTACACATTTAGACCTTATAGGATTTTATTATACTGAACAAGTTTTGACAGAGAGCATGATAAAAACAATAACGGGATTAGATTAAATTCTGTTATAAAAACTATGGAGCAGTTAAACTTTATGACAAAAACCCCTCATTGTTCATTAATTTGTGGACAGACTGGTTGTGGAAAAACAATATTTGTCCTCGACCTATTACAACAGTTTATCGCTATAATTTTGATCATATTGTGATTTTCTGTCCAACACTTAAATGGAACAAAGCATATCATGATAGAGGTTTATATGGACAGATGATGAAATATATTTAGTTAATCCTAGCAATAAACTGAGTGAGTGTTTAGAACAGTTTTATAAACTGTTTGAAGGAACGCAGACACTATTTATTATAGATGACTGTTCGGCAGAAAGAGACATAGTTAAAAAGAGAAACACTTTATCAAAACTAGCTTTTAGTGGAAGACATGCTAGGATAAGTGTGTGGATTTTATGTCAAAAATATAACTCAGTTTTAAAAGACTTTAGAGAACAGTTAAAGACTGTAGTGTTATTTCACATGAAAGACAGAGACTCATTTGAAGAATGTTTGCGCGAAAATGATGTTATTGAAAATGATCAAGAAAACACAAAATTAAGCAAAAACTAAAATCTGAAAAGTTTAGTAAATTAGTATTGAAAACGGATAATCCTACACAGTATGCATGTTTGTAGGGTCGTTATTTTTTGGTTATTGAAGTCTTACTTGTCAGAGAACAGCATTTTACCAAATCCTGGCTCACTTCGTCCGAAACTGGTTGAGGACGAAGTGAGCCAGGATTGGTAAAATGCTGTTCTCTGCTTTCTTTTACGTACACACATACACCACATCAATTATACACAAATGTGAGGGGAATAAATGCACATGTAAAGAATGTCGCACATATGCACATGCCTTTAATTTTTCAGACACAGTATACATTACTGCACATTTAGCTTCAAAACAGACAATGTTTCTGGTCACTGGAGGCAGAAACCTATATATACAAGACAATAAATAATATTATAAATGCTTGCTTACAGTGTAAAACCTTTCTCATGGCATCCTCAAAAATACCAAAGCAAAATATATGAGTATGTGATAAAAGGCTCATACATCAAACCATAGTCAGAATGACATCAATGATTACTTAATCAGTTAGGAAATATAAAAGCAAACTGAATAAAAATCACATTGGCAGTTTCAGTTAAAGGTAAAAATAATTACAAATTCGGTAAAGGTTAAAAAAAAGTCAGACAGTGCCAGATATGGAAAAAGACCTCCCACAGATACAATGTACTGCATATATGTTTTATTTACATTTTTAAATATAAAAATAACTGACAGGATTTGTGTGCGAGTGTGTGTGCATGCGTGCATGTGTGTGTGCAACATCAATGGTCAAAGCACAGATATTCCACAATCTCACTGGTCAAAGCAGAGATATTCAGCGCGGTAAGTTTCTAATTTACTAAAAACTTAAAAGAAAATTACAAGAGCAACAGATCACTTGCCTGGATCAGTGAGGACTTGTGCACTGCAGTGTAGTAGAGGATCTTCTGCCCAGTCTATCTCCACTTTGATCTGTAACAAGTCGGAATCAGGATGCTCCTTGGCTTGGCCTGAAACATGATAAACACTGTATTAACACTAAACTCCAAGCAAAAAACCCAGCTGTTTAAATAATTTCATTGGTCCTTTACAACCAGACCCTTGGCAAAAATGTCTGGATAAAAACTGAAATGAAAAAGCATAGGCATGTACTATTTGGGCTGATGGCACAATGCAGCCTTTCAAGTCTCCCAAAAAAGAACATGAATCATATAATTATTATTCAACAACAAATGGATAATGGTAGACAGAAGCTAGTTAGGGAGAAGGGATGAGGAGGGAATGCGATGGGATGTGTTACCACAAACATTTTCACTGCAATAGTAAAATTTCTACTGCATCCAAATTTACTGTCATTGTGCAAAGTGTGGGCAAATGAACTTCATTTTTTCGCTCAACATGATGAAAGACGAGTAGCCTCAATAGTCTTGTAAATACCTGTCATCACACCAAAAGCTGCTCCCTTGGTCTATTCAGAAATTGCCCATATTCAATTCTGAATTCATATCTGAAGCATTCACCATTTATACAAGATGCTTTAGTCATTTTTAAAACCATACAATTCTGACCGTTCTGTCCTTTATCCTGACATCTATGTGTGCTCCAAGTCAACTGGAACATGCATGTTGGTACACACTTACACCTCTTTATCTCAAAGCATTCTCATCCAATGTGCACATCTATCCACAGCACAGAACATGCTACGTTTCAACTCTATATACAGAAGTACTTTCACATTCACATGTCCTGGTCTCTTAGGCAAATACAACATACTAAACTACAGGCACTGAGAAGCTCATTTACCTTTAGTTTTTGTATTACTTTTAGGCAAAACATTTTGTAATAAAAAGTGACACAATGCAGCACAATTTTCTGAAATCTTGGAATTCATTTCAGAACAAATTTCTTTATTGTCTACCTCTACCTTTATTTTTCTTCTGCCTTGCAGGAGGCTGACGGTGTTGCCCCTCTGCAGGCCTGCTTTTCTGTGTCTGTCTCTTCCAAGATTTCAACAATGTTGGCACAGCACTGCGAGTAAGCTGCGGCCTCTGTCGCACGTGAACGATGTGTTCTGGTTCAAAGTGGTCGCTGCAAACTCTGAAACCTTCACAGCGCAGTTGATGGGGAGATTTTTCCTGCAAATCCTGGCGCTCCAAGTTCTGCAACCATTCAATGCACCTGAAACACAATGTAAACAGTTTTACTGCCAATGATAATGAAATTAGTATTCTCTAAAACAGGAAACCATAGAACATATCTACATGGTTTAGTAATATGAAACAGATGGCATGAATGACACTGCCACTTAATTTTGTTGTTGTTGTTGAAATTTTTCTTGTTTTCGGCAGTGTGGTAGTAGCATTCCTTAATTTCTTTTTAAATGAAATTTTTCTCGTTTGCTGCACTGTGTCAGTGGCATTACTTCAATGCCTTTCATCCTCATGTCAACATGCACAGCATCATCACACAGTGATCCTTATACCAGCAGCTGAAAGGAAGCTATCAATGTCAGGTATCCATAAGAACTACCACCCTGAAGAGAAGCTGCATGTTTTTGGGTCAGCTGAGTGATGACTACTGATGGTGTTCTGATTCAGCATATTAATCCTATCATCTCAAAGATTCTAGAGTTAGTTTTCGAACGGATAGATTATGTATCAATATATGTCATCTCATATATCAAAATCCAGGTAGGTGTCTTAACATTTTGAATTTGTGAAAGAAAATCTGCACAATCTGACCACAGAAAACGTTTCCTGCTATCTAAGACAATCACAACTCAAAATTTTGTGAGTGTGGCATCACATGTCAATCTTAGGTGTTTTCTTCCTTGATCCTCTCTTAATGGTGTAAACAGCTTGCAGCTATTTTTCTCAGGCAAAGGTCATGTTTCCCAACATCCCCCTTCTCACCCCTCCAAAATGACAGGTCTTGCTTATTTCTTGGAAAGACATATTGATGTCTTTTTTCACAAGTCCTTCCACCAAAAACAAACTTTGTTCACTTCTAACTCTCCAAGGTTGCACTGATTTGTAGGTATTTTCACTGTCAGCACTCATAGACTGATTTCAAGTTTGCATGAATTTTGAGGCGGTCATCTCCAAGTTTCCAACTTGCTAAGGGGTGGAACCTAATTTGTTCTTTTGTAAGCTCCTTTTTTTTTTACAAGGCTTTGCAACTGATAACATTTTTCTTAATTCTATCCAGCCTACAGCGGCACGACGGCACGATTCCCTGGTGCCGCACGCTCGCGCACAGCGCTCATTCCCTGCCGACGCACAGATTTGGCCACTTTCTAATTTATTTTTACGGTAGCTCTACAACAACTGACAGTCTTGTGTTAGGTGTCACAGGAAAGAACAAACACTCAACTCCCCTCATCACCAGATCCACTTTGTAATACGATTTCAAGCGCTTCATTGAGCGAGAAATTGCTACCCCCCCTTTCCCTGACGGACATTTTTTCTGGCACAGGAAATACGTGCCGCGCTCGTGTGGCGGTCCCATCATTTTCTTTGTTTCAAAGCTCCTGGGGCCCGCCAAGTTCACAATGGGCCCACTGAAAGTATGGTTTCGACAACTCGTTCCAAACATCCCAAGATAGTTACAGAGCTTATTTCCCTTGGACCATTTCATGGAAAGTGTAGGAATTTTTTATGTTCCCGTCGTCTGATTGTGGACGACACGGCAGAATGTACTGCTGTCTGTCCGTCTTTCTGGACTTGGAGGACTCGCCTCTGTCCGACCGACCCCTGGGAGGTCTGCCCTGACAGGATCGGTCTAGGTGGGAGTGAAGGGAGTGACTGACCTACACGCTCCGCAAGAGACCACCAATAAAGTTTACGATACAACACCCATTTATTCACACCAGCAAAAAAAACATTCCAACACACGCACCATGCACGATCACAATAAAGCACTCCAACGCACACATCATGCACAATCACGATCAAGCACTCCAACGCACACAACATGCAAAATCACGATCAAGCACTCCAACGCACACAACATGCACAATCGCAATCATGCACCCCACACCCCCCCCAAATGCACGATTATAAATAAATATTTCACCATACGACGTACACAATCAAAATTTTACAGCTTTCCCAGACATATGACATGTACAATTATAAAGAAATTTTTCCCAGTATTGACCCTTTCTCACACCACGGAGTGCGTCCACATCCCTGCCCTGTCAAGCCCCGCAGGGAGCACCCTGTCGCACTAGGTGCTCTGACCCGGGGTTTGGTTCTCGCAGGGAGTCCCCCGAAGCCGACCCCCTCGACTCCCAAGCGGGGCATTTGAAGAGCGTGTCCCGGGGGGGGGGGGGGGACGTAGCTGTTACTGGAGTCCTGGACGGGGGTCCAGGCCGGCCAGTTGAGACGGCGGGCTCCCCTGCAGTCCACGGTCCCGCCCAAAGGGCGTGGCCTCGACCAGCGCGTGGCACCATCTCGTCCGTGGTCTCAGCCAGAACGTGGCCTCGACCAGCCGTGGCACCATCCAGTTCGTGCTCCAGGTGAAGCCCCGGGAGGGGGGAGGACGTAGCTGGGAGGAAGTCGGAGAGGAGGGAAAAGAAGAAGGAAGGAGGAAGGAAGAAGGGTACTGGAACCCTGCCGTCAGTACCGTCTGACCATTGCTGTCAAGTCTTAGCCACTCGCATGAGGGGCGAGGGGAAGTGTATTCAACGCACACTTTAAAAACCATTGAATCAAGTCTTCTCACACGATGCAGGTAAAAGACTGCATTAAATCAACAGGTTATAAAACAAATATGAATTATCTTCACCCTTCTCTCACTCACGCTTAACGTTTTCCTTCCTTAGGAATAAATCAACACAGCGCCATCGCTTAATAACTGCCACCACATTTGCAAATATTAATTCAATGGCACAACTGTCACATTTTATAAACACATTTCAAAATAACACAAATTTCCAACCAGCATCCGAACGACAAATCATGCGCACGCACGTCGTAAAACATAAAACTCGCTCTCCTTGCACACACAAACAGACGGTGGCCGAAGGAAAAAAAGTCCGGCGAATGTGACAGGGGCGGACGAGCGAGACCAAGCAAGTTCCAACCCTGAATCACCAGGTTCTCTCCCTTCCCCACCGACTACCGAAACCCCAGATACTAAAAGGGAGAAAGAATTTTGGAAATAATTTAGAATGGCCGGTTAAAGATGGAATTAACCAGAGAAAAGGTCTCACACAATATTTCTCTTACAATTTCGAAAACAAAAGAAATTTGCGCAAAAGCAAAGACTAAGCCGGCTAACAACAACAAATCAAAAACAAACAGACCACGAAATGATGCTTACCAGCTACCCGTGGGTGACCCGAAGGGGGCGGGTCAAAGGACTCTCTCTCCCCTCTGTCCAGTCGGAGGACAGAGGCGAAGTTTGGGCGGAAAACAGAAGAAGCGATGTCCCTCTCCTACAGGCCGACTGCAGGAATTGAAAGTACTGACTGTACTCTCGACGATAAGGTAAAGAACCAGGACTGGAGCAGGCGCTCCCAGAGACTCTTCCGCTCGAGTGAAGAGCTTAACCTCCTCAGCAATGGCAGCCAACAGCATGCTGCGTCACAGAGTGAGATTACTTCAAACTAAAGAAACGAAGCACGTGCGACAGGTAAAAAGACAGGCGAGAGGCCGATAGACAGAAATTTTCGAGAGAAAGGTACCGGCCACCCGTGAACTTGCAGGATGAAAAAGCACGGGCGGTGGAATTTGAGAGAGAGGAGAGAGAGAAAGCAAACCGAAGTTGAGCTGAACTATCCCCAAGGTGCAACCGCCCCACAAGCCACACTAGGGACGGGTACACGACAACAGCATCGACAATAAACAAATTAAGTAATTCCGCCACCCTAGGTGGGTCGAACGTGTAGGCCTGTGACAAACTCGTGACAAACCCCCCTTCTAAAAGCATCTGTTTCTTTTGAGATACAGTGCTCCTTTGAACCTTGTCGCATGTGCAATTTCACAACAATGGGACCGAACCCAACTCTCTGTGATCGACAGAGTACGATGAATCCAATACAAACATTCTACGATAGAATCACACAGGGAAATACATAAATACTACATATATCAACAAACTAAGCAAACCTTCCAACCATGAAAGTAACCAATACGGACCATTGGTGATTCACTACCGTTAACTAAACTGAAGTGACAACTGTCACTACACCTGATACAGAGACCAAAAAGGGGATATAACCCTGGTTGGGGGGAGGTGTCCCTCTGACTGATTTCCCAACGTGCGGGGACTACGGAGCTCGGCTAAGTTTGTCAGCATCCGTATTACAGGACCCTTGATATGCGGAAAGTGAACGCATGACTCTGCAGCCTCCACTCCCCAAACCCCATGAGTCGACGACTGACTGGCCGGATCCGGTCAGGTACTGGAGAGGATGATGATCGCTCTCCAGCACAAACTCCCCGGGCGTACTTCTTCTTGGGCACGCCAGTGCGCGTCCAAATCTGCCTGAGAGATTCAGCAACAGTAGGGGCATCGTTTGTCCTAAGCGGGACACCCTCTGGGTATCGACTCGCAGATTCTACCACTCCCGAAGTGTAGCGGTGACCGCGATCGGATGGGGATTAATGGGTCCCCAGGTCAACCCCAACCTTGCTGAATGGCCCCCCAACCCCGTGGCACTGACCCTAGGGGAAAGCTTCAAGCGCCCCTTAGGCGTTGCCCATTGGCAGACATCACAACTGCGGCAGTACTGCCTAACCTGTGAGTTCATCCCTGGCCAAAGGAAGTCTTGTCTTACTCGCTCGAGAGTCCGCCTTGGAGCCCATATGACCTGCCATGGGGAATCGTGGGCCTGCCGGAGAACAGATTCCCTCAAGCTTTGGGGAACGACAAGCTGCTTGGCCCCCACGATCTGCCTGAGTGGAAACCCTAAAGAGGATCCCCTTGTGGAGCTTGAAGCTCACCTTGGCGTGTCGGGCAGACTGAGCAGGACGACCTCCCAGTTGTCGCAGGCGTTGGACATCCAAGTCCCTGGCCTGAAGAGGATAATGCTAGCGGGAAATCGGCCCTTGCCGAACCTCTTTTAGAGATCGGCTGAAGAACGGGACGCAATTCCTGTTCCTGCTTTTAGCTTTGGCGCGTGTGGTGACTCCCACACACCCCTGTAAGGCAAATCCGTAGACACGGGCTGCTGCGTCGTCTGCGAAGGTGTTTGTTTTCCTATGATAAGGGAATACAGAGGTCGCTCCCCCGCGATGGCCCATACTTCGCCACAGAAGTAGGGGGTGGAGATAGGAATAAGTACAGAAGGACGGGTGGAGGTAAAACCAGCCTCCAACCCGCACACATCATAAACAGCGCCCCGCCGGGCCTTAGGGAAACTAAATCCTTATCCACAAAGAGTGTTGATGCTCCCGAATCCCTGATGGTGTCGACAAGGATGAACCAACAACAGAAAGAAACACTGGACACCTCTGTACCACCAGAAGCTTGGATGGACCCACGTTAGCGAGGATGCTGGAAAAAAATAGCCCCATGACTACCAGCGGCTCTAGGGCAATCTTTCCTTATGTGGCCAGGCGACACAAAGAAAACAAAATCGAGGTGCTGAGGCCCCCGATGAACTGCCTGCCTTGTTCACCCCACTAGCAGTTGTCGGCGCCTTATTGCTATTAAATCCTGTGGAGGGTTCCTCCCCGTATCTGGGCGATGCCCATAAGCCTGCGAGCTTCAGCAAACACCTCAGCTGTGTGAATCGCAGCCGGGGAAATCCGAGGTGCTGTCTCGCCTATCCGGATCCTCAACTCGGGGGACACAGTGTTGGTGAGCTGTTCAATGAGGATCAGATCCTCCAGCTCCAACTTAGCTAACTGACGCCAGTACCTAGCGTCTTGCGCAGCCTATCACCAAAATGCCGAAGGTTCATCATTATTCTTCTCATGGACCTAAACTTCTCCTGTAGGTCTCTGGGGTAAGGTGGAAACGCTTACGCAAAGCCAACTGCAGTCTGCATAAAACCACCTTCCCTTTAGAGTTTAGCCCCACACTCCCTTGCAGCACCGATATCCAGAAAAAGGTGCATAGCCTTTTGCTCCTCAGACAATTGTATGAACAAAGCAACCTTGTCGAAAAGCTCTAAGAAATATCAATGTCCTCACCTAGGTCTGAACTCTGGAAGCTTTTAAATTTGGGCCCTAACTTATCACCTGCCTGGGATTAACCCCTGACTTACAGTCGGGGACCGCGAAAGAATTGTTCCATCCCCCCTAGCAGAGCCTCCATCCTGTCTAGTCTTCCCCACGGAGGCAGCCTCCTCTCTACGCTGAGCCTCCTGTCTAGCAGCCTCCTCCTACGCTGAGCTCCTGCTTAGGCAGCCCCCTCTCTACGCTGAGCAGCCTCCTCTCTACGCTGATAGCCTCTTCCTTATGCATAATTTCCTGTCTGTCAGTTCTCCTCTCTGCGCAGAGCCCCCTGCCTAGCAGCCTGCTCTCTACGTGATCCAACCTTCCGACGGAGCTTGCCTCTTCCCTACGGAGCTTCCTGCCTAGCAACCTTTCCTAGCAGGTTCCTGCCCGCAGCCTTCCCTACGCAAAAGCTTCCCGCCTAGCAGCCCCTTCACTACGCTGCCGCTCCAGAAAAGAGGACAGAGGTGATATCCTGAAACAGGGTTCACCACTCCGACCCGGAGATGTACGTCTGCCCGTTCCTTGGGTCTCGACTTTCCCAAAGGAAGTCTTCTGGGGGAGCCCCCTTCGAGGGGAAGCTGGAGAGAGATTTCGGTCCTGCGACAACAGAAAGCCACAGTTGCTTCGCTATACTCTGAGGCTTCCCAGCGGAAGTGCCGTCGGGGCTCGACAGGGAGCCCCCCGCGAAGAGGGAGTAAAAGTAATACTGGGCTACCTTTTACAAACACTGGAATAGGGAGAAGTTACCTAGCGAATACTGTACTAATAGTAGGGGCTAAGTACATTTTGATACCCTTCTTTTTCGAACGCCCGCGTCGCCCCTTTCACCAGCGCCGGACGTCGCATGAGCAACAATTCCTCAGTTTTCCAAATACAGGGGAAAAACAATTCCCCTAGAAAAAAAAAAAAAATATTTTAGGGGGGTTATATTTTGTTGTGTGTGTGTGCGTGTTGCGGGCAAGTTCCGGCTGTCCCACTCTGGGGAACACCGCGCTATACAGCAGTGCAACAGTGCGTGGGTCACCGAAAAAAAAAACAAAACAAAAACATGGGCCGGGTGCCCCCACTCTGGCAAAAACCGCGCTTTCCCGCACGAGCAACAGTGCGGTGGGCTGGCCGGAAAAAACAAAAAAAAAACCTAGCGACGGAACCCGGAAAAGAGAAAAAAAAAAAAAAAAAAAACACTAGCGTCCGATGCACCCCCCTGTACTCAACAACCCGGGGAGAAAAAAAACAAGAACTGGCTAAATACAAAAACAGGGAAAGGAAACTGAGCGCAACAGAAGGGCAAGACTTACGGCGTACCTGCGTGGGTACCGGCGGAGGAGGGCGGAAGCCGTCGACTCCTCCCGGTCTCACCTCGACTCCCGAGTCACCCGGAGTTCCCTCAGGCCACCGACTCCTTACACTAGAGCACCAGCCAACCACCACGAACAAACACGACCCAAACGACTTAAAAATATACAAACAGACAAAACTAAACGGTACTCGACCGAACCGAGAGAGACAGCCAGAGCCCTCCATCCGACAGCCCCCACAATTGTCAGACCACCCCTGGAGGCTGCCCTAAGGATCGGTCTAGTAGGGAGGAAGGGAGTGACTGACCTCCACGCTCCGCAAGAGACCAAAATAAAGATTACATACAACACCCCATTTATTACACCCAGCAAATAACATTCCAACACACGCACATCACGATCACATAAAGACTCCAACGCACACAACATGCACAAACACGTTTAAGCACTCCAACGCACACACATGGGACAATCACGACAAGCCTCCAACGCACACAACATGCACAAACGCAATCAGCACTCCCACACCAAACATGCACGATTATAAATAATAAATTTCCATCGAGTACACAATCACATTACAGCATTCCAGCACATATGCATGTACCAAATTTTAAGAAATATTTCCGTTGACCCTTTCTCACACCACGGGGTGGCCACATCCCTGCCCTGTCAAGTCCGCAGGGAGACCCTGTCGCACTAGGTGCCGGCCGGGTTGGTTTGCAGGGGGAGTCGCCGAAGCGGGCACCCTCGAATCCAAGCGGGCATGAAGAGGTGTCCCGGGGGGGGGGGGGGGGAGCTGTTACTGAGCCTGGGCGGGGTCAGGCCGGGCCCGTTAAAACGGGGGCTCCCTAGCAGTCCACGGTCCCACCAAGGCGTGCCTCACCAGCGCGTTGGCACCCTCTGTCCGTTGTCTCAGCCAGAACGTGGCCTCGACCAGCACGTGGCACCATCCAGTTTCGTGCTCCAGGTGAAAACCCCGGGAGGGGGGGGACGTAGCTGGGAGGAGATCGGAGAGGAGAAAAGAAGAAGAAGGAGAAGGAAAGGGACTGGAACCCTGCCGTCAGACCGTCTACCATTGCGTCAAGCTTACCACACGGTGGCGAGGGAAGTGTAATCAACGCACACATTAAACCCATTGAAACAAATCTCTCACACCCATGCGTAAAGACTGCATTAAATCAACAGGTTTTAAAACAAATATGAATTATCTTCACCCTTTCTCAACTCACGCTTAAGTTTTCTCTTAGGAAATAAATCAACACAGGCCATCGCTTAATAACTCCACCACATTTGAAATAATAATTCAATGGCACAACGTCACATTTTTAAACACATTTCAAAATAACCCCAAAATTTCCAACCACGCTCCGACGCAATCCCTGCGCAAGCACGTCGTGACATAAAAATCGCTCTCCTTGCACACACAACAGACGGTGGCGAAGGAAAAGTCCCGGGGATGTTTACAGGGCGGACGGCAGGGCCAAGCAAGTTCAACCTGAATCCCGGGCTCTCCCTTTCCCACCGACTACCGCTCCCGATTTCTAACAGGGGAAAGAATTTGGAAAATTTAGAATGGCCAGGTTAAAGTGGGATTAAACCCAAGGAAAGGGCCACAAAAATAATTCTCTACAATTCCCTAACAAAGAAAATTGCGAAAAGGGGAAGACTAAACCGGCTAAAACAACAAATCAAAACAAACAGACCCGAACTGATGCTACCGCTACCGTGGGTGACCCCCAAGAGGCGGGTCAAAGGATCCTTACCCTGTCCAGTCGGGGGGACAGAGGCGAAGATGCGGAAAAAAAAAAGCGATGTCCCCTCTCCTACAGGCCGCTGCAGGAATTTAAAGTACTGACTGTACTCTCGACGATAAGGTAAAGAACCAGGACTGGAGCAGCGCTCCAGAGACATCTTCCGCTGAGTGAAGAGCTAACTCCCCCAGCAATGGGAGCCAACTTTCCATGCGGTCACAGAGTGACATACTTCAAACTAAAAGAAACGAGCAGTGCGACAGGTAAAAAGACTAGGCGAAAGGGCCCATAGACAGAAAGTTCGAGAGAAAGTACCGGCCACCCGTTTAACTTGCGGATGAATCACGGGCGGTGGAATTAGAGGAGGAGAGAGGAAAGCAAAACCCAAGTTTAGCTGAATTACCAAGGGCAACCGCACACAAGCACACTAAGGGACGGGTCACGACAACACAAACGACAAAAAAATAGTTAATTCCGCCACCCCAGTTTGGGGCGAACGTCGTAGCCCTCGGACAAACTTTTTGACAGCTCGGGAGAGAAATCCGCCGTCCACTTTTGTCACGACTCGGCTGGTAAGTTAATGATGTAGCAAAAATTAGATGCTGACAATGTCATTTTGAAATTGTGCAGATTAGCAAGAAAAATATCTTAAATTTCTGTATGTACGGAAAATAAACGAACAGCATTTGGCAGTTTTTCAGATATTCTATAATAACTCAACCTTGTATTCCACAACTGTCATCAATATTCTTCCTGATTTAATTCCAAAGATCAAGACTTTGCAGGCTTTGTTTTTTAACTCCCTGCAGTTCTTTCCTTGATTTTTCATCAGCAGTGGTTGAAGTTTATTTTTGTATGTGAGGAAATTATCACATCTAAAACTTTTGTTGTTGTTATTAATGGAATAGTTTACAAAAACAAACCTAAGCAAACGCACTTGCCAAGAAAAAACGTTTTTGGAAAAATGTTTATACTGTTGCATTGTTACTGTTAAAAAATATATGCAAAACTCAAAAACTGTCGAGAGTTTCCACATACCCCCCACTCCTAAGGCAACAGAAAGTGTCATTACTTCGATGCTATCATTCTTTGAAAGAACAACTCAAACAGCCAATCACACAGAGCAACAGGAGAAAATGTGAAGGAAAAACAAATCTACAGAACTGATAATGTCTTACCTTGCTTTATGTACAGGAAAGACGAAAAGGGACTTGTTACTTTTGTGACGTCCAGTTCGACAGCCCACAGCACAACACACTTCAGTTTTCTCTTGATCCTTGATCTTGACACATAATTTGGACTTCTTGGCATCATTCTTTGATGCCTTCTGGGCTTTTTTTGCTTTTGTTTTGGAACCAAGACCTGCAAAAGATACACAGATATAGGAATGAACATGTACTACTTAAAAAATGACATGTGTAAGTGTATACGGGTGATGTGTACATATTTGGGACAGAATTTCAGACTGTCAGTGTGATCCACCATTGCCACACAAAAAACAAAAAACTACACGCAGCAAGGTCCTCTGACCAGATGCACCTATCGGGCACATATTTATCCACCAGTGAAAGTCCACTGTGAAGAGTTATAAACAGCATTTACTAAACTTACAGTCAGACCATTTACTAACTTACAGTCAGAAGCTGCAGCATACTAGATGAGAAAGTTTTAAGTGGAAGCGCATTGTAATGTCTGTTTGGATCGGCTGCTGTAAGATCTACTAGCCAATGAGCACTGGCTGTGCTTAAGATTGAAATCAAAGATCATTTTAACATGCCTCTGAAAAAAAAACAAGCTAAGTTGATTCAAACTAAACTGACCTTTCAATAACAACAGTGTGGTTTAGAGCATATATATATGTTCTTCCTTTTTACTACAATTTCAGTTAGTTCAATTATGCATGCTTTAATGCCTATCAAACGTCTTTAATAAATACAGCACTGGCAACAATGTCGACTGTCAAACATAAAGGTTGAATAATGGGCTCTTATTCACTCAGTCATTCCAATGTTTTTTGTTTGATAACCATCTTCAGTTCCACAGTGCGCTCTAGTTCAGCTCCTAAATCCATCTTCATTCCATTGCACACACCCAGTAGGCAATTCAAACTTGGCCCATCATTTTCCAAACTAATTCCTCATTTTTCATGGATCATATGACCTGTAATATCTTATAACAATCTGGAGATCTGTACTATTACATGTATGTTTTTGCCCCCAATTCATAGAAACTTTTTTTTTAAGGATTTAATTGCAACACATGAAAAAGGAAGAAAAGGAAATTGCCATTTTTGCATATGTACATAAAAAAAATGGGCAAAGCGCCCACTCCATATAGTGTGTATAATTTCTCCACCTGGTTGGGAGATAAGATAATGTTGCTTATAGCCCAGCCGACCGCAAAGGGCCATATCAGGGCTGTCACACGTTAAAATCAACTCACCAGTCTTTTAAAAAAAAAAAAAAAAAAAAAAAAAAAAAACCAACTTTCACACATCTTGTTAAATGACATCGTCTACAAACGCACCAGAAACTTTGTTAAAAATCTTTCTTCCGTAAAATCTTAAATCAGATAAAAAATGTTAATCTCTCTCAAAAACTCAAGGATCACGTCAGGCGGGACATCCCTGAACAGGATCTTCATGGACTCCGCCGTAAAATGTTTGTGTCTCACATCGTGCAAGTCCCAACACTCTAAAAGTACATGTTTCATTGTGAGTGGCGCATGACATGGAATGCACCACGGAGCTTCTTCACTCTTTAAAAGGTAAGCATGGGTAAAATACGAATGGCCGGTGTGCAGCCGGCACAGAACCGTTTCCTCTTTACGAGCTCCCGATGTGGATGGGAGGAAGTCCTTAAGGTTTGGACGGATCTGAAAGAGTTTGTTACTCGTCTGTGTGTTCCAATCCTCCTGCCAGAGGTCTCTCACATAATCGTTAATTTTGGGTTTCACGTCTGACCAGGGGATATAAATGTTGGACAGTTTCTCTCTTGTGGCGTTCTTGGCTAAACGATCAACCATTTCGTTCCCGCCGATGCCAACATGGCCAGGAACCCAAGCAAGAGTAATGTTGTAACCGTCCGCCTTCAACTTGCTAAAAAGTTAAAAAAAAAGTAAAAGTTCTGGATGCTGAAGGTTGCGGCCAGCTATGGCCTCCAAAGCTGACAGCGAATCCGACAGAACCAGAAAGTCCCTCTTTGAAGAATGTGAGATTATCTTCAAAGCCAGAACCAGAGCAGTAAGTTCAGCAGAATAGACAGAAGCATCGGAATGTATATGTTCCAACAGTATCTGAGAAGGGGCCCCAGGGCAGTAGGCTGCACAGGCCACTCCATCCTCAGACTTGGAACCGTCATTGAAAACTTTTTGATAGGATGGGAATTTCGAACAGAGGTCAGCATACAATGCCTTGTACGCTAGAGAGCTGGTAGACTCTTTGCGAAAAGCTGCAAGATCGAAACGAATCTCTGGTGTGAAAAAGGTCCACGGAGGTTGATCCGGAAACTTGGAAAAATCGGAAACTACTCCCAGGTCTAGACCTGCATTCCGCACGTGAGGCTGCATACGAAGACCAAACGGCGGAATACATTTAGGGTTGTTTTCAAACTTACTTTGTTGGAGGGTCAAAGACACAGTCATAGGCAGGATTCTGCGGTTCTGAGAACAGTCGGATATAATAATTTAAAGACAGTTTCAGTCTGCGGTTGAACAATGAAGGTTCGCCCGCCTCTGCGTACAGGCTGTACACAGGGGTGGTGCGGAACGCTCCAAGACAGAGACGAAGCCCTTGATGGTGAATAGGGTCCAAGAGTTTGAGGTAAGAGGGTCTTGCGGAGCCGTAGACAGCACAACCATAGTCCAGTTTGGAACGGACCAAGGCTCTGTAGAGGTGCAGCAAAGTTTTCTTATCAGCGCCCCAGTCGGTGTGCGCTACGACCCGCAGAATATTCAGAGCTTTCTGGCAAGAAGTTTTGAGGTTTTTGATGTGGCTGAGAAAGTTGAGTTTCTGGTCAAAAATGACTCCCAGAAATTTGGCCTCTTTAACAGCTGGAATGGGAGATTTCCCTACTTGAAGTTCAGGATCTGGAAAAAACCGACGGAAATTATGGAAGTGAATACACTGCGTCTTTGTTGGAGAAAAGGTGAAACCGTTTTCATCTGCCCATCGATGGATTTTATCTACGCAAAGCTGGAGCCTGCGCTGGACACTCGGGTACAGGCTTCCAGTTGCGTAGACAGCGAAATCATCCACAAACAATGAGCAGTCTGAACCCTGCTGAACTGATTGAACAATGTTGTTGATTTTAATACTAAAGAGGGCAGGAGACAGTATGCTCCCCTGTGGAACACCCAACTCCTGCTCGTGGACATCAGAGAGAGTGGTGCCAACCCGGACCTGAAACTGTCGTTCTGCCAAAAAATTTGAATAAAAAGCGGAAGATGACCTCGAAAACCCAGATCGTGGAGATCATGAAGTATCCCCGACTTCCAGGTGGTATCGTAGGCCTTCTCCAAGTCGAAGAAAATTGCCACTGCATGCTGTCTGTTTAAAAAAGCGTTCCTAAGTGTAGATTCCAGACGAATCAAATGGTCAACTGTACTACGATGTTTGCGGAAACCACACTGTTCTTTCGCCAAAAGGCCATCGGTTTCGAGTTTCCACATGAGCCTAGCATTGACCATTTTTTCCATCAATTTACAGACACAGCTGGTCAAAGCTATGGGACGGTAATTAGATGGATTAGAAAGATCTTTTCCAGGTTTGGGGATGGGAATAATGAGGGCTTTCCGCCAAGAGGGTGGAAAGCAACCTGTAGTCCACACGTGGTTGTATACCTGTAACAGGATGTTCAGACCTTCTTGCGGAAGATGTTTCAATAGTTGATAATGGATTTTATCTATACCTGGAGAGGAATCGCTGCAAGAGAGTAGGGCAGATTTCAGCTCGTTTAACGTGAAAGGAAGATTGTAGTCTTCCATGTTGTCGGATGAAAAGTTGCAGGGCGATTTTTCTTTTAGGGCTTTGTTTTTGACAAAGTGGCTGATTTATTAGAAGAGGAGGAATTCTTTTCAATGGTTGAAGCAAGCAGGTTAGCAACTGCTTTCTTCTCTGTTATTAAAGAATCCGAAAACTTGAGATGGTTCACAGTGGGACAGGTGTTCTTCCCTTTGATTTTCTTAATGATGTTCCACACTTTTTTCTTGGAAGTTTTTGATGTCAGCCTGGAGCAGAAGCTTCTCCAGGACCGACGTTTACTGATTTTAAAAGTGTGTCTTGATTTAGCACGGAGTTTCTGATGGGCTCGAGCGTTGGGACCCGAAGGTCGTTGGTATACCTGACGCTGAGCCCGTTTTCTAACTTTGGAAATTTGTTGGCATTCTGAATCGAACCAGGGTGTTTTTGGCATTTGAAGTTTATCGGAAGACACTGGAATACAGGCCTTAGCACATTTAATCATAGTGTTAGTCAGCGATTCAGCTGGGTCAGGACTCTGAAAAAAATCAGTGTCCTGAAACTCCTTAGAAACAGTGGCTGCAAAGAGATCCCAGTTTGCTTTCTTATAATTTAAATGCTGAGAGACAGAGACGTGTTCAGTTATTACAGGTTGTAGAAGGACAGGGAAATGGTCACTTCCGTGCAGATCGTCATGGACAGACCACTCATAGTCCAGGACCAGCGAGGGGTCACAACCGACAAATCTAAACACGAAAGTGAACCTGTGGAAGAATGGAGGTAAGTTGCAGATCCGTCGTTCAGACAACACAAATCCAAATCCGAAAGGACATCCTCAATCAGCAGACCTCTGGATGACGAACCGGTACTACCCCAAAGAGGGTTGTGACCGTTAAAGTCACCCAACAGCAAAAAAGGTCGAGGAAGTTCCCCTAACAGACTGACAAGGTCCTGACGACAAACCGGGACAGATGGAGGTAGATAAAGAGAACAGATTGTGACAGTCTTGTGGAGAGTGACTCTCGCAGCTACAGCCTGAAGGGAGGTAGACAGAGCGACAGGACTATACAACAAAGTTTTGTGAAGGAGAAGGGCAACACCGCCCGACAGTCCCAACGTGGATGGTTGTGCAGGTTTTGAAAGAATATTAAAGCCAGAAAGAGTAAAGGTCTTCTGGCTTTGAATTTGGGTTTCTTGAAGAGCCACGACAGAAGGTTTCATAGATTGACACAGAAGCTGCAGCTCCTCGAAGTTGGAATTTAGACCACGAATATTCCAATGGATTATTGTATTATCCATGGTGCAGAGGGCGAAAAGGAGAGAGATCAGGTCATCTCCTCCTCAACATCTGCTGCTAAAGCTGTAAATTTGTTGCTTAATTTCACTGGACTATCTGCAGACCTGCTGGCAGACTTGCCAACAGGTGAAGTAGGTCTGGGTTTGGGAGACGGTGGAGGTTTCTTCCTTATCTCCACCATCTCCACACTGGGTTGAACTCCCTTGCCCGCATGGGCACTGGACAGAGGAGTTCGAGGTCGGGGTGCTGGTTTTTTAATCTGCCCAGCAGCAGATGTTGTAGACTGCTGGGCAGTCTGAGGGGTGGCGGATTTTGGCCTCCACCAGGGGCACTCACTTTGGGATGAGAGGTGGTGGACCTGCTTCCACCAGAGCTGACAGTTTTTCCTTGCAATGTCTTCGAAAACGTAAGGTTATCAGTCTGACAGCAGACTGACCGAGTTGGAACTGTTGGAACTTTCTTTACGGCCGAAGCATACGAAGAAGCTGTCGGCGACGGACTGCCCACAACCTGCTTGCGGGCTTCAAAAAAGGAGATCTTCTTTTCTGTCTTAACCCTTTGTATTGCAGATTCCTGAATCCACAGAGGACAATTCCGTGAAGAGGAGGGATGGTCGCCACCGCAGTTTGGACAATGTGCCGGATCTGTACACGGCCCATCATGGGTTGCCTTGCAGCAAATACCACACACCTCCTGCCCAGAACAACGGTCTCTGACATGGCCAAACTTCTGGCATCGGAAGCACCTCAACGGGGACGGAACGTACAACTGAACCCGGACAATCAGGTAGCCGACTTTGATGACCGGAGGCAGCACAGGGTTGCAGAAGGTCAGAAAGAGGGTGTTGGTGGCCACTCTCACTGCACCTTTCTTGACTGTCACCTGCGCACCTCCGTCACACCCTGGGACGCCAGTTCCGTTTTTATTTCTGCCTCTGAGACACCCGCTAGATCTCTGCAGCGAATCACACCTTTGGATGAATTTAACTGTTTATGGGGAGTCACCCTGATCTCCCTATCCACTAGTTTTATTGCTTTCAACAGCTGTTCAGATTGTTTCTGTGATCGACATTGAACAAGAAACGAACCATTCCTCAACCTTTTTATGGACCTAGGTTCACCTGCTATACCATGAAAGCCCTTTTGGACAGCAAAAGGGCTCAGAGCTGAAAGGGGTCTTTCCTGCTCTGTCCCTTCCACCACGAGCCAGGAAGCCCAGAAACCTGTCCTCTATCTTACCTCACTGTCAGAATCACTGTCTGTTTCAAATTCCCTGAAATAGGGGAGACTGCCTTCCTCTTCCTTTTGGGGGGGTAGTTTTTTGAAGAAGTCATATTTAATTTATTGTAATTCATCCCTCCCTTACCCACCCACCTTGGAGTCCAACTAAGGGGCCAGGGCCAAGAAACCAATGTCTTGACCCCTTCCAGGCTTCGGGAGAGACATACGACAAACAGAAGCCACCAACCCAATCCCCCTGATCATGCTCAACTCCCGGGAACAGAGAGCTGAGCACTGCAGGGGTTTACTTGGCCAGTAGGGGGACTGTCTGTCTTGACCCAGCCCCAAGAAGGGGAGCCGATTAGTACACCCGGGCCAAAGTGTACTCCCTGTCTAGGAGAGGTCCGAGCCAAAGTGATGTGTTGAGAGCGCTGGCCCTCTCAATCACCAGGATCTCATTCCCCTCCGACACAGGTCGCACCGCACGGCAAACACGGCGGATCTTAAGGAGACCACAGAGAGAAAAGGAGTGTGGAAAAGAAGACTTGTAGGGGAGACGAAGATAGAAAAGGGCCAAATAGGAAAGGCAGAAAATAAGAAAAGGAGAAAGGCGGGTTACTCTTAGTCAGGATCCTCACCCTTAGCCTATCTGACATGGGAAGCCTACCAGGGGCATCAATTCCTTACCACGTTATGCTTAGGCCAGGCAGTTTCACAACTTCACAGGCCTAGAAGCAGTTGGAAAAAAAACCAGCCTATCTTAAAGTATTGATGCCCCCGCCAGCAAAGCCTAAGGGATCACTGGACCACACAAGCCCTCCGACCACGACAAGGTTGCAACCCCCGGAGGGACCACCTGGTTGCCACATTACAACAAAAGCTGACATGCTATAACTATGACCACAGAGAAAATGAAAAACTTTTTCAATCCACTCTGAATCAGAGCATCAGTGCAAATTACTTTTAAGCCAGGGTAAGGAACAATCAGAACACAATGACGGAGTTACTCCAAACAACCATGAAAATCAGGAATACAATCTTTTCAACGGCTAGAAAATGTTAATTTTCCATGAAAAACATATTACTTTGTCCATGCTTATCAATTCAAACAGTAACTCCCGCAACGTTCAAGTTCAGTGAAAACTTTGTAATGGTATTACAAAAAGTATTGACAGACCCTGGATTTCCTGTTTGATCCATATCTATGGTCAGTGATCTGCATCCTGAAAGGATGGTCTTGGGCTACAATCCATCTTTCTGCCAAGTTCAACCCATCAAGATAGCACTGCCTCAGGCCAGCAGAACTTCTGGCTGAGGATGTAACGAAAAACTGGTTAGAAAATGTGGTGGGACAAAGACCACCACTTCTGTTTTCTTTGTTGACAGTTTGGCCTAAAACTGGCATGAACAAAGATGACAAATAAAGCTTTAGCATTATAACAGTTTATGTTGCCATAGCAACAAAGTGGCAGCCATGTTGGCAAAGGACATAATTTGCAAAACAAACAAGTCTGCTCTGTTTTGACAGTTAATAAGATAAACACCTAGCAACAAAGGAGCAGCCATGTTGGCAGGAGACATAGTTTTCAAAAGAAACAAATTAGCACTGTTTTGACCATTAGTAAGTTAGAATTATACACTTAAACTGTGCAGATATGGTTCACACACACACACACACACACACACACACACACCACCACCACACACACACACACACACACTCTCTCTCTCTCTCTCTCTCACTCAGAGTCACATACAGAAGAACAGAAACGTTAGAATGCAGACATTTATTACATGAGCTGGCAGGAGATACACCCACCTCCTTGGGACTGCAGCCTATTTGTATCTTTTAGCATTCTAATGTTAACATTGAACAAAGACTGTCAAAACGAAATCAAATGATAGCTGGAAGACTGGTGAAGGGAAAATAAACTTATAAACATGAAGACGGATTGAGAAACATGGACATGGAAAAGTTTGGACTTGAAGCTTCGTCTTTAAGTATACTGGGAAGCCAGAGCAGGACAACACTCTACTGTTTGGAGTTATCTAAAAAAAAAATCATCTGCAGTGAATTAATTTGCTGCTTCTTCAGTTTTCACATGATAGTTTTTTGTTTGTTCATCTGTTTTCCGTTTTCATAACCTTGCTGAATGACCACATTTGATTCTGATCAACACCACAGATAGCTGTTCAAGTGTAAGGAGTTCGTACATGGGCGACAGTGCCTCTTTTAATGACATTCAGTCGTATAGATCCACATTTGATTCTGATCAACACCACAGATAGCTGTTCAAGTGTAAGGAGTTCGTACATGGGCGACAGTGCCTCTTTTAATGACGTTCAGTCGTATAGATCCACATTGATCTGATCACACCACAGATAGCTGTTCAGTGTAAGGAGTTCGTACATGGGCGACAGTGCCTCTTTTAATGACGTTCAGTCGTAGAGATTCACATTTGATTCTGATCAACACCACAGATAGCTGTTCAAGCGTAAGGAGTTTGTACATGGGCTACAGTCCCTCTTTTGATGACGTTCAGTCATATAGATTCAGTAGTTTGTGCATAATCCTACACACAAAAGAAAGTCAAAAGATGCTGGTGACAACAATGACTCCTTGGTGAGGTACAAAGGTATTGCAATGATGACAAGAAAAACAACAGTACAAGCTCAGAATTTCCTGGCAGCAAAGATGATTTGTACTGAACGAGCCCTTAAATGTAAATCACAACTTAAGTACCTTCACGTTTTTCTGTAGCAGAACCATGTAGTTTTCCTCCTCCCCACTGCCAGATTTCTGTCTTCTAGTATCTGTCTGGACACAAAATCTGAGGTCATTACACACAGTATTCGTATGCAATATAGTTCATCATCTATTGACAGGCAAAAAATAAATCCACATACAATAAAGAGATAGGATGCACATACCAAACTTTGGACAATCTTCTACCTTACAACATTTGGTTACAAAATCAGCACTTATACGAGTTCTAGATAGCTTCTGGGATTCTCTTCCAGATAGGACAAATTCAGTTGGTCGATTGCCTAAGGTAAGTACAAATGCAGGTGGGTGAATGGATTTTTTTCAAAATGACTGTATGACGACAGTTGAGGATGGAAAGCTTGGAACTGTAATTCTAATCCAAAAATGCTGCTGACTTCGTCACTTTTACTTATTGCACACAAAGCTGACACAATTACAGTTAACCTGCTGGTTCCTCCACAGACGCTAATATTTCAAACTGTGCAGCAGCCTCTGTCAATGTTGTCTGGGTCACTTTTAACTTCCGGTGAGCTCACTTACTATGTCCTTACCATATTTTTTCACTTCACCTCTTAAGTCTTCACTCCTGTATCATACGTACAATGGAAACATCTGTAAAATGTTTTAAAACCAAAATCAGGAGAGAGAAAAAATAGAAAAAAACCTAGAATGGTTTTATACTAACTTCTGATCCCTCAATTTCAAAGTTAAAGAAAACAAAAATACTGCCTAAAGATGCAGGAATATAAGTCTGATAAGAAAAAAAAATTTAAAAATTAAAAAAATGTCTTCTGAACAACACCTTGTTAAACTTTTGAAAATAAAATGACTTATTGCATGGCAGATTTTGTTTTTCTCTACAGCCCTGATGTGGCCCTTTGCGGTCGGCTGGGCTATAAGCAACATTATCTTATCTTGTTTTTCTCCAAAATACAAAAATGGTCAACATACCACATTGCAGCACACTCGCATCTTATGATAAAACAAAAATGAAATGGGCACACAAATGAACAAACAAACATATAAAAATGTAATACTCAGGTCTATATGAAAACCAATCCCCCCCCGCCCCCCTTCATTTTTAGGCCAAAAGTAGAGAGAGAGAGAGACTGAGAGAGAGAGAGAGAGAAAGCAAACTGAACAAACCAACAACAACAAAATTTATCACCCAGTGACAATTCCTATACTTGTGCTTCATTTCTTCATTCTGATGTAAACAGCATGCACGTGAATGATGAAAGAATGACAGGAATCCATTCGGCTTTCAACTTTGTGGATTTTCCTCTCCATTTTACTTGTGCTCGGTCTTTGATGACATCTTTTCCATTTGTCTCTTTTCATTTCCACACACCTATATATATATATATAAAATATATATATATATATATATATATATATATATATAAAATGTATATATATATATATATTCAATTATAAACAAAGCTTACTCTTATGTCTTAGATTGAAGAAATAGGGGGAGACAAGCATTCATAACTGCAGTGGTAGATGATTCTGCCTAACTAGCAGCATGTGCTTGAGTGGGTGAATGGGGAATGATAAATGCTTCTCAAAATGAGCCTTCAGCAAGCTTATAGTCTCCAAGTGGGAGACAATCTCCAATGGGGAGGAAACTCGCTAACATATAACTCCTGGTCAGATACCAGTATTTCGAAACCTGATTGTTTCTTCTCAGTGACTGCGGAAAGTGGTAACTTGACTCCTCTTTTTAAGAAGAATGCTGTCCCAGAAAAAGGCTGGTGTGCAATACTGTAGTACGTTTGTTGAGTTTTCAAAAGACCAACCAAAGGTGCCACCTAAGAAGCAAAAGAAAATCATGAAAGAACAAAACAAGCTACATTTTCTTGAGAAAAGTGGCACTTTCAAAATGTTCAAAATGCGATATGAATTGACTAAAAACATTACAGCCCAGGTATGACCCAAGGTGGCTGGGTAGGGTATAAGCAGTATAAATTAAATAGTGTGGTGTGTATGTGTATTCATATATATATATAAATATATATACATCTATATTATACACACAGACACACACACATATATGCATTTATTAAACATACTAAATAAATAGCAGAGGGAAAGCAAACGAAGGCTAATAATCAACCACACACATATTAAGTATAAAGAGCCATTGTTCCTCTTCCTGAGGCATACACACACTCCTTTTCACATCGCTTCCACCACATTCACCCAAACCCTCCCACATATAATGCATGACAGCCTCTGCACTACATCATTTGTCAACCTTGCATGATAAGGAGATGGATAAAATGAGGACAGTGAGAATATGTTCAAGGTAGTTGGACCAGCGTACTCAAGTTTTATGCAGGTTAAATTAATCACACGCCGGTCTCTATCAAAACTATTGTGAAGCACTACCATGACCGCTACCATCATCACCAATACGAGTATAAGAACTTAATTTATAACGCACTCTCACACCACACACAGAAAAGAAGAACAGCGTGAAGAGCAAAATGAAAAAGTCGGTGACATACTGGGTGTACTACAGCTTGGACACCGACATGTCGTGTGTCTTCATCTGTCGATTCATTTTCTTCTTCAGGTGCACTGCCTTCATTCCAACTGGCACTTGCTTCATGCTCAGCTGTGGCAGTCTCTGATTCAGCTGAACCAACAATGGCACTTTCTGCTGGCTGGAACAGAATGTGGCAGTGGTCATGGTAGATAGAGACTGAGGGTCCACTATCATGATCAATGTGTATACATAAAATTTTGGGCTGATGGAATCAGAACATTGAGGATAGAAATCCCAGCTTGCACCCAAGCTTCTTTATCCTCTATACCAGTTGCTGGGATGTTATCACCATCAAGGATTCCTCAAGCATTCTGCTTTCCTCACATAGTTTAGCACTTTGGAAATTAACTGACAGCTCCAGTACAATAACTTGACATTTCACTCAAAACTTATCTATGTATGGAGGAATTGTTTGAGATGACCCTTCCTACAACATTCAATGTTCTGTTGATGATTTGGTTGAGAATGAGTGTCTATTCAGTTCATGGTAACATGGGTTTGGGATCAGACTTAATCTTGTGGTTCATATAAATCAAAATAAATGAGTAACTGTATGGTATGGTCTCCTGCCTAAAGACGGCGATAGAAATTAACTTCCAAGGTGTCAACCCTGATATGGCCCATAGCTTAGGAGGGGGAGGGGGGGGGGGGGGCTATAAGCCACATGACTGATTGATTGAAATCAAAATATATTTATGCACAATATACTTTCTATCCTGGTCTGTGTTGTAATTTTTTTCTTTTTGTGTATGATTTGTTGCAAATTAATCTCTCAATCAGAAACTAAAAAAAACGAACATTAAAACTTCTGAGGTCGAGTAGTAATATAGTGGTAAAGTTTAGAAACCTTGTAACAGCCAAGTTCAAGCACTGCAGTATTCCTACTTCTAGCATTCACACATCTGGCAATACTTGTAGTCAACACAAGGAGACTGGGCATGAGAGAGACAAGGAGGAATGATAACATGTGTGCAAACATCCTACTTCGAATTTCATCACCAAGCGATTCAAATCTAATGATTCACTCAGGCGTTCATCGTAATGCACATCATTTGTTACTGTATGCCAACTCACCTCCAGCCTTCTCCGTTTGTTTACCAGCGGTGCACGTCTGGCAGCTGCAGCCTGGTGCCTTTTCCTTTCTCCCTCGTTGTACTCAAAGACCGAGGGAACGGCGTCGCTTGTTAGCTCGGGAGCGAACATCGGAATGCCGTGGTTTCCGCTGAGCCTTGACCTCAGCGTGAAATCGCCTGGGAAAAAGTGCTTTGAGCAGACAACATCGTGGCTTTTCGGCATCCACAACTTGCCATGCTCACCCACTCTGTTGATTCTACACGCCCATTCTTTCTTTCGGCGTTGATCCTTCGGAAACTTGTGAAATGAAAGACGCGATTCAGATGTTGATGTCTCCGAACATCCCGGTGCAGCACATATTCTCGGCATTTTGTACTTGGCTTGTGAACACGAGGTACTGGTCGGTCAAGTTTCTAGCTAGCTTATTACCGTCCTGTACATGACGTCACAGCGCTAACGTCAGCAGTGGGCTATTCGAACGAGATTTCATGGGAGCAGACGAAATATGCGCGGATCGAGTGTGCTTTTTTTCTTAAATGTGACTAAATCTGCGTAAGTATGCGTGATATCATGCATTATAATGTTTTCATATATTATTTTGATTCACATTTTACAGCGGTTTTGCTATACTGTGCAAACTTAAAACCGGACCTTTAAGAACCAGTTGCGCAAACGTGGCTATATATATAGTAGCAAACTCATAGAAGGTCAGTTGAAAACAGTTGATAACATAGATACGAACCGACTTCTTCAGAAAAAAAAAAGAAAGGAAACACTGAAAGAGTACCACTAGTGTTGACACTTTCAAGATTATTGCCAGATGTACAAGCTGTACTAAAGAGACATAGTGATACGCTGTATAAGTCAGAATACATGCGCAAAGCATTCCATAAACTACCAATGCCTGCATGCAGACGGGATAAAAATTTATGTGATACGTTGGTTCACCATAAAACTGAAAGAGCAGTGAAGGGAAAAGCAGAAATTTGTGATTGTGACACCTGTTCTTCACTAGTAACTTCAACAGTGTTGGACACAAAGCAGAAATCTTCGCACAATGTTATGAGTAACGTGACATGTGCGGATAGAAATTTGATATATGCTCTGTTGTGTAAACGGTGTAATAAGACAGTTTATGTTGGTGAAACCGGACGTTCATTGAAAGAAAGAATAGCGGAACACAGACGTGACATCAAGTTCCAAAGAGAAAAGCCAACAATGCGACATTTCCTTCAGCATTCAGCCGGAGACCTTGCTGTTGCAGTGTTGGCAAAAGCTTACAGTGAAAGCAAAAGCTTCAGACTTATTGCTGAAGAAAAATGGATAAGGACATTGGATACAAGGGTGCCAAATGGATGTAATGTTAAGACAAATTTGTAACAACCCTGTCCAGATTTACCTGTAAACAACATTGATGAATTGCAGGAAATTTATATATATATTTTCAGGTGACAGTTCTTGTATGCCATGCACAGTCACAGACAGGACTATGGTCGCAGTTTCATTGTGATTTATGGAGCGTGTTGTTATGTTTTTGGAGTACATTGGTTACTGTATAACTACACACAGACACACACACAACTTGCACTCCTTCTTCCCCCCCCCCCCCCCCCCCCCCCCCACCCCCTTTTTTGTTGTTGTTGTTTGTTTGTTGTTGTTTTTTGTTCCCTTGTTGATGACATCACACATTATGATGTCAGAAATTGCGTAAGATATTTATGACGTCAATTCTTTGCCTTGACCAGTCACCGAAGATGGACATTACATAGTTGCATTGTTTTTGTTTTTTTTCTCTTGAAAAAGGCCACGTGGCCGAAAATTAGATGAGTGGTATTGTGATTTTTCTATACTGTTTTCTTCCCTTTGGAGGACTATTGCTTTTGTGTTGGGTATGGAAATAGTTTGTACCCTCGTTCCATTTTCAGCGCCTTTTTTCGCACATCTGTCAGCAAGTTCATTGCCCGAAATTCCACAATGTGAAGGAACCCAGAAGAAAGTTATATCTGTTCCTTTACATATCAAGACGTGGATTAAATGTTGAATTTCCTTCAAATAAAGTTATGTGAATTTGAATTTTAAAAAAACTTGATCGATTGTAACACTGACAGCGAATCTACACAAAACAATACTTGAAAAATTGACTGCAGTAAAACAATTAGAAATGTCAACGCCATAAGTATCGCTATCATTTCAGCTACGAATATGGAGCATTATTTTCCAACGAAATATTCTTTCTCTACTTTCAGCGATGGAATAACAAATGCTGATCCGGCCTCTTTGTTACTCGTCAACGATCCATCTGTGTACACCTTAAGATGGTTGGAATATCTGTCTTGCATTTGCATCTTCGTTAAATATGACAAGATGTAAGGCTGATTTGCTTTCTTTGTATCAGTGTAATCAAGATCAAACTTCGCCCTCTTTCTTTCCGATGTTGGAATGGGATCTATAAGGGACGTTGCATGCGTGTGTGTGTGTGTGTGTGTGTGTGTGTGTGTGTGTGTGTGTGTGTGTGTGTGTGCGTGCGTGTGTGTGTGTCTGTCTGTCTGTGTTGTTGTTTTTGACCACTTTACTAACCCAAACAATATGAAAAGAAATATATTTTTAAAGTGATGTGTATGTTGATATGCATTCTTTTTAGGACAGACAAGTTTATATAAAAATTGAAAGTTCTCTTTTGAACAGCGCAAGACTGCTTTTTACTCCTCTCTTTCGCCTAGGTTTTGCATGCTGAATCACATTATTTGTAAAAATGGCTGAAAATTCTGGGATTGACCTGGGTCTGCCATTCATCATCATCTCATTCCCCTGACCGCTGGGGTCGTTGGGGGATGTGATGAGGCAGCCGCCGTTTTTCTCCAGGCTCTTCTGTTGGCAGCTGTTGTGAGGAGATCCGGCATGGTCATTTTGGTCCAATCCTTTATGTTTTCGGACCAACTCTTTCTCTGCCTTCCTCGTCTGCGCCCTCCTTCAACGATACTTGGAGGATGGTTTTGGAGAGAGTGTTGTGACGAATGATGTGCCCAGACCATGCCATCTTCCGTCGTTTGACGGTTGCCAGTAGTGGTTCGTGGGGCTAAACTAGGTTGGTGACCAGGTTCCGCACATAATCGTTGGTCTTGTGCTCCTTGTACGAGATGCAGAGTAGTTTCCTCAGGCAGTTGGTCTCAAACGCCTGGATTCTTCTTTCTGTTTCGGCCATCAGTGTCCATGTCTAGCAACCATATAACAGGATGGAGACCATTAGTGACTTGTAGGACCGGAATTTTGTGTGGAATTTGATGTTGCTCTTCCACACCCTGTTCAGTCTGCCATAGCTGCTGATGCAGAGTTGATATTGTGTTGCTCTTCCACACCCTGTTCAGTCTGCCATAGCTGCTGATGCAGAGTTGATATTGACTCGGATTTCTGCTGTGGCAGGTGCCATCTTTGGACAGGGTTGCTCCCAAGTACTTGAAGCTGGTCACTTCTTCCAGGGGCTCACCACTCATGGTTATGTTGGCACTGTCGTTAGTCTTGCTGTTGACCATGACCTTTGACTTCTCTGTGCTAACCTCCATGCCGTAGGCACTTGCTCTTGTGACAAGTATGTTTATAAGATCCTGGAGCTTGGTGTTGCTGTCCGCCATGAGGTCGATATCATCTGCGAAACGGAGGTTGCAGATTGGCCTGCCGCCAATGCTGATGGAGGTGTAATGGTCTTCGAGGGTCTCTTGCGTGATTCTCTCCAGAAAGATGTTAAAAAGTACTGGAGATAGTAGGCACTCTTGCCTGACTCCGACGGTGGTCGGGAAGAACTGCCCTGCTGGCTGTTGAGGAGTACTGTGCTGCTGGAATGTTTGTAGAGGGCCTGGGTGACTTGGACGAGCCCCTCATCAATCTTGAAGTCTCTCAGAATCTGCCATAGGCCGTTGTGCCAAACCCGGTCAAATGCCTTCTTAAAGTCGATGAAGTGGTGGAAGAGGTCCTTTTGGTGTTGTAGATGCTTTTCAATCAGGACTTGGCAGTTGAACATTTGTTCCATAGTGCTCCGCCCTCTTCTAAAACCTGCTTGCTCCTCTGATAGCAGTTCCTCAGCCTTTGATTTCATGTCAGTTGAGGATGATGCGAACCATGACTTTGCTGGGGAGGCTGATCAGACTTATAGTCTTGTAGTTTTGGCATTGCTTGAGGTTGCCCTTCTTGGGTAAAGGAATCACCAGTGACTGGGTCCACTCTGTTGGCCACATCTTTTCTGTCCAGATCTTCTGACATAGCAATGTTAGTGCCTCTGTGGTCTCTTTCCCTCCGTATTTCAAAAGCTCGTCTGGGACATTGTCCACTCCTGGGATTTCCCTGGCTTCAGACTCTGTATCGCGGCCTCAACCTCCTCCTTCAGTACTTGGAGACTGTTCTTGCTGTCTGCAGGTCGTTGGTTGTCCTGCAAAATTGATGTGTCTGGGTTGAACTGGTAATTGTAGTGGCCCTCACAGTATTCTGTCCACCTCTTCAGGACTTCGTCATTCTCTGTCAGTAGCTTGCCATCCTTATCTTCAATGACCGCCGATCTTGTCTGGTTGATCTTATTGAGGGTCTTGAGTGTGTTGTAGGCTTCTTTGCTGTTCCCTGCTTCCATGTCTTTCTCAATTGCTTCACACTGCTCCTCTATCCAATTTTCCTCGGCTGTCTTCATCTTCCTCCTGACTTCTCTGTTCACCTGTTGGTGCTGCATCCTGGCTTCGTCGCTAGAGTGTTTCTTTCCTCTCAGTTCTCGCCTCTTGCCACATAGATCTAAGACTTCGTTTGTAACCCAAGGCTGGATCTTCTTTCGCTTCTTTCCCACAACTTCTTCAGCTGTTGTAGTTAGCACATCTTTGATGTTATTAGCAAGGGTGTCTACATCGCTGTCCACTAATTTGAGGGCAGCAAACTTCCCACCTACCTGAGCCTGGAACACCTCTGCAATTTCGGAGTCCTTCAACTTCTCCAGGTCAAAGCAAGTACGGTTTTTTTTGGACAACGCTTACACTTCAGCTTGAGCTTGAAGGTTGCCAGGACAAGATCGTGATCGCTGCTGATGTCGGCACCTGGGAATGTTCTTGTTTTTGCTTTGTTGATGCTGGACTTGTAGCGTTGTGGGGCCAGAATGAAGTCTACTTGGTTGTGAACGTGCCCATTTGGTAAGTGCCAGGTTGTTGCTCTGGACAGCTTATATGGGTGGAAATATTGGCTAGGGTAAGTTGACGGCTTTTGGCATTCCAGTCTCCCTGGATTATGAGCATGTCTTTCTTTGGGATTGTTGCTGTGATGGAGTCATCTGTTCATAGAACTCCTCGATTTCCTCGTCGTCATAGTCTGGCGTTGGAGCATAGGGCTGGATGATCGTCAGGTTATGAGGTTTTGCAGAGATGCGATGGAAATGAGTCTGCTTGAGATGGGTGCGCAGCTGATGACACTGCCTGCAATTCCCTTCCGTACGATGAAGCCACCCCGTACTTATGTTTCTTCTCTTCCCCAGAGAACCAGATCCTATGTCCTTCTTCTGTTGTTGTTTCGCTGAAGCCAGTCCATCTGACTTCACACAGTCCTACGATATCCCAGCGATAGCGCTTCAGGTCGTGGGTCAGTTATTGTAGCTTGCTACAGGCAGAAAGGGTGGAACGTTCCGTGTTCCGATGGTTGTGCTTTGAGTGGTTAGGTTGGTGTTTTTCACTCCAGTAGCCCACTTGTCGCTCCCACCCTGAAGTGAGTCAATGGGACATGCGGTCAATGTTTTTCCGGGCCCCGGCTGATCCGGCTTGGTATTCTTTCACTTCCTCATCATGTCCTTTCAGTGGGCTTGCTGAAGCTTGGTGGCGCCCATCTCCTCTCCAAGCCAGGACCGCTGGACATAGTCCACAGAATAAGGAGTGGTACGCCCTCGGTCATGCACACTTAGCCGTTCACACTTAGCCGTTAAGTCCATTGTGGGACCCTTCCGCCCTGGTCGTTGGCCACTTGCTGCAGCTCTTCCGCCCAGTGGTGCAGTGTAAACACCACCCCCTCGTGTGGTTTATCCCACCAGCTGAAGCGGTTTACCGAGGTGTGGCGCTTGGAGCCCGCACGTGAGAGCTTTGGGGGTGTATGAGGACCAGTGATGCCCGTCCAACCTAACTAGTAGGAAGCAGCATGCCAGACGTCAAAGGAACAACCACAATCCAGAGCCCCTACACCTCGTCTGCCATTAACCATAAGGTTAAATGAAACACAAAACACCAGATTTTGAGAAGGGTCAGTTAGCCTTATCTTCACCAACCAAAATAAAAAAACTGTAAAAAACAAACAAACAAAGAAAAGAATGAACACAACAAAACAATACAACAGACTTTTTCATTATACACACAAAAAGTTTCATGTTCAACTAGTCACAACTCAAAACTGATGTTTCAAATACTTAGAAACCCTTGTTCACACAATATTTCATTTTCAACTTTGATGCAAATCCAAATGAAATTGCCCCGTATCCTGCCTCGCTCTCTTTAGTCTCTCTCTCTCTCACTCCGAAAGGAAAGCAAAAGAACAACGTACAAAGTACAGCTGACAAACATTCAAGCTTATATGTTTCTGTGTGTAAAGTCCACATAAATATTAAAAGATGAAAGTGGCCACAACTGATTGAAATTACATTACTTGGTGACTGTGATTTGTGACGGAGATATGTGCGGTGTTTTTGAAACTTGATTTGATGACTGTCTTGTGTGTCTTGTGTGCATTTTCTCCTCAAGTGTGCCATTTGGTGTTACTGTGATTTGTTTTGATGAGAAGTTTCAAGATGAATATTTCGCGAAGCACACCGGACATTAATACGGGATTTTAATACTGCCTGTGTTATTATTTGGACTAGCATGAGTTCATCGATTTCAAAATATTTTACAACTAAAGTGAATATTTACAAGCGTAAGCCGTCCTTACGTCCTCAGATAGCTGTGCTAGTCCAACAGAATCCTACCCTCCTGATAGCAAGAAGCAGGAAACGAAAAAACAGAAAACAGAGCTGAGCCCAGACTGCAGTTTAGACATGGAGGAACTGAAAGCAAACTTAGAATGTATAAAGGAAAAGTTAGCGTTCGTGTGTATGAAGGATGACATCCAAGCGCTCAGAGAAGAGATATCCAAAATCTCGGACATTTTGACTCGTAGGGTGGACATTTTGGAGGGTACACTATTTCAACTTCAGCAAGGTAAGGACCGGCTGGTGGAAGATGTGAAAGAGCTGAAGAGGGACAACACGTCGCTGCGCACCCAACTGGAAACAGCCAAGAGGGAGAATCGAGACCTGACGGTAGCCCAGAACGACATGGAGCAGCACGGTCGTTTCGTGGAACGTGAGGGTGCACGGGATCAAAGAGGGACAGCGGCCTGGAACGGAGACAGTGACTGACTGCATTCAGAAATGTGTAGACGTTTTTACCAAGAAAATGGGTGTGTCTGTGCGTTCTGAGGACATTGAGATCACTCATCGTGCAGGGAGACCGAGGGGAACGACGGTGGACGGGGGCCACACAAACCAAGACCCATTCTTCTTCGTTTTTTCTCCAGGCAAAAAAAGTCTGAAATTATACACAACAGAAAGAAATTTAAACAAACTGGCCATATTAGTCAACGAGGACTTCACCATGGCGAACTATAAACTTTTAAAGCAAGCAGTCAACCATTCTGCAATAATGTCAGCCTGGTCAACCAACGGAAAGCTTATTGCTAAGCTGAAGAATGGTGTCACAACGCGACTGACAGTAGGTACTGATCTTAATCAACAGATACAATCAAAATGAATCCTTAAAAAAAATCCATAAAACCTTACATACAGATGGACAAATAGACATCTCTCTCTCTCTCTCTCTCTCTCTCTGTGTACGCTTGTCTACAAGTACATACGCTCATGCAGACACACACACACACCAATGAGCGTGCACATAAGCAGGCACACGCATACGCATGCACTGTCAGCATTGATTATGTTGGCAGGTATTTTGATGTTCCTGTGGGCGCCTTAGCTTGTGTCAGTACATTTCTTTATAAATGATGCATTATGAAGGGGGGGGGGGAATCAACCACGGTATATACTTTAAGGTGATTCCCAGAAGAATTTCCTTCCCAACCCTCCAGTCTAATTTTATGTATTTACACTTTAAGTTGGCTGGGGACATTAGAATGATTCCATTTTGATTCCTCTAACTTGTGGTTGGTTTAAATTTGTTAACTCATCTGTTTATTGACCTATTTTCCATCGGTGATTTGAGTGCACTGGGTGTTTGCCAACAGATAGGTATGTGTCTGTATTTTGACATGATTCTGACTAGTGCCAGTCTTCTACCACAGTTTAAGAACATAATGAGCTTGGACACACGCGCGCACGCACACACACCCGCACACACACACATACACATACTCGCACACGCGCACACACACACTGATTTGATCAATTTTTTGTGTGTTTTTTTTTAATACATTTTTTTTTAATTTCTTTCCTCATTCCGTCTTCCATTCCACAGTTCCTTCTTTCTCTCTTCTCCATTCTTTCATCAACATGATCTTTCTTTTTGCTGTACATTTCCGGATGCAAATTACCACATATTTGTATGTTATTAATCATATTTGTACATGTTTGACAATATTGTAGTAAACACATTAGAAATGAGTTATCTTTTTTTCGGTTTGAATGGATTTGAGTGTGAGTTCAATGTATGCCGAGGAAAGGTTGTTTTCTTTTTGTGGATATACAAACACATACACAAATGTAAACCTTCCCTAACAGATTACTTTTATATTTTTTTTTGTATGCAGTGTAAGAATGTAAAGGTTTGAAAATTATTACTTATGGTTAAACTTGTTTGGAGTGTATGTGTGTATAAGTGTAGGGACTAAAGCAACAGGGCAGTAAAGTCAGAAGATCACGTGAGATCTAACGGAAAGGACAATCAAAAATAAAACCCAAATTTCAAGTTCTCTGTTTATTTCAAATCTTTTTTTCTTTTCAATAGTCAGAACATTAAACACCCTTTCACCCAACAACTCTTTTTTTTACCCAGGTGTGTGAAACACCTACCCTCATTCCCGCACAACTGGGAACCCCGAATCTTTTGGAAAGCTTCACTGAAAAATTTCACTGCTACTCTCTAAAAAAAACACAACACACAAAACTTTTCACTGCTGCGTTTTTCCAAACAATCGTTCAGAAATACTATTTATAAAACACTTGTTTATGAAACCCACTTGATCGAAAAACTATTGGCCTGCACCAAACTCCAGAACAGCAGGGAGGCAAGAAAAGTAACCCTTGAGGGGATTACTGATAAAGCAGGGATTTAAAACCCAACACCTTCTTCCAAACAGCTATGCAGCCATGTTCAACCGAAAAAGGCGCCAAAAAAAAACACCCTTTATTTTCGCACAACACAGTTATCACATAACTTCCACTTCAATCAGATCTTAAATATATATTTTCTTCAAAACAATATTATTATTATTTGCTTATTTATATTGTTTACACTTTATCCTGAATAAAATTTTACTTGCAAAAATTTCCTTTCGAAATTCTAAAGAAATCCTGAATTGATGCCTCCAAAAAATTTTTTTTATTTTTTATTTAGGATCGAGACCAAAAAACTGGTTTTGCTCTTTTTCTCAGCTCAAGCGGAAATAATTTACATTTCTCCCTTAAGACTACAAATAAAAATGTTGTTATTAAACTCAAAAATTATTTGTCGTTAATTTTCTTTACTTTGTACAAATAATTTATTATGGTTTAATTCATCCTACTTGAAAAATGTTTCTACATTTGCATAAAATGTTCGAACATTTCAAATAAAGTTCTCAATCTCAGATGAAATTTTAAAATTTCACAGAACAATGGGACAACACCCCTCCTTAAAGAACCCATTATCATCTCCCTTATATAAGAAATGTGCAAAATCTGGTACTGGTAGACCTCTGTCAAACCCTGCAACTTTGACACCTGACCAACACCAGACAACCAGGCTCCCACACCAAACGTGCAATCTGTGTTGCAACCACGGTCCCAACATACTTTATGAATCAGATTCAGTTTCTGAACTGGCTTTCGAGTTCTTGTCGACCGTGGAAGATCCAACCTCTGACCTTCCTCAACACTAGTCTCATATTCTGATTCTGAACTACTGGACTCGTGATCTGACTGACACAGCTCATCAGCCTCTCCTGACCAGACAACTGACCTATATGTTAACATGTCCTGAACAGACTCCTCGTTTTCCTCCTGACTTGTCAGAACTCCAGACTCATCTTCATCAGGAACATGCACAACAGAGTCAGCAACCATATGGACCACTTTCTGCTCCTCAGAAGCTGCCACAGCTGATGCTACCTCACTATCACCACCAGACTGTTCAACTTCCACCTTCTCTACATTATCCCCTGTGATAGGGATGAATTCAGGAGCTCTGGCCTCAATACACTCTGTCCAATCTCCACATCAAATGAGTCCTACTTCATCTTCCCAATAATCAGATTTTCCACCAGGAGGATTGGACTCTTTGAACTGAACTGTCCTTGACCTTCGTCTCTTTTCCCTCTCTACAGGGCCCACCTCACTGTCTAACACCCCCACTGGCAACAAGTAGTTCCGATGCAGTGTTCTTGTTTTTCCTAGTCCTGCCTCCTCTTTAACTGTATAAACAGGCAAATCTCCAGCCTTTGAGAGAACAACGTGAACCTCTTTCTCCCAACGATCGGAGACTTTAAAGTCTAGCCTTGGCCCTAGTTTCCTGACCAGCACCCTATCTCCGATGTCTAAATCAGCTGCATGAGCTGACGAATCGTACGCACTTTGTTTTTGTCACTGCTCTTTGACATGTTCTCTGACGCTTTTTTGTAGGCCTCTGAAAGCCTCTCTTTCAGTTTCCCTGACATACTGAATAGGCGATATCTTCTCTTTCTGCTCTAGGTCTATGCCAAAAGCTACATCAATGGGCAATCTTGGGTGCCTACCAAAAAACAAGTAGTACGGGCTAAAACCAGTACTCTGGTGTATGCAGCAATTGTACACATGTACAATGGCTGGAAGGGTTTTTCGCCAATCAGCCTTTTTTTTCATCCCCCAAACTCCTGATCATGCCTATCAGACTGCGATTAAACCTTTCCACTGGATTTCCCGATGGATGGTATGGAGTTGTCCTACATTTTTGAATTTCAGCGAGATTGTAAACTTCTCTCAGCAACTTTGACTCAAAATCTCGACCCTGATCTGAAAGTATACGTTTAGGGGAAACCATATATCATGAAGAAGTTGCACATAGAGTTTTTGCCACCGTCTTTGCAGTTTGATCTTTTGTCAGAAATGCAGAAGCAAATTTGTGAAATGATCCATCACCACTAGAATGTTTTGCTTTTGACCTTTCACCTCGATTGTCAGGTAGTCAATTGACAACAGTTCCAAAGAAAAGTAGTGACAATCGATTTCATAGGAGCCTTCTGACATTTTGCCCCTTTCGAATGCACCTACCACACTTTTTTTTTATCCTTTTCTCCAAGTCCCTAGCCATGTAAGGCCAGAAAAAACGCATTCGAAGGTGAATTACAGCATCATCAAAATGGTTTTGTGAAACAAGTCATCATGAACCCCTGCCAGAGCATGCTTCCTGTGTGAAAATGGAACAACCAATTGCCAACGAACAGAATCTTCTTCCACTTTTCGATACAAACTCCCTCTTTCATCTCCAGACGTTTTTGTTCCCCTGCAAACACCTTCAGATCCTGATTCTCTAACTGTGAAGCTACCAACTCTTGCTCTGTTCCAAACTCTGAATCACTATCCTCATATTTTGTCTGCTAGTTGTAACCTTCCTCCACTCACTCTGTGAAACAGAATACAACTCTGGCATCTTGGGCTCTAAAACATCATCAGGTATGAGCGAAGGATCCTTGCTATCTGTTCCACCGCAGGCACATACTCATTATCATCCTTCATGATACTCGGAACAGGATCATCTCGACTGACTGACTGACGACAAACTTGAGCTTTCCTAACCACCCCTCTATGAGCCTGCAATACTGCCTTGACCGTATCCTGTGATACCGATTCCAAATCAGCATCAAAAGCCTTAGCCCTCTCTACTAAAAATGCTATCTGCTCCATAGTCTTCTTGTAATTCTCATCCTCCTCAGGAGGTTCATGTGGTCGCCTAGACAAGGTATCAGCATCTGTGTGTGTGGAACCCTTCTTGTACCTCAATTCAAAATCAAAAAGCGACAAAGAAGTCAACCAACGATGACAAGTGGCATCCAGTTTTGCCGTTTTCAAAACATAACAGAGGGGGTTATTGTCAGTTACAACTGTCACCTTTGTACCCATCAGATAATCCCGAAAACTTTTCAGACATAGCCCACTTCAAAGAACTCTCTTTTGTGTGCAGGGTAATTTTGCTCTGGACTTGTTCAAACCCTGCTAGCATAGGGAAAAAACTTTCAAACTTTCCCTCAGAATCAGCTTGATGCAACACAGCCCCAAGTGCTAGACCACTAGCATCCACATGCAGAAAAAAACGGTTTTGTCCTGTCTGCTATGCCTAACACCAAATCACTGGTCAGTACCCTTTTCAACGCTTCAAAAGACTTGTCCTGTATATCACCCCACAAGTGTGAAATATCAGAGGATAGACTCAAAGTTCCACTCTTCTTCTTCCCTGCTCTACATTTCGCAGGAACATAAACCTACAGTGAGAAACATTCAAAGGTTTTACCATGGTTGAAAACTGTGGTACATACTTTCTGTAGAAGCTACAAAACCCTACAAAAGATTTCAATTCTTTGACAGTCTTTGGCTTCGGCCAGTTTGTGACAGCGTCAATTTTCCCTGGATCAGGGCGGATTGAATTTTCAGATATCACATAGCCCAAATGTTACACTTCTGAAGCTACAAACACACACTTTGCAGGATCGAGCTTCAACTTGAATCTACGGAGTTTTTTAGTACTCTCACAGTTTTGTTTCCAACTCGTTCAACGTTTTTGCATGTGCAAGTATGTCATCAATGAAAATGATCAAATCAACAAGATTCATGTCTCTGAATACAGTTTCAATGATTCGGCTAAAACCAGCAGGGGGATTAACTAGGCCTTGTGCTAATCTGTCCCACTCGTACAAACCAAAGGGGTTATGAAAGCAGAAACTTTACGGCCCTATCGGTCATGGGTACCTGATAATAGGCTTTACACAAGTCAAGGCTTGTGTACACACATGAACCACTCAGTGTCATGAAAAGATCATCTATCTTAGGTACACAGTAACTGTCCTGATAGTACGTGCATTTATGATTCTGTAGTCGCAACACATGCGCAAGTCGCCATTCTTTTTTCTACCCCAACACAATAGGTGAAGCGTAAGGGGAGTTTGAGGGTCAAATGATTTTCGCGTCTAACATACCTTGAAACATGACGCCTACAATCTTCAAAATCCCGAGGTGAAATAGGTCTTTGCTCTCTGTCGGACAGGAGGTCCCGGCTCCAGTTCAATGTCAAACTCATGACCTGTATCTGCACGACCTATGTCAAACTCAGAATGAATAAAGACATCTGAGAATGTGTGAAGCCTTTTCCCATATTTCTCTTTCCATTCCCTTGGAACATTATCCCCAAAACTGAATGAAATATCAGTTTTTTCCTGATCTGCAATTGTCTGTTCCTCAACTGTCGCTGAACAAACATTCACACCACCCGACACATCAGTGTCAATATTGTCTGCATCCAATGCGGGAAAAACTTTGTTCACATCATACTCAGCACTAAAAGCAAAAATGTCTGCTACTACTTGACGTTTTAACAACACCACGTCATGGTCAGTGTCATTGCATACAATCACCTTAAGTCTTGGCAAACAATTAGCTGATACTTTACATGCAACTACTTTGAGTCCTTGCTCTAGAGTTTTTTCTGTTGGTTCTTGAACCAAAACTGAGTCCCGAGTACATGGAACAGTCACTCGAGAGATACAACTAACCTCCACTGTTTCTCCCGCAGGCACTATCACATCTTTGTCCAACATTTTTGCTGATCCTAACCTTCCACTCTCAATTTTTTAACATGTCTGCGTACACAAAAGCCACTTCAGTCTTCAATGGTAAAATTGAGGCATTGCGACCTGCCACATGTTCACACTCTTTTGCAAAATAATCTCAGTGTGTTAGTTCCCAGTATGATTGGCACCTGTGACGAGTATTCTGTATCTGGGCAAACAAGCAGCAATGTGTCCACTGAATCACCCACTCCAACAACTCCAGGTGGTAAAGAGACAAACGCCTGAATGTAACCCAAATAAGGAACCTCATGTCCACCCGCACCATCACCCTCAATCTTCACTTAAGGTACAATCTCAGACTTCAAATGTTTTCGATAGAAAGATTCTGAAACATTGACACTTGACTGCCACTGTCAATCAGACACCGTGTCGAAACGTCATCAATCACAAGAGAGGACTCCGTACTCGCCCTAAACCCAAAGCCTGAAAATTTGTTTCTGAAACCGAGTGGATCTCTGCTAGGATTACATCGTGATCAACGACCACAGCACTTCTCGAAATTATTATGTAAACACACAACGCACTGTGGACTTCGATTCTGATGCAGACTTCAACACTTCCGCACATATCACACAAAGGCCTGCTGGTAACTGCTGCTCAGTGCGAGGTAGAATCTTCACGACTCTGCACACTCCACCTCTCCTCTCACTTCAATCGTCCCACCAGGATGAAGAAGTACTCGTAGTGGACATTTCCAGATGCACTGTGTTAGCAAAGGATTTCTACCTGACTCTCCAACACCTCGACTGCCGCTTTCAGACGTTGGGCCTCTCCGTCACAGTCAACGGTTGCCCATCACCGCTGACTGACTGACGTTTAAAGACTCTGGTAGTGGACGTCGACACACGCGAGCGATATGGCCAACACCACCACATCTGTAACAGCGTTGTCCTGGCGCGGCTTTTGACAGTTTCGAGCAAAATGTCCTTCCTCCCCACATCGATAACATCTCTTGTTCCGGGGATGATGGTTGATAGATGAATGGCCACCCCCTTCTTCTGCAACTGGTGAGGCAGAGCTGCCCACACTGAGCTTGGATGCCACCAGGCTTGCCAGTTTTTCGTAGTCTATTTTTCCCAAAGTGGTGGTTGTTGCTTGCACCGATGCTTTCTGTTTTTCAGCCACAGAAGAGCTGAAATCTTCCAGTTCTCGAATCTTCCGCAGAACTTTGTCCGGTGGTGGGCTAGCCGTCCCCTGCATTCCAAATTGATTCCGTAGCTCCATAGTCAGTAGTGGACGCGAAGGAGTCATTTTCGTCATGAACGCATGGTAGAGTTTTCTGTTCATGTCCTCGGAATAATACGTTTGTGTCTCATTCACTCTGACTAGGGCACTCCACAAGCGAGAGAAAAAGTCTGATGGTTTCTCCCCTCTTCCGATCGCCATCTGCTGAAACTGATCCAGCAAGTCTTCTGAAGACATAACTGTCCCGTACAATTCAGTAAGATTCATAAGAATCTCGCAAGTAGTCTTCCTGTCCTTCGTCTGCTCCACTGCCAGCCCTCGCAGACTTCCACGCACTCGGGCAAATGACTCCCCCTCCCCAGGGGACTCTCGAAGGTAAGCTTCCACCCTCTCCTTCCAGTCAGCGAAAGAGAGTTCACTGCCCCCGGACGGCTTCATCCCGGTGAAAATCCCAAGCTTTGGTACTTGAGATGGCATCTTCACATGGACAGTCACCGGCTGAGCTGCATCCCCCGATGCCTGCTCCTCCATCCTCTGCTGCATATCAGAGAGCGTCTGTTTCAGCTCCCTCTCCATCTCCTCCAGCTCTGTCACTCGGTTACGTAGCTCTTCCATGGTTTCGGCTGCCTCGTCCCCTTGGTTAGCCATGTCACCACCACAGGCCAACAGCCTCCACCCCAGCTGGGTTTCCTACACTACAATACTACACTTATAACCTAATTTGAGGTTTTAATTTCAACTTATTTTCAACTTATGTCCTAACACCTAACTTTACTGGTCCCTTATTGGGCGCCAGATTGTAAACCTTCCCCAACAGGTTACTTTTATATTTCTTTTTTGTATGCAGTTTAAGAATGTAAAGGTTTGAAAATTATTACTTATGGTTAAACTTGTTTGGAGTGTATGTGTGTGTAAGTGTAGGGACTAAAGCAACAGGGCAGTAAAGTCAGAAGATCACGAGAGATCTAACGGAAAGGACAACCAAAAATAAAACCCAAATTTCAAGTTCTCTGTTTATTTCAAATCTTCTTTTTTTCTTTTCAAAAGTCAGAACATTAAACACCCTTTCACCCAACAACTCTTTTTTTTTTACCCAGGTGTGTGAAACACCTATCCTCATTCCCGCACAACTGGGAACCACGAATCTTTTGGAAAGCTTCACTGAAAAATTTCACTGCTAATCTCTAAAAAAAAAAAAACCCACAAAACTTTTCACTGCTGCGTTTTTCCAAACAATCGTTCAGAAATACTATTTATAAAACACTTGTTTATGAAACCCACTAAATCGAAAAACTATTGGCCTGCACCAAACTCCAGAACAGCAGGGAGGCAAGAAAAGTAACCCTTGAGGGGGATTACTGATAAAGCAGGGATTTAAAACCCAACGCCTTCTTCCAAACAGCTATGCAGCCATGTTCAACCGAAAAAGGCGCCAAAAAAAAACAACCCTTTATTTTCGCACAACACAGTTATCACATAACTTCCACTTCAATCAGATCTTAAATATATATTTTCTTCAAAACAATATTATTATTATTTGCTTATTACATTGTTTACACTTTATCCTGAATAAAATTTTACTTGCAAAAATTTCCTTTCGAAATTAAAAAGAAATCCGAAACTGTGCCTCCAAAAACATTTTTATTATTTTTCATTTTTGGATCTGGAGACCAAAAACTGTTTTGCTCTTTTTCAGCTTAAAAGGAAATAATTTACATTTTCTCCCTTAGACTACAAAATTAAAATGTTGTTATAAACTACACAAAATTATTTGTGTTAATTTTCTTTTCTTTGTACAAATAATTTGTGTGGTTTACACAAACAAACAAAAATCACAAAGCACAATCCTCTGTGTTCTTACAAACTACAAGCACATAATGGCAAACAAACACACCCGCTCACTCCACTTACACCCCCTCCCCTCCCCACCCACTCTCTCTCCTTTTTTGATTTAATGATACACATACATATGCATATGTTAAATCCAGGTATCTTATGATTTTGGTTATTCATTTTCAAATAATACTTCATAATTAATCCAGTTAGTGTTAAATTTTAGCAGATTCAGTTGTACAGTTGCAATGTATTTTTCAAGATTATATCTTCTCTTTAGTATTTTTAGAAAGACTGTTAATTAAGGCTTACATTTGTTTATTTTTACAGCTAAAAATGTAGTGTTTGGCTATCAGAATTTATAAGATCGAATGTTGTATCAGTTGTGGAATTGTCATCTGCTCTAAATAGTATTGTGTTTTTCAGTCAGAGACAGATTATTCGCTGTTAAACACTTTCCTTTTATTAATTCTTGCAATGATTTCCAGAATTCATTGACATGTATGCATCTCCAGAACACATGTTCGATGCTGTCTTTTTCCTCTTCACAGAAACTACAGTTACAACTTTCTACTATTCCCATTTCTTTCAGAGCTACATTCGTTGCAATTATTCGATGCACTATTCTTATTTGCATGCATTTTAGCTTAATATCCTTAATTTGATGCATTTTTCTAAAGCATTTCTTCCAAGGTATCTGTCTATTTAGCTTCCCCATCCATTTTGCACAACAGTTTGGTTCCCAGCTATCTTTTACTAAAACTCTGTAATAAGTTTTGGAACCTTTATCTACAGACTATATTTTCTTTAGTGCTGTGTTGACTTTTGCTTCAATGTTATCTTTTATCTCATTCTCAAACCCTTGTTCTCTGATGTATTTTTTAATGGATAATGTGCATCCACCATAAGATAGGAAATCTATTTGAATGTTATACTTTGTTCTGAATTCCTCATGGGATAGTGAATCTCCATTGGCTTTGAAAAAATCAGATACTCTAAATACATTTCTGTTGTCCCAGTTTTTGTGTTTTATCAGTTTATTTCCTATTTTGATATGTTCATTGTAAAGAATTGGTTCTGCAAGTAGTTCTCTAGCATTTTCTGGTCTTATTTTGTAGTAGAACTGCTTATACGACATGAATACATGTTTCCAGAAAACATTGTCTTGAGTGGTGATGCACAGATAATTTGGGGAGTAATTCTCAATGTTCTCAATAATTGGGTATGAAAAAATCAACATGTCTCTCCATCTGTGTGTTGTTTGTCTCAGTCTTTTTATCCATGTTAATTTTAATGCAATGATGAGAGCATGTATGTCAGGTAGATTCAACCCACCATCCTGTACATCTTTAATAACTGTTTTTTCGACTAATTCTATCTTGTTTTTTATTCCATACAAACCAGTAACATAAGTCTTGTAATTCTTTAACAAATGTGTCAGGTGGATTTGGAAGCATCAACCATAGGTAAGTTAGTTTTGACAGAATTAATGATTTTAAGACAGCAATTCTTCCTAAAGGGGTAATGATTCTCTAAAGCCAAATTTTAAATAGTGCCTTCACTTCTATCATTCTATCTTTGTAGTTTCTTTTTTTCCATGTGTGTTAAGTCCTGAGTAAACCAAATTCCTAATATTTTGAATTCTTTTGGATTCCAGATCATCTTTAAATGTTCCATATATCTTATTTCACTATGCTTTTGTCTTCCAAGCCAAATTACTTGTGTTTTCTCTTTGTTTAAGAAAAAACCTGATGTTTTCCCAAACCTATCAAGAATCCCGATAGATTTTTCGAATGATTTCTTATTCCCTGTGTTCATCAGTTGAGTGTCATCGGTTAATTGTGATATCTTGTGTTCTTTCTCCCCGATTTGTATACCTTCAATACTATTTTCTTCTTTGATCATTACGGATAATATTTCTGCACACAATATGAAGATATATGGCGAGACTGGATCTCCTTGCCTACAACCCCTTTCTATTGAGAACCATGATGATGTTTGGCCATTTACAATAACAGTAGACTTAATGTTTTGTAGAATACTTCTATCCATTTACATATATCTTTATCTAAACCTACAGCCTCTAGCACTTTGTGCATGAAATCCCAATCTAACGAGTCGAACGCCTTTTTGAAGTCTAAATTAATTAGCATCCCTGGGATATTTTTTATGTTGAGATGGTGTATTATGTCATAAATTAACCTAATGTTACTACCTATATATCTATTTGGGACAAATCCTGTCTGGTCTTCACTAATCAGTGATGGAAGAATTTTTTTTAATCCTATTAGCAATACAAGATGAGCCAATTTTGTATATATGGTTTAAAAGTGAAATAGGTCTCCAGTTTTTTACATATTCTTTTGGTTTTCCTTCTTTGGGTATACAAATTATAATACCTTCTTTCTGGGTGTTTGATAGTTCGCCTTCTCTGAAGCTTTCATTTAGAGCTCGGGTTACAAACACACCAATTTGTTTCCAAAAACATTTGAAAAACTCAGCTCCAAACCCATCCGACCCAGGGCTTTTTCCGTTCTTCATATTTTTCAATGCAATCCCTGCTTCTTCTATTGTTATTTCACCTTATAATGATTTAGTCTGTTCTTCTGTTAGTTTCGGTATCTTATTCACCAAATCTTCAACATTGCATTTCACAGTTGGTCTTTTTCGGTAAAGATCTTCATAAAAGTGTTTCACTGTAACTTTTATGTCTTCTGGTTTGTCCAGTGTATTACCTTGTCCATCCAGTAGTTTTACAATTTGTTTGCTAATGAAGTTACGCTTTTCTAAGCTGCAGAAATATTTACTAACCTTTTCCCCATCTGCAACCCACCTTGCTTTTGATCTTAGTAGTACACCACTCATGACCTTTTCTCTTAGTAATATCAATTCTCTATTACTCTCTTCAATTGTCTTCAAATCCTCCTCTGAAGTTCTTTACTCTCAATATCTTTGATAGTTTGCATAAGGCTGTTTTCTTTACATTGTGATTCTCTTTTTTTAATTGTGGCATACTGGATGGATTTTACTCTTATCTTCATTAGTAAGAAGTCAAGAAAGACCCGATCAGACACTGTTAGTTTAGGGTCTGAGCTTTTCGACTGGTTTTCATCTTGGCTATTGTCAGCATTAATATCATTCTCCTCATCTTTATCTGTGTATTCCTCTGTTATTTCTTTTATTAGATATTTATTCCGTCTACATATTCTTTATCTTTTAGTAGAGATGAATTAAATTTCCAAAGAGTTTTGTGTTTAATCTCCTTTCCGAATTGAAGTTTTAGTGTAATTAATGAATGATCAGATCTATAGCCTGGTAAAATGTCAGTATCTTCAAAATACCAGATGAAATATTCTGACAGAAGGAAGAAGTCTAGCCTACTTTGTTGCAAGGGGGTAGGTCTACGCCAAGTGTATCTCCTACAATCCGGGTTGTTTTCTCTCCATATATCTGCTAATGACAAATCTTGTATCATATCCTCAACTGCTTTTTTAGCTATTGGGTTATTTATATTTTTATAATTGTAACAATCAATTTCCTGTTCTAGTACCATATTAAAATCCCCCACCACAATAATGTTATCATTTTGTACTTTTTAATCGTATTTGTGAGTTCGTCATAGAATGCTGGGTCGTCTTTGTTTGGTCCATATACACTTACTAGCAACAGTTCCTTTTCATTTGTTGTAAATAATATGATGATAAAGTTACCCTGCATGTCTGTTTCCACCTTATTTATTTTGAATTCGAAATTATTATTAAATAATATTGCTACTCCTCGAGCATTAGATCTGTATGAGGAGAAAAAGCAGTCATACCCCCATTCCGCTCTTATACACTTTTCTGTATCTTTTTCAAAATGAATATCTTGTAGGCAATATATAGAGTATTGTTTTTTTTTCTTAAAAAATGGAATACATCTCTTCTTTTCTGATAATTCCCTAGACCTTGACAGTTTAATGATGAAATTGTTAACATGTTTGCCTTGTTACCTACTGAATCCATGGTGTTTTCCTTGTTGTCAAAAACATTACATAAAAGACCATCAAGTGCCACAGGAGGAATAAAAGCAACAAACAGGAATCCAGTTCAATGTCACTATGGGCAGGCAAAAAGGAATATACTTTACAACAGCATGCATTTGAACAATCATCGTAATCATGGCTTGCGTAATTACCCCGATATGAATTAGTACCGTCCATTTGGCTATGAGAACATATAACACTATACCATGTAGCTATTACAACCAGTTTTACAGGTCTGTCCCTCAGCAGCAACTGTTCATTATTTGAACAGAAACATTGTTTTGCCCACAGCACAGGGCACCCCCCCCCCCCCCCCAAAAAAAAAAAAAAAAAAAAAAAAAAAAAAACTTGGGAGAGGACAGAACTTGTCCTGACAATCTTCCATTCCCTTGTCCCCACATTCACACACATCCTTCTCACACACACTTGACAACACAAACAACATACAAATAGCAACAATTACAATAACCCAGCCCATACACAATTAAACAGAAATGCCACAAATAGAAACAATATACGCAAAAACATACAAAATAAACACGTGCTCAGCACGCAAAGAACCGACTTGAGCGCTGTTCATTAATCTCATCCGGATCGCACATTCACAAAAAGGATATAAAGACCATTTTTGTGGTGGTTTTTCTCAAAGGTTTTCAAGAAGTGTCCAAAACAAAGGGTTTTTTTCTCCCCCCTCTCCTAAGTATGTTTCTGATTTTAATGTAATCTGTTGCATTCCATATTGGGAACTTTGTCATTGGTTTGTGTCTTTTTCCAGCTAGAGATATGTTATTTAGAATATGTTATGCAAGACAGTCTAAGATTACCTTTGATTACATCCGTCAGATATGTAAAATATGAACCTACTTACATTTTTCTGGTTGCTCTGCGTCTCTCTCTGTCTGTCTCTCTCTCTCTTCTGATATGGTTATAGCTTATGGCTGATTTTTTTTTTTTCTTTTTTTTTTTGCTGATCACTGTATTTTTACATCTTTTCATACTTCATGTGTGCATTCTCACAACCTGACGCGTGCGCGCGCGCGCACGCACACACACAGGTGCGTGCGCGGCGCGCGCGCACGCACACACACACATGCGCAGACACACTGGATTCATGCTGTTTTTGCATTGCAGGAATTATTTTTGTGTGTGTGTGGAAAATTTGGTCTGGTCCATTTGGGCTCTTAGCCGGTGTTTGGTGTCTTAAATCGGTTGTAAAGATGTGATCTTACTTGCGTAAACAAAACCGTCTAACAGTACAGTAAATGATATGTCATCCATCTAAAACGTGAACACCTCTCTCTCTCTCTCGTTTGTGCTTTTGTGTTTGAAGTTTCGGTTCACTCTGTTCAATGGAGATTCCTGTTGTACATCTGTGATTGTGAAAAAAAAAAAAAAAAAAAGAGAGAGAGAGAGAGAAAAAAGTGCATCATATGCCCCTCCTTTTTATTTTAATTTTTAAATTTTTAATCCCGCCCTTGCATCCTCATCCCACCATCTTCTGTTCTCTTCTTTTTTTGCCCTACATTTGATGCGCTGCTTCTTTAAATGATTTATTGTCTGTTGTTGGTGTGACTTTGACAGGTTAAGAGTTTCACTCTACATTTCGTATTGTATTTCATGCGTGAATCTTTTCATATACTTTTTTTTTTTTGCCCACTAATGGGAGGTGTTTTATCATGTAATATGTCTTATTTGTAGTTGGAAATCATACCACAGCAAAAGAGGGGAGGGGGGACGTGGGGGGAGGGAGAGGGAGAGACAAGATAGATGTGTTTATACACGTACAGGCACATACACGCTCGCGCGCACGCACACACACACGTGCGGACACACACACACTCTCTCTCTCTCTCTTTCACACACACACGCGCATTGAATCCACATTTTTTCCAGCTTCATAGGGTGTATCCATTATTAACATGTTTTCTTCAAGTGTCTTTTTTTCTGTTTCTTTTTAACTGATTTTTGTGATGATTTGGTCTAGTCCATGTCGAAATTGCTATTTTGTATATTTCTGCTTTACATAAAATGGTCTACGATTGCCCTTGATATTTGTCACCTGCCCAAAGCATTATTCTCTCTCTCTCCCTCTCTCTCCTGATATGGTTATAACTTATGGCCGATTTTTTTTTTTTTTTTTTTATTATACCGGAAGAAATGCTTCTCTCTCTTGACATGCATACATTATGTATGATGTGTATATTTATGAAACATAACGACTGAAATGGGATGGACATACGAGATTGCTGATCGCTGTGTGTGTGTGTGTGTGTGTGTGTGTGTGTGGTTTACATCTTTTCATACTTCATGTGTGCATTCTCACAAACTGATGTGGCTTCGCTCGCGCGCGCACGGGCACACACTGGATTCATGCTGTTTTTGCATTGCAAGGTGTACCTGATATTTCTAAGTTTTCTGTAATGTGTGTGTGTGTGTTGTGTTTTTTGTTATTGTTGAAAATTTGGTCTGTCCTTTTTGGCTCTTGGCTGGTGTTTGGTGTCTTTCTTCGGTTGTAAAGATGTGATCTTACTTGTCAAAACAGTCTAACAGTACAGTAAATAATATGTCACCAATCTAAAACATGAACACCTCTTTCTCTCTGTCTCTGTCTGTCTGTCTGTCTCTCGTTTGTGCTTTTTTCGTTTGAAGTTAGTTTCGGTTCCTTCTCTTCAATGGAGATTCCTGTTGTACATCTGTGATTAAAAAAATGTGCATCATATGTTCCCCCGCCCCACCTTTTTTTCCCCCTCTCTCCTTTAAGTGCGCACACACGAAAACATGCTTACACATGTACACACATTTAAGTGCTACGTACGCTGGCACAGTGTCTATGAATGTTTACAGTGAACTGTGTTGATGTATTTTGCTTGGCAGGCAAGGATCCTGCTGCTATCTAATTTTTTCTTTGTGTCTGTTTAATGCACACACTCCTTTTTGGCTTGTGAATGAACTGGCTGCATGTTAATCTTTTTTAAAATTCTTTTTATTGTCTTTTACTAGCATATTTAAGGTTTGGTTTGTGCTTCTAAAGATGTATTTTTCTTTTTCTTGTCCTTTAAGATTTTTTGTCTATTACAACTCTGTTGTTTCTTTAGGGTGGATGGATTTATTTTATGGTTTTCAATGCACATGACTAAAGGATTTGAAACGGGATGTTGTAGAAGAGAGTATATGCCAAATGTAATGATGTAAAAAACATCCCTGTCAGCATGATTTTTCTTGATACATCCACCCTCTCTCTCTCTCTGGTTTTGTTTCGTTTTGATTCGATGTTTCATTGAATATGTGAATTCAAACTGTTTGGGATGATTTCTTTCTATATTTATTTCTTGATATTGCCTTCCCTCATTACTTTTCTCCCCTCTTTTTTTCTGTAAATATATGTGAATGCAAATTAAAAAGGTTAAAAAAAAAAAGAAGATGCGTTCGCACTATAGCTACTTCCATCTTTAAGTCACGTGGTACTAAGATGAAGGCTGAACTAAGATATCTGACACTGAAGCTGAGTATCTGGACAGATGGTGCTGTGGATGGACTGATCCACTTGTGATTTTCTTTCGAATAAAAATTACCTCTTCTGTGTTCCCTTAAAAAAATTTTAAAAAATTTTAAAAAATAAAAAAAAATTACATTACTTACCAGCCGCTGTGGCGAAGTGGTTAGCGTCGCGGACTCCCGGCTGGGAGGTCATGGGTTCGAATCCCATCATAGTCATGTGGGTTTTCCTACCCCAACCGGCTCCTACCCAGAGTTGAGTTTGCTGCGGACTCAGTTGGGAAGACTGGGACCACACAGTCGAGTTTCATCCCCTTTATGGATGCGTTTCTGAATGTTGCTCAAATCTGCTGACCAACACTGCAGGTGCCTGTATCTCTCGGGCCTGGTTGATGCTGGAATATATTATGAAAGGAAGCGTAGAGTACAGCCCTGTCATGTAGTCTCAGACGAAAATGGAAATCCGTAGCATCATCTTAATCATCCTCATTCTCAATGGTCAGCATAAAAAAAAAGTCTCAGATTCTGTGGCCCTTCATGCCCTGCTCTCATGGTGACTTCAATTTCAATGTCCTCTCCACGTCTGTGGCCTTGGTTTGGTTCCATTGGGGTCACCGGTATCGGCGAGTCCATGGGGGCTGTCGTTGGACGGACATGGTGGCGCCCTCCGGAGGGAGAGCTCACTCACGCCACCTCCGCGACTAAGCAATTATTGTCGTCGGTAGGGGGCTTAGTAGGTGGTGTCCTGCGTATGTTAAATCAGAACAGGTGCCACTGAACACCACCGAAGTGACTCGGCAGCAGTGCAGTGTCTCCTCGGGTGGGTTGCCTCTTGACGACTTGACACTGACTGCTCCCTGTGGATTGCCGGTGCCGGGGCTGCAGCAGGGCCGACCGGGCTGTGGCTGTGGACGGGGTGTCGGAATGAGCGGCATGGGTGCACTGCCTCTGAGGTGGCACACAGGTTGGGACAGCAAAAGAAAAAAAAGATGCGAAGCATATAAACGTACTCCCAGTTTTCCAAACCGCTTATAAATCGGCAAAGTGCTTTATGAGATAAGAAATAAAGGCAAAATAACGGTTTTTAAACGGTTATTTAACCGATGTACACTTTTGAAACTTGTATTTTAGTCCTCACTGGGCTAAAGCCTGTGTACATAACAAATTTCATCCAAATCGGACAATATGTCAAGAATAACGGTTTTTAACGGTCAGATTTTGAAACACTGCATGGAAGTGCCATTTGTGTGTGATGACCTTTCTATATACAAAATTGCATTAAAATCCACCAATATATAAAAAATAACGGCAAAATAACGGTTTATCGGTTATATAACCGATATACACTTTTGAAACCGGTATTTTAGTCCTCACTGGGCTAAAGCCTGTGTACATACCAAATTTCATCCAAATCGGACAATATGTCAAGAATAACGGTTTTTAACGGTCAGATTTTGAAACACTGCATGGAAGTGCCATTTGTGTGTAATAACCTTCTATATACAAAATTTCATTAAAACCCACCAATATATAAAATAACGGTTTAACGGTTATATAACCGATATGCACTTTTGAAACCGGTATTTTAGTCCTCACTGGGCTAAAGCCTGTGTACATACCAAATTTCATCCAAATTGGACAATATGTCAAGAATAACGGTTTTTTAACGGTCAAATTTTTGAACACTATATAGAAGTGCCATTTGTGTGTGATAACCTTTCTATATACCAAATTTCATTAAAATCCACCTATATATAAGAAATAACGGCAGAATAATGGTTTTTAACGGTTGTTTAATCCATTTTCAGCATTACATCACTTACATATGGACAGAGGATCCGATTTGTCACAAGATCATCCAAACCCCTTATAAATTGGCCAAGTACTTTCTGAGATATTCCATAAAGAAGAAAAACCGTTACAGGCCGTTACAACCATTAGTAACAGCTATAACGGGGCAAACTAAAACATCAGGCATCATCCGTGACCCACAATGAACATACCTGCTAATTTTCATAAAGGTCGGCCAAGTACTTTCTAAGATATTCCATAAAGAAGAAAAACCGTTACAGGCCGTTACAGCCGTTAGTAACGGTTTATAACGGTAAATTAAAACATCGGGCATTATTCGTGACCCATAATGAACATACCTGCTAATTTTCAGAAAGATCGGCCAAGTACTTTCTGAGATATTCCATAAAGAAGAAAAAGCGTTACAGGCTGTTACAGCCGTTAGTAACGGTAAACAAAAACGTCGGGCATCATGCTTGACCCATAATGAACATACCTACAAATTTTCAGAAAGATCGACCCAGTAGTTTTGTCTGGAGCGAGATGGAACACATTTTGACCACGGACACACACACACACACACACACACACAGACAGCATTTCTTCGTTCCCATTCTAAAGTACTCCCTGTTCTTTAAGAACTGGGAGTACAAAAAGAAGAAATTACATTACTTTCTGTGGTGTTCCATTCTGTGCTGGGGCATGCACACAAATTAACAAATGTCACTCGACCTTCTTTTGTATATATGCAGACTTTTATTTTCTGCAAGCGGCTCCAAAGCATTACCACAGTTCTACCTAAATTTGGAAGTACATTTTTGCATTTTTGTGTCTCCCCCCTCCCTCCCCTCCCCAACACAACAGCCACTTACTCCCTCATCAGGAGGCTTGACAGAAAATTCAGGAAAGGTTGCACATGACTGCACATCAGACATAAAACTCAGGATAGAGAGGTGTTTTTTTTCTTTAAATGGCAGGAAAGGGGAGCTCTGGTGTGAAATAGGAAATTTGATAGCTCATGAGATTCCACAAACAGGAGTCATGATTACATATTTAGTATTGAGCAATGCAGGAGACCCAGTGCAACACACCTGACCATTGAGAATGTTCAAACAAATCTGCTGAGAACTGTCTTCCTGAAATTGCTGAGAAAGAAACACACAGAAATGATTTGTGTTGCAAGTTTTGCTGGCAAATATTCTTTGGCCATACCAATGATCCTCTCCACACGGACTCTCTTAGTGGCAATTTTTCTGTCCATTTGTAGAGTTTTTGGGGAGAGTCTGTTTTAGTACTCCCCGTTCTTATAGAACAGGGAGTACTTTTAGAATGGGGACGAAGAAATGCGTGTGTGTGTGTGTGTGTGTGTGTGTGTGTGTGTGTGTGTGTGTGTGTGTGTGTGAAGATTTGTGACTCTACACTGAAAATTCAAGGTACATATGCATGTAAAAACACATGCACAAGAGCACAAACCACAAATGATGTGATCACTTCGCAGTCAGAAAAGATTTGTGTACTCAATGCTCGTGCTCAACTGTTTTCTCAGTCTCTTCAAGTCCTGCACAGACTGAGTGTCACAGTAATTTTGTCTAATTTTGCTGCTGTTCTCCTGTAACAAATTTGAATGAAATTCAGTTTTATTTTTAAAGTGAACCTGTATACCAACCTGTCCACATCTAACACATGCAAGCTGTTCTCAAAATTATCAGACAAATAAAATGTCAGACCAAATGGAAACAAAACAAGCGTCCGTAATCAACATTTTGCACACACACAAATATGAGGTGTCCATCTATACACAAACACACTGGGTGCTTGTGCATGCGCTCACACACACAAACATGCATACATACGCATACACACAACAAAAGAGACTGCATGAACAGTCAGGCAAAGCTTGTATGCTTCCCCACATCATGTATGCAGGCTTGCAAATAGCCCCCACACACCTTATGCATGCTATGTGTGCTTTTCTAACACAAACTGGATAGCAATGAGTGCACTCAGTACGGCAGCTTTTTGTGATACAAATGTGTAAACACAGTAATTTACTGCGTTATTCACAGGGAAGCCATGTGAGACTTTAGTTGTCTGTGGTCATGATGAATTTTTCACACCCATGGTACTCCTCAAGCATTTGCTACATAAACAGTCATAGTGATATTTTATTCTCATGGTATGCCTAAAGTGGGTAGTTGCATAAACAATCAAGAGTGAATTTTCACTCAGTTAGCAAGGCTACAAAAATCGCTCTTTAAAAATGTGGACGAGTTTTTTAACACAGTGTAAGGCACGGAAAACTCTGAAAAACATACAGCGAAGGTTAAGAAATGGGTATGAAGTACCAAGCCATCTTCTTCACCTGCTTATGATATCAATTCCCCGTTGTGATTTCTGGAGACACTTGGCAGGAACTCCTTGAAGCATGGATGAATCTGAAGTCCAATTCTTCTTGGCAAAGGTCTGTTACACACGATCGAACAGTAGGTTTGATATCTGTGTATGGGTAAGGTTGTGGCATCAGCAATAGTAGGAAGGTCAGCAGTCTCATGGATTGGAATGCATGGGTGCAACTTCCAACATTTAAAATCAGTGATAGGCGTTTGTCAAGGGTTTCCAAGGTCCGTGGCAGACACAAAAGCAGTACCCTTCTTGATGCAACTCCCTCCTCAACCCTTCCCAACCCCTGAAACTGAAGACAAACTGGAAATTGAATTAAAAACTGGAAGTAAGCAAATTATAGAGACATTTCTGAAGGAAATTTTGTCCCTCTGAGGCAGATAAACCTTGGAAAATTGAAAACAATTTAAACAGAAGTGGGGCAAATTTCAGAGGCATCTGATGCACATGCGTGCAAAGACTGTTTCTCACACACACACACATACCTTGAAATTGAAAGAGAAATTGAAGACATTTTTAAGAAAACATGGGCAAATTACTGTAGACATTTTTTTCCTTTCTGAGGTGGGGTAAATATGGAAAATGAAAACAAGTCTGTACAAGAGGGGGCAAATTTATCTGAAAAGAGAATAACATGCACACTCATAAGGATCACGATTCCGATGTCAGTTCAACATCTTCATTTACTCTTCAAAATCAAAAACATTAAAGTGTTTGACTTCACTGCCAGAATGGAACAGAAGGCAACCACTCCCCTGTCTCTGAATTCAGTCCAAAAATCAACAGCTGATCACAGTCTCCTGGCATCCAATTATCACCTGATAAGTTTTCAAATTATGAAGCAATGTTCAAGACCTTTTACTTAAAATCCTTCAAATTCATCGTCACTGCCATTATCATTGAACATCTCTGCCAATTCTCCCAGTATCAATCTCAACATTCAAGCAGTGGGGATACATCTCGACAGTGTAGAAAGTACAACTTAAAAAAATGTTCAACCACTGAAAAAGAGTGGAATTCCCAATCATGTAGATCTTTTGACTATTCTACAACTGCACAGTGGGACTAACAGGATGGCTGTTCTGGGCTACGGCCTGTGCAACCAGTGTTTAAATCTGAGTTGGGTGTCATATATGTGAAAACCAGCAAGTGGCTAGCATAAGCTGGTGTGAGAGAAGCAGAGATAAGACGAAAAAAAAACATATGGACTTTAGGCAAATTAAAAATTAAAAATTACTACTTCTTCAATCTGATCTTGTTGCTGGAGGGTAAGCATCCTGATCCTTCTATGCACCAATCAAAGAATATTACTGCATATTGTACACTTATCAGAGAGCCCATACACAATACTCTAGTGAAGTCTTGTTGATGTCTTGCAGTGTTTGCTGCAAGAATGTGCAATGAAACACCACCACTCACCTAAACAATGTCTAGGTGAACAGAAAAATTCTTGAAAGACTGAAATTCTGTCATGGCTTAAGTTCACTGTTGACAGATGAGCTGTAGCACTCTGAAATTAGAATTAAGACCCAGTATATTCCAGTGGGATGACCATATCATCCCTGATGAGACAGTGGTCGATATTTCAGTCTGTCTTCTCATCGGTTCCAGTAGCACAGAAAATCTAAAGATTGGAGTCAGTTTGGACACTGTTTTTTTTGGGGGGTAGGTTCTCCAGTCTCATGGACTGACCAGCCAGCAGGCTGAGAGCCAGTAAATAGGAGTGGAGATTTTTGTGTGAGAGATCTCTTCCATCTTGACTTCTCATCTGTTTTGGGCACTGAACACAGAGGGTTGAGACGGGGGGGGGGGGGGGGGTCCGAGAATGCCCAGCAGCAGGGATTTGGACTGCTGGTTGGTCTGGGAGGTATCAGGATTTGCACCTCTGCCATGGGTGCCCTGATCAGTTGTAGTTGCCAGTTTAACGCCTCTGCCTGAAGCTATATCTTTACCTTGTACTGACTTGGTTGGTGGGAAGGATAAGGCCATCTAACAGGAGACAGACACTGTCAAGACTTGAAGATCAGGACACCTTCATCACACCTTTGACAAGTTAAACTGCTTATTTAGAGACTGATTCACATGTCAACCAACTTTGCAGCACTCCAGACCTGCATTTTGAGCTTAATTCGATGAAGGAAGTCATTTTAAAGCCTTCTGATGGATTTACGGTTGCCTACAAGATCCTGGAAATCTTCCGGACCACAATGGGCTGAGGGCAAATAAGGGTCATCTTCCCCAGATTACACCACCAACCACAAAACCCAAAAGCCTGTCCTTTCTTGTTTCTGAATCCAAATCACTGTCATATTCATAGTCCTGGAACACTTTTGCCTACTTAACCCTTGTTCATTCCAAATTTATCAAGGAACTAGCAGAACAATACACAATCATACACAGAATTGATAGTTTAATAGTAGTTTTGGGAAACAGTTTGCAATATCTATCCCCCCTCCCCTCTAAAAAAAACAACAAAAATGGGGAGTTTGTATTATACTCCCTGTTTGGCTAGTATACTTACCATGTCAGACCATAGCATTCACGGCAGTTAGTCAGCTCTGCCAGGCCGAAGTTTTTGTGTGGCTAATGCAGTAATAAGACAGTCACGTGATGCCCAACCCGCTTCCGCCGTAGGAAGAAGCCGGTGTGAACTTCCTGTACCTCATTCATCGAGGCCTGCGCGCAAGGTAACCCCAGAACCTTGGCGCTAGTGGGGATGGCAGGCGGGGCATTAGAGTCTGACATGGTAAGTATACTAGCCAAACAGGGAGTATAATACAAACTCCCCATTTTGGCGTCATATACTGTACCATGTCAGACCATAGCAGAATTTATAGGAAAAGGAGGAGGGCGAGTGCCCTAGTGGTTCCTGGGGTTACCCGATATGGATGCATTAGCCGCCACAAAGAATACCCCATTAGAACCATCAGCCCTGGTCATGCGGATGTCCCTTAAATAAAATTTTATGAAGGGATTTTCCGAACGCCAGAAGGCTGCCTCTAGGAGGTGGCGCATGGGGACAGAGTGCTGGAATGCTGCCGAAGCGGCCAGCGCTCTGACCTCATGAGCCCGGGGGGACAAGATGGGAGATCCTTGGAGGCCTGGGAACAGGCCGTTCTGACCGTCTTGGAGAGCCACCTAGAGACAGTGCCAGCTGAGATGTCTTTAGTGTTCCTGGGGTTGATGGAAATAAGGAGACGTCTTTACGAAACGCGCCTGGGCGCGAGCGTTCCCAGTAGTGTGTTAGACATCGAGAAGGGCACAGGGCTATGTCCGAAGAGGTGTCTCCACCTAGGGTATCCGCCAGCGGGCGGATGACGAGGTAAGGGGAGGCACTACCGGGTTCCTGGTTCTTAGCTAGGAATTCTGGAAGGAACTTAAGAGAGAAGGAGCCGTCCCTGAGGAAGGCAATGTCTCTGGGGTCCCCGCTAAGGACATGGATCTCGCCTCGCCTTCTGGCCGAAGCGAGGGCGAGGAGAAAGGTAGTCTTCATAGACAGAAGGTCGAAGGGAATGGAGGAGACAGGCTCAAAGGGGGGGGGTTTCCTGAGGACGTCAAGTACAGTGAAGAGGTCCCAAAGGGAACACGCCTAAGGGATTGGGCCTCACAAAGAGCAGCCCCTCTGGAGATCTCTCTGAGAAGGAAGTCATTCTCAAAGGAAGGTCCACCCATATGGCGGATGGTCGTGCAGATGGCCGACCTGTAGCCCCGGATGGAGCTAGCCGAGAGGTTAAAGTGGGACAGGAAATTTCCTGTCTGGATATTGGAGGGGTGATTGTGAGGGACAGAATTGTCTTTGCACCATGAGACCCATTTCCTCCATCTGTAATCGTAAAGGGACTCGGTGCTAGCTCTGCGAGAGGACATGGCTAGGTCTCGGAGTTCCTGAGAGGCCCCGGCGACGGAGAGGATATTGAGGACAGACTGAGACCTGTCCGTTCGGGAGGTGGGTTTAGATGCTCGCAACCGGGCTGGCACAGAAGCCAGGCGTGGAGGCGAAGCATCTGGGGATTGGAGTGAGGGCGACCCGAGCGGGGTTGCCTGAGCATGTCCAGAGCTGCCAACCCCAAAATTTCTTCCCAGTACTATTCCTGGCTTTTCACAGTATTTTTCACCATCTGACAGTATTTCCGACCGGAATTAAATTTCACGCGGCGTTTTGATTTCTTTTTTAACCAACTTATTTTGTATGCACTTTTCTTTTTATAATTAATAGTGATTAAAAACTATTAGCATAAGAGATTGATCAAGACCTACTCTTTGACAATAACATACAATTTACTTACTTAGTCTACTTCTGCTAGAAAAAAATACTACTACTATCACACACACATACACAAATTGAGACACAGAGACATATATATACACGAACATTTCAAACCACCACAGTGACAATACACATACACACATATGTATACGAAGAAAGAAAGAGCAGACCAGCATAAGACAAAGACAAAACTGACAATTACACACAAAAAATAATCTTAAAAGGCTTACCTTCAACTTGATAGCTTTCTTTCACAATAATTTGAGCAAAGTGAATTGTCACTTGACTTAATCAGTTTTTGTCAATGATTTTAAAAAGTTAATCATTAGAATGTCTCTTTGCATTTCTCACTTGACACTCAATTAATTATTGTCACTATTTAAAAAAAAAAGGAACTAAAACTAATATATAAATTATTGTCACTGTTAAAAAAAGGAACTCTACACTAAATATGGGGAGTTTGTATTATACTCCCTGTTTGGCTAGTATACTTACCATGTCAGACAATAGCATTCACGGCAGTTAGTCTGTTCTGCCAGGCCGAAGTTTTTGTGTGGCTAATGCAGTAATAAGACAGTCACGTGGTGCCCAACCCACTTTCGCCGTAGGAAGAAGCCAGTGTCAGCCTCCCGTACCTCATTCTCTCTCGGCCTGCCATCCAAGCAAGATAAGTCTTGTGCTCTGTCTCGCCTTCTCTTTGCCGTTGTGTTAGGATAGCTTTGTGTTTGCTTCCTTGCTTATTTGTTGTGGCTTGCGCGCTTCACCCTTTTACTCTTGAGCCTGTGAGCTTTGGTTGGTGTGCTTTATTAATCTATTTCACCACGCCATCGTCGTCTTTGTGCCTTTGTCTCGGCACTCGCGACTTCGCCTTCCGTTCTTTTCGATCTTCGAAAGTCGGAACTCCATCGCCGGTCCCACCTTTTCCCCCCTTTTTTGGGGGGCCTTTACGGTCCTTTGTTCTCCGAGTCTCAGTCCATTCTCCTTCGATTCGGACCCCGATTCGACTAACGTCCACGTCGTCCACTCGGTTTCTATTTTTCGCCGGTCGTTCCGCCATTTTGTTTTTGACCGGCCAAACCGGCGTCACTCACGATCGACCTTCCTCGATCTAACACTAAGATCTCTTTACATTTACAACACTTCCAGTGTCTCTCCCGAGGTTGGTTGAGCTTTTCTATCCCTCTATCCACCTCTTTGTCTCCCCTTTGCGATCGTGCGTTCCGTGTTTGTTCCCCACCACCAGTGCCCAACATGGTGAAGGACACTAACGGCTCGAGACGCTCCACTCTTCGGCAGTCGCTCTCTACCCCGGAGGGGCCGCGTGTCGATTCCACGGGACAAACCGCTCACGCACACGATGAGCGTACGGTCGGTGTAGAGGAGGGTTCCGCGCAGGGGACGCGCGACCATCATTCCGATTCCCCCTCTACCCTACGGCGGATACACGATCGTCGCGATCGAAGTCCAACAGTCAGTCCCAGTCGGATGGACAAGCGGCAGTCATTGCCGACTGTTTTTCATTTGCTTCTTTCCCTAAGCCCAAATCCAAGGGCAAGGCTCCCATGAAAGGACCTGCCCGTTCTAAATCTTCCCGTTCCCCGACTGGTTCGCCTGCACGCCTGGGGCGCGAGCATTCCCAGTAGTGTGTTAGACATCGAGAGGGGCAAAGGGCTATGTCCGAAGAGGTGTCCCCCCCTAGTGTATCCACCAGCGGGCGGATGACGAGGTAAGGGGAGGGACTATTTAAAAAATGAACTCAGTTTATGTACACTATATACACACTTGCAGGTTTGTTTTTTAGTTGGACTTGGAGTTGGCCTCTTTGGTGGCCTTTTTGCACTTGGCCAAGAGGTCAGAGGAAAGGGGTAGTTGCATAGCACTTGGTGTTTCTGGACTTCACCTGGAGGACAGCATTAAGGGTTTTACTTCCCATGGATCCCCTGAAGTCAGTTTTATTCTTCCTGACTTGAGAGAAGACCCTCTCACAGGCACAGTTGGAAACTGGGATCAGAAGAATCCTCAGCATCACTTTGGCCAGCACATCAAACTTGGGCACTCCATTGTGGTCAGTCTTGGAAGACATCCTTGTCCACTGTTCTGCTGCTGTGGGAAGCTCCAAGACAGCTGAGAGATCCTCTTCAGACTGGTATTCCTGGAACTGTGTTTGGATTTCATCCCTGGAGGTTCCAGCTGGCAGCATGCAGGGAAATCGTTCCAGGAAGTAGTCCACAGAATTCCACCCAGGTCCTTCTTCTTTCTTGTGCATCTTCTCCACTTTCAGTCTGATGTCAGCCACCTCTGCATGCTTCCACAAGGGCTCCATGGAAGGGTTGATCTTCTCCACTATGTACTGGCAGGCTGTTTTGTAGAAGATTACCACATTCTTCAAAAAAGCCTGCTTTTCTTTGGAGTCTACGTCTGCCTCCAAGAGCTGCTTCGTCTTGCTGCCGATGAACAGGTCCTTGTCTGCTTTGATGTTGTATGCTGATGTAAAATCAACCTCCATCAGGAGTCCATGCATGGCGCTGGGCCTAACAAAGCAGTTCAAGAGGCTCCGGAACAGCTGTTCCAAGTCTCTTTTGACCAGATGGATCCTGCTGGCCTCGGTCTGCATCTGCTTGTTGATCCTCTCGAACATCTGAGGAAAATGATTACAGTTAAAATCTCATTCATATGTATATATATTATATATATACATATATATTACAGTGTCTAGTTTAAGACTGTCTTGTATATGCGAGTGAGTGACCCTGTGTGTGTGTGTGTGTGCGAGTGTGTGTGTGTGTGTGTGTGTGCGAGTGTGTGTGTGTGTGTGTGTGTGTGTGTGTGTGTGTGTGTGTGTGTGTGTGTGTATGTGTGTGTATATGTATGTATGTGCCAGTGTTGTGTGTGTGTGTGTGTGTGTGTGTGTGTGTGTGTATGTATGTATGTGCCAGTATGTGTGTGTGTGTGTGTGTGTGTGTGTGTGTGTGTGTGTGTGTGTGTGTGTGTATGTATGCATATGTGTGTGTGTGTGTGCAACATATATATGAATGTTTTGATTTGAGTGCAATTTACACCTTTCAGAATAAGTGTATAATTACAATAAAAGCAACAAACACACAGTCATGCACACACTCTCACACACACTCTTTCATACACACATTCTGCCCAGACTAAACACACATTGTGACTGTCTTTCACTGTGTGTGTGGGTGTGCATGTGTGTGTGTGATGTGTGTTTATTCAATAAATAAATAATGTAAATCAAAATACAAGTACATTTAAAACCACTGTATGAACTTGTCTCAAGTGAAAATTACATCTTCCAGAATTATCAGTGAATAACAATGTGATATGCATGGCCCTCTTTCATTTTATATGAAAATTTGAAATGAACTCACCTCAATGACAGATTCGTAGAAGGTGGCATAGATTTTGGGAGTTCTGCGCCTGAAAAAGTCTTTCAGGTGGACTTTGACTGTTGAGCACTGGGAGGAATCCTTTTTGGTCTGGCACTCTTCCTTGAAGAAGCGCTGGAGGGGTTCCCACTGCTCCAACGTTCGGCCAAGTGCAGCACCCAATGACAGCCACCTGGTCGGCACATGCTGGAGAAGCTTGTGATCAGGAACTTGGCACTTTTGCTGCAAGGCCTGGAATCTTTGCTGCCTGCATGTGCTCTTGTCAAAATACCAGGTAAGCTGTCTAAGTGTTTCATCAAAGTCAAACTTGCTGGATGCCTTGACCCCTTTTTTTACTGCCAGATGAAGGAGGTGGCAGACACAGCCTGCTAGGTGCACATTATTTACTTTCTCCCGAACGTAGGCAATGACTCCCTTGTGCCTGCCAGTCATGACATTGGCGTTGTCCACCACAAGGGAGATGCAGTTGGACCATTCGATGTTGTAGTCCTTCAGCTCTGTCTCCAATAGGGTAAAAATGGCTTCTCCCGATGCAGACCCCTCGCAGGTGGGAATGCTGAGGAGTTCAGTATGGTGTCTGAAGTCACGTTCCACTGTTGCCACAATTGGAAAGTATTTCTCTCCCCCTTCCTGGCTACCATCAGTGCCCAGCACAAATGGCCCGTTCCTCATATCTTCTGCCAGCTGGGTGCCAACTTCCTTGCCACAGGCTCTGATAATTTCCGTGGTTTTCGTCCGTCCACTGGAGTAGCCTTGTGCGATCTTGCTGCCAGGAAACATTTCCTTGAACAGCTGTCCGGCATGATCAGCGGCACTGAGTGCAATGTTGTGTTCAACCAGAAAGTGAGCAAACAGTGTTTCAGCTCTTATCACCGACGACTCCATTGCTTTTTCAGCTGGTGAAGGGGTGGTAAAAAAGTTTGTCAGTTTGGAAGTCTGTCCAATTGCAGCTCCTTTCTGCTTGTGCCTATTTGTTTTGACGTGGGACGAAACATCGTTGATTCCACCATGACTTATAACGAAGTCTAAGTCACAGACGGTGCACCTCGCATACAGTGGTCCTAGTTTTGAGGCAACAATGCATGGAAAGTCCTTGGAATATGAGGGACGAAAGTGCTGTTGTCTTGCTGGGTTTTTTTTTTTACTCCCCGAGGGTTGAGGCTCTTCACTTTTTCTTTTATTTGCGCCGTTGTCCATTTTGATGATGAAAAACGATGATGAAATTCAGAAAACCAATGTGCTTCTTCTGCCGCTCAGTGCTTACACGACGACGCTTAGGGTTCGCGGGCTTTCTTTCACTCGAGTCAGCACATGGTCCATCAGACCTATCACGTAACTGAGTGGAGCTTTTGTTTCCACATTCGGAAGAGGGGGGTGGGGGGGGGGGGGGAGGGAGGTTGGCAAGCAGGGGGGCATACTACTTGCCTCCTCCCCCCCCGCCCCCCCCCCCCTCCCCTCCCTCCTGCTAGCCACAGCAGTTGCTGCCTCAGCTGCTACAGGGGTGGGGAGAGAGAGGGAGGTTGGCAAGCAGGGGGTATGATGAGCATACTAAAAATAGCCACAGCAGTTAAGTCGCTGCCTGGGCCATTCCTTAATATTAACACATGTCGTCTGCTACAGGGAGAGCTTAACAGTAAAAGGACAGATGGAATTTCCTGCCCTGCTAGTGGTCTGCTAAGGCGAGAGCTACACAGTAAAAGGAATCAAGGATGGATGGAATTTTTTTTTCAGCTAGGGCCTACCTAGTCTATCAACTATATGTGGCTGGCAGAGGCCTTTTTCTTCTGTCTCCTTGTAGGATCCCTTTTAGCACTACAAATCTGCTGCCTCGGTAAAGCAACAAATGGCCGTACCATTTGCGCAAGTTCGTCACCGTATTATTTTGGCTCGACCGTATCACCGTATTTTTGTAAACTCGCCGTGACAAAATACGGCCGGAACGTACTGGTTGGCAGCTCTGTGTCATGTCCCACCTGGTGTTCAACTGGAGAGGGGGTGCGTGAGTGAGGGACTTGAGGTCTGGGAACCAGGACTGAGTGGGCCACCATGGGGCTATGAGAATGAGCTGGGTCTCTCGAGTCTCGCCTTCCTGATCACCTTGTGGAGGATCGGGAAGGTAGGGAAGGCGTAAACTATGAGGCCGGACCAGGGAAGGAAGAGGGCGTCGATAGCGTAAGCCTGGGGGTCCGGGACCGGAGACACATACACTGGCAGACGATGGTTGAATCGTGTGGCAAACAGGTCGATCATGGGTCTGAACCAATGTTCCCACACGGTTGTCAGAATATGCCCTCTGAGGGTCCATTCCGTGTGGAGGACGGACCTGGAGCGGCTGAGAGAGTCTGCCAGGATGTTGTGTGTCCCTGCTATGTGTCTCGCGCGAAGGGTGACCCCCTGCGTGTGACACCAGCGGAGGAGGGCCTCTGTACAGAGGGAGAGGCCGATGGAGTGTGCCCCCCCCCCCCCCCCCCCCCCTTGTTGATGTAACAAGCTACCGAAGTGTTGTCCGTGAAAAGGATAACGAATCGGTGGGAGACCATGGACTGGAAGTGGAGGAGGGCGAGTCTGACCGCCTCCAGCTCCAAGATGTTGATGTGAAGAAGAGCAGTCAGAGGATCCCAAACCCCCGAGGCGTGACTGCTCTCCAAATGGGCCCCCCAGCCCGAGTTGGAGGCGTCTGTGATCCAGGGCCTGGGATGGGAGGGAGATGGGAACTCCGGGGGCCAGGGTGGAGGGGCTGAGCCACTCCTCCGTGGCCCAAATGAACCAAGGCCCTAGGGGAATGGTCTGGTTCCAGCGGTCGTTGGTCTGAGACCAACGACGGCGGAACTCCCTCTGAAGCTGTCGCTTGGGAACTCTGCCTAGGGGAATGAGAGGAGACAGGGACTCCATCATCCCCAGAAGGGAGGAAAGTGTCCTTGCCGACGTACGGGGAGAGAGACGAAGGTGGGAGATGAGGTCCACTAGGCGGGTGGACCTCTCCGGGGTCGGGGAGACTATCATGGAGGTGGTGTCGAAGCTCATGCCCAGAAAGGTGAATCGCTGACTGGGCGAGAGCTCACATTTGGAGGGGTTGGTGACGAACCCCAGAGAGGAACAAAGGTGTAGTAGTTTGGAGGTGTGGGATTGACCCAGGGCCTGAGTGGGAGCCAAGACGAGCCAGTCGTCGAGGTAAACCAAGAGGCGAATGTCCTCCTGTCTGGCAAGGGAGGCCATCTCCTTGACTACCTTCGTGAAGAGGAAGGGAGCCAGGGAGAGTCCGAAGGGGAGAGCCTTGAACTGAAACACTCGTCCCCGCCAGACGAAACGAAGGTATCGTCGTGGGACGGATGAATGAGAATCTGAAAGTAGGCATCTTTCAGATCTATAGAAGTGGCCCAGTCCAGATGGTGGATGGAGTCCCTGATCTGGGCCGGGGTCTCCATCTTGAATTTGATTGGCCTGAGGAATTTGTTGAGAGGGGAAAGGTCGAGGATGGGCCTCCAGCCGCCCGAGGACTTGGGGACTACAAACAGACGAGAGTAAAACCCGGGATTGGGGTGGGGTATCTCGGTGATGGCGCCCTTCCGGAGAAGCTCCTCGATTTCCAGGCTAAGAGCCTCCGCCTGGGCGGGGGGAGGATCGCGGGGGAAGGAGGAGGGGAGGACAGAAGAGGGGGGCGTTCGTGTGCCCAGGGTAGACGGAACCCCTCCTGTAAAACAGATACTACCCAGGGGTTGAGACCCATACGCCGCCACTGGTGGGCATGCCGGGACAGACTGCCTGCCAGGGGGGCCAAGGGGCCGGGAGGGGGCGAGATGACTGCCAGTTCTCCCCCCTCGGAAGGTGAGTCTGCTAGTCACCTCCGGGGCCGGGCCTGTTGGCCGAACCGAAAATTCTGCTGGGGGGTTTTCGGTTTGGGCCTAGGCAAGGTAGAAGTCGGGCGTTTGGCGGGCCTTGAGGGACGCCGCTTGGGGTAGGGCTGATAGTTTAATAGTAGTTTTGGGAAACAGTTTGCAATATCTATCCCCCCTCCCTCTAAAAATACAACAACAAAAAACAACAGTTCTAATAGACTCCATATTCAATGCACAAAAGGTATTTAACATGAATGTATGTAATCACTTAGTAAGTTGTAGAAACACGAACGTACAGAGTGCAATGATATTCCCCCCTCCCCCCAAAAACACACACACACACACATGAAAGCATCCCATCCAACCTATCAACATAGGTTAAATGAAAATATGATATCTATACATTACCGCTTCAAACAATACTCCTTTATATTTCATTTGCTCTGTTGATAAGAATGGAAACTTTACAACCAGAGAGTTGTGCACACATACACGCATTTAGTGATTTACACACCCAGGCTTCAAAGGCACATTATAGCAGTAAATATCTCTGTGTTCAATCTCTGTGTTCTGGGTTATTCTACACATTGTAACACCAGCCTGAGTGAATGCCCCTCCCCACCTCCCTCTCCCCTGAATTAAAAATGATCAACATGTCCTTTAAAGAGGTGTCCGTATGAATCAATCAACACCAACACAAGCTTACTATCATATTCAAATATTTGCAAAACTGAAATAATACACATGAATCACTTTTGTTGTTATAAATGTAAAGAATGATATCTATTCTATACAGGATTTCATTTGGGCACCAACTGGGCCTGTATTATGCATACACCAGAAACCTGACCAGGCACAGTCAGTTGCTGTCAACAAGGCGCAGTAAAATCATTCAGACTAAACAAATATGCCGCAAAATTCAGTCTTTTAGTGTGATTTTCAGATAACAGAGGTCAGTGTGGTTGTTTGTAATAATGGAGCAGAAAAAACAAATGTACACCGACCCTGAAGGTCTAATTCTTTTTTTTTTTTTCCTTTCTATTTAGGCAGGCTCATCTCTGGTGGTCTCTCAGTGGCATTACTCCAATGGTGCCTATTCCAGCTCCCAAATACACAACCCCACCCAGGCATATCCTGTGTGTCACAGCTTCAACACTGGTTCAGGTGCTGAGGACAATACTTCTCAGAGTCCTGCTAGTACCTTTGGGCGCATGTATTTCTTGTCTGCCATCTTAATGACTCTGGGGAATGGCCCAGTGACAGCGAGGAAAGACCCGCTTACCACAAGGGAAGTCCTGTTGACGGCAGGAAAGACTGTAACCCAGGATCCTCTTCAGAGAGCATGTAAGACCTTGTGGCAAAAGCTTGACTGTGTCTGGTGTCACACCCTTTTTATTTGTCAATGAAACGGCAGTGAGTGGAGCTTCAGCATCCATGCATCAGTTTGCTTGGTGGTGGCGTCTTTTGCTGATGGGCTCTGCATAACTTTTACTCTGACAATACTTAAAGGATATAATCTGACCTTTTCACTTGATGAACTGAAATAAGCCTTGCAAAACTGTCATGATTCTGGCTTTGATAACATCTGTTATGAACCCAGGGACTAGTTCAGGTCAAACCATTTATTACTACTGTCTGGTGAACATGATAAAGCCTTGTAAAGAATTCAGTTGAAATGACAGACACTCCAAAAGAGAAAATATGTTTAAAAGAAAAAAAATAAAAATTTGTGAAAATGCAAAATATAAAAAGTTATCCTCTTAAACCAGCTTCCAGAAAAAGTCATGAGTCATTTGTGAGCATCACTGAAAATGGATAGACTGACTTCTCTCTCACTGTGATGCCCTGGAAACTGCATTACAGATTTCATTGTTCAGAACATCAGGCATTTCTAGGCAGCATCCGGACAGACACAGACTGTACTAAGCTGGGCTTAGTATGAACACACAAAGACATACAGAACATATGGAATGCTCTTCAAGGAATTACAATCACACAACAATCCATGAAACAAATAACCTTTTAAGAACTGAGACAGTGCATTCGGCACTGAATGAGTCAATGATGGGTAAAAGTTCTGATCACAGTAGCTTTTGATGAGAACCAACCCATGATCTTTCAAAGACAGTTTACTATGCTTACCAATGTGCCTGCATGTTCTACAAACATTATTTCATGTGATATAAAAACATTTCCAACTATCAATGTTTCTGGAAATTAATTCATGTCAAAGTACCATTTTACTTTTACTGAATAATGATGTACAGGCACACCAACTGATGAGGACTGGTTTGATCATTATACAGAGATGTTTTCCCATCCCGTCATCCCTTTCTCTCCTCAGTACATAGGAGAATGACTGGTGAACACAGCTTGCTAAACTTCTTCCATGTCAGATTCAGGTTCCGTTTTAACACAGTATATGACATCTTCACATCATTTTCTTCAATCAGTCTTGAAGCAAATGTCACGGTGCCATTACACCATACTGTTCAATGTTGTCAATGTGTTCGCTACTGTTCATCCTATGATGGGAAGCTGTGCTTTTACTGTAACTGTGATAAGGCTTAGTGTGGATTTGTTCATCATTTTCCGTAGATCTGTTTCCCGGCTAGTTAATTTTGAATTGTGGCTAAACTGTTCAACACTGTTAATATGGTCATTGTTTGTGTGGTGAACTGATTGAATCCGATCCAGCTCTGCCACATCATTGCTGTCTGGTTCAAGTTTGATGTCACTGGCTGCATGGTGAAGTGACTGAATCCAATGTGATTCTTCCATATTATCACTGTCTGGTTCACTTTTGATGTCACTGACACACACTTGCAGACGAGACTGGTTGCCATTGTCGACAGAGTTTGACTGTCCACAACCTGCACTCCTGTACCTTGGCAAGTCTAAACTCTCTCGATTATCACCACATAGTCTCTCCTCCTCCTCAACAGGTTCTAACTTGATGTGTTCCATCTCCTCCCCTTCCTCAACAGGTTCTAACTTGATGTGTTCCATCTCCTCCCCTTCCTCGACTGGTTCAGACTTGATGTTATTCAGAATTGCTGAGGTTGATGATGTACTGAAGTCAGTGTGGTCTACTCCTGGTAACACAATGCGTTCCTCTCTGGTTTCTGTACCACAAACACATGAAATCAATGAATAATGACTTTCTTCTATGCTTAAATGGATCTACCGCACTCAATGATGTAACAACAACATGAAGAAGTTACTTATTAGCACTACCACTTACAAAGACTACTATATATCATCGTTTATTCACAAATGCAGCAACCATCATCCCACACTCTACTCATTAAATACGCCTTGGCTTAAGGCTGTGTCAGACATAGGCCAGAACACCAAGGCTACATCAAAATGTTGTTATGCTCTGCATAGTTATGTGGGGATTGTCTTCAGTCGTGACAAGCTCATAGCATAACATTATCAGTCTCCCAAATCCCCCGAAGTCGGAGTGTGGCTGCCCATGTGGCGGGGTAATCAAAAACGGTCACACACGTAATGTTCTCATCCCCAGCTGATGCATTTGTGCCATAGTGTTCAAATACTTCGGCTGTTTGGATGATCCCTGGAGTCTTTTAGCCAGGGTACGACAACAACAACAACTACTCATTAAATCACACCCTACCACTCACAACTCTCCCCTACATACTATTTTCCTTAACAGTCTGGTTTTAATCAAGTGAAATGAACAAAGCATGCACGCACATTCATACACTGACTTTCTGTCCCAGGTAGATTAAGGGAATAAGAACTTACAACACACAACAATCAAGTGAAATGTTTACACTAAGGCAACTGAACACAGGTAAAGATAAAAATGAAAATTATTAAACATGTAAATAATTAACCACCTTTTCAAAATTCCTTCACATTGAACAACCCTTCCTGCTTTAGAAGGGAAAAAAAGGTTTTCTTTGATGTACACACACAACACATCAATTGTACACATATGTGAGGGGGGAAAATGCACATGTAAACAATCTTGCACATATGCGTACGCCTTTAATTTTTCAGACACAGTTTACATTACTTCACATTTAGCTTCAAAACAGACAATATTTCTGGTCACTAGAGGCAGAAACCTACATATACAAGACAATAAATAATATCATAAATGCTTGCTTACAGTGTAAATTTTTTGTTTTTGTTTTTTTTCTGTCCCAACTTCTGCGCCACCTCAGAGGCAGTCAGACCTGCCAACCCCCTAAGAGACCAATGAGTAAGAATTGAAGCTCAGTGAGGCAGAAATGTGTAATTTCTGAGAGCTAAGAGTAATCGAGCGCGACATTTACCTTTTTTCAAACAAACACGATGTGATGAAATTGTTCACACAATTTTTGTGAACTTTACTTTTCTTCAAAAACAAGCTTTTCTTTTAAGTGTCACAAGAAATCTCTACAAATTATGAAAATGTAGAATACACTGGAAACGCACACAAATCCCCTAAACCATCATGGCATGGCACACCAAGGCTTAATAGTGCGCCATAAACAACCTAAAAAGTTGGAAATGAAATGAGGCAGGGAACAGTAAACAATAAACAGTAAACAAGTGGGGTAACGTTTGCTCCCATTTTATAAGGAAACCTAACACAAAGTAACTTTATTCAAGACTGGCACAACCTTTTAAACTTGAATAAGGTCAGACAAATGCACATAGACGAACAATCTTATCTAATAGTGGGGGAAAAAAACAAGCGCAGGCCAACAACTCAACTGACTTGATAGTAATGACTTGGCAAAGATTTGGACTTGGTTGGGGGGGGGGGGGGGGGGGGAGGGGGAGGGGGGAGTTTGAAGATGGAGAAACTGGGAACATGAAATTAAGAAAATACATAACCTAAAAAATGTTCTCCCCTGTTGCTGATTCTGTGCATGTGGGGGTGGCCATCAGCTCTGTGTGGATTGTGTCATTTTTTAAGTATCGCACCACCCCAGGAAAGAATTTGTTCCCCCCCCTCCTTCCTGACTTCCATCAGTCCCCAACACAAACGGTCCATTCTGCAGTCGAGATGCAGCAGCAGTTTAGGCTTCCATGAGAAGGGTCCTTACAATGTGTGTTTTTGTTCGACCGCTCTTCAACTGTTTGGCGATCTCCGAATCTGAGAACGCTTCTGTAAAAAGCTGGGATGCATGGTCGGCTGCGCTAAGAGCGATGTTGTGCTCGACGAAAAATCCGGCCACCAGTGCTTCAGCCCCAATTACCCTTTTCCTAATTTCATCCTCTTTTGAGGTGTCTACAGTCTGAAAAAAAGCGTTGATGCTGGAAGAATTCGGCGCGTTAGAGGAATCGATGTGCTTGCGTGACTCAAGGTGACGCTTCACATCCACCATCCCGCGATTGGAAATTGTGAAGTCCGACTCGCAAGTGGTACACCGTGCACAATTTACACCTTTAGCCGAAGGTCGTATGCAGGGGAACTTTTCCGAGTATTCTTTTCGGAACTTTTGACCAAGTTTTTCTTTTTCGCATCTTGTCCAAAACTTTCTACTCCACGTTTCGACATTTTCGTAGCTAAAACTTCAAAAAAGACGCCAACTTCGCTGAATGGTAAAGATGGTGAAACAAACTGCGCATGACCGGAAACGCTTCTTGAAGATTACTGGTTATACGCACGGCGCCGTGCGTGTCTGTACATAAGCCGATTTTTTTCGTCCGTTTTTTTGTTGTTGTTGTTGTTGTTGTTGAAAACTTTCAATGCGTAATTTTTTGGCTAAATGCGTAAGGGCGTAAAAATTATCACTTGGGCGTAATAAATTACGCGAAATGCGTAATGGTTGGCAGGTCTGGGCAGTGCACCCACGCCGCTCATTCCGACACCCCGTCCACAGCCACAGCCCGGTCGGTCCCGCCGCAGCCCCGGCACCGGCAATCCACAGGGAGCAGTCAATGTCAAGTCGTCAAGAGGCAACCCACCGGAGGAGACACTGCACTGCTGCCGAGTCACTTCGGTGGTGTTCAGTGGCGCCTGTTCTGATCTAACATACGCAGGACACCACCTACTAAGCCCCCTACTGACAACAATAATTGCTTAGTCGCGGAGCCGGCGTGAATGAGCTCTCCCTCCGGAGGGCGCCACCACGTCCGTCCAACGACAGCCCCCATGGACCCGCCGATACCAGTGACCCCGACGGAACCAAACCAAGGCCACAGACGTGGAGAGGACATCGAAATTGAGGTCACCATGAGAGCAGGGCATGAAGGGCCACAGAATTTGAGACTTTTTAAAATGCTGATCAATGAGAATGAGGATGATTAAGATGATGCTACGGATTTCCATTTCGGTCTGAGACTACATGACAGGGCTGTACTCTACGCTTCCTTTTATAATATATCCCGGCGTCAACCAGGCCCAAGAGATACAGGCACCTGCAGTGTTGGTCAAGAAATTTGAGCAACACTCTCAGAAACGCATCCATTAAGTGGATGAAACTCGACTGTGTGGTCCCAGTCTTCCCAACTGAGTCCGCAGCAACTCAACTCTGGGTAGGAGCCGGTCGGGGCAGAAAAACCCACATGACTTCTGATGGGATTCGAACCCACGACCTCCCAACCGGGAGTCCGCGACGCTAACCACTTCGCCACGGCGGCTGGTACAGTGTAAATCTTTCTCATGGCATCCTCAAAAACACCCATGTAAAGTATACGAGTATGTGATAAAAGGCTCATACATCAAACCACAGTCAGAAGAACATGATTACTACACCTGTTAGGAAATATAAAAGCAAATTAAATAAAAATCACATTGGCAGTTTCAGTTAAAGTTAAAAATAATTACAAATTCAGTAAAGTTGAAAAAAAGTCAGAAAGTGCCAGATATGGAAATAGACCTCCCACAGATACAATGAGCTGCACGTATGTTTTACTTACATGTTTAAATATAAGAATAACTGACAGGATTTGTGTGCGAGTGTGTGTGCATGCATGCATATGCGTGTGTGTGCAGCACAGATATTCCACAACCTCATTGATCAAAGCAGAGATATTCAGCGTGGTTAACAGTTTCTAATTTACTAAAAAATTTAAAAGAAAATTACAAGAGCAACAGATCACTTGCCTGGATCAGTGAGGACTTGTGTACTGCAGTGTAGTAGAGGATCTTCTGCCCAGTCTATCTCCACTTTGATCTGTAACAAGTCGGAATCAGGATGCTCCTTGGCTTGGCCTGAAACATGATAAACACTGTATTTACACTAAACTCCAAGAAAAAAACCAGCTGTATAAATAATTTCATTGGTCCTTTACAACCAAACCCTTGGCAAAAATGTCTGGAATAAAAACTGAAAGAAAAAAGCATAGGCATGTACTATTTGGGCTGATGGCACAATGCGGTCTTTCGCGTCTCTCAAAAAGAACATGAATCATACAATTATTATTCAACAACAAATGGATAAGGGTTGACAGAAGCTAGTTAGGGAGAAGGGAGGGGGAGGGAATGTGATGAGATGTATTACCACAAACTTTTTTCAATGCATTCATATTCATCGTAAAATTTCTACTGAAATTCCAAATTTATTGTCATTGTGGCAAAGTGGGGGTAAATGAACTTCATTTTTTCCCACAAAAATCAAAGACGAATAGTCTAAATAGTCTTGTAAATATCTGTCATCACACCAAAAAGCTGCCCCCTTGGTCTATTCACAAATTGCCTATATTCAATTCTAAAATCCATATCTGAAACTTCACCTTTTATACGAGATGCTTTAATCATTTCTTAAACCATACCATTCTGACCGTTCGGGTCCTTTACCCGACATCTATGTGTGCTTCAGGCAGCGGAACATGCATGTTGTACACAATTGCCCTCTTTATCTCAAAGCATTCTCATCCAATGTGCAAAATCTCTCCACAGCACAGAACATGCTACGTTAACTCTATATACAGAAGTATTTTCACATTTCATGTCCTGGTCTCTTAGGCAAATACAACGTACTAAACTATAGGCACTGAGAAGCTCATTTACCTTTATTTTTTTTCTATTACTTTTAGGCAAAACATAATTTTGGAATAAAAAGTAAACACTATGCAGCACAATTTTCTGAAACCTTGTAATTCATTTACGAAAAAATTTTTCTTTATTGTCTACCTTTTACATTTATTTTCTTCTGCCTTGCAGGAGGCTGAGGGTGTTGCCCCTCTGCAGGCCTGCTTTTCTGTGCCCTTCTTTTCCAAGATTTCAACAATGTTGGCACCGCACTGCGAGTAAGCTGCAGCCTCTGTCGCACGTGAACGATGTGTTCTGGTTCAAAGTGGTGCTGCAACTCTGAAACCTTCACAGCGCAGTTGATGGGGAGATTTTTCCTGCAAATCCTGGCCTCCAAGTTCTGCAACCATTCAATGCACCTGAAACACAATGAAAAGAGTTTTACTGCCAATGATAATGAAATTAGTATTCTCTAAAACAGGAAACCATAGTACATATCTACATGGTTTAGTTAATATGAAACAGATGGCATGAATACACTGCCACTTAATTTTTTGATGTTGAAATTTTTCTTGTCTTCTCTTCTTCTTGGTTCGATTGAAGCTGGATGGGGTCAACTTGTAACCCGGCCCGCCATGATAAAAGCCCGCGGTCTTCTCCAGATCAGAACGGGCTCCCCAAAGCTGCACCTGTAACTCCGCTCCCCCCGGCCAGGTTTTGTGTCGTAGAGCTGCGTGAGTCTACTCTGCCTTCCCCCGACCGTCAGGTTAACAGAGGCACCGGTCGTTTTGGGTGGCCCCTTTGAGGCTAAGGGCCCGGCTCCGTCCCTCCCCGGGTTTGTCGCCGATAGGGACGACGCCATGACAACAAGGTAGTCTGCCCTCATGACCAAAAACATTGATGCGTGGTGCCCTAATTATCCCAGGACCTGCGCCGTAGCTGACACACTCCGTCTTCGCAGGCTGGATGCTTTTGCCATTTAACCCATGGCTGGGGAAAGGGCTTGGAAAGCAGTGTCAGGCCGTATCCACACGCCAGGGGGGCCTTCACTCAGTTCCTTCCATTTTGGGGGGGCCTTACTCCTCCATCTGGACTGGTCTAGCCTGCGGCTTTCCTTGATTGGAGAGGTCAGGATCTATTTGATATTGCGCCATATTTCCGCTCCCGTGCCGCTTTAGTGAAAACAACCTGCCCCATGTCCCCCTGGGAAACACCCACATTAACGTGGCGAGCAGGTGCGACTACGGTGTTCACCCTTTTCTTAATGAAGAAAGGGATCTTCGCAGGTCTTTTCTTGTCTGTGGCAGTGGGGGTAGTAGCATTCCTTAATTTTTTTTTAAATGAAATTTTTCTCATTTGCTGCACTGTGTGGGTGGCATTACTTCAATGCCTTTATCCTCATGTCAACATGCAAGCATCATCCCACAGTGATCCTTATACCAACAGCTGAAAGGAAGCTATCAATGTCAGGTATCCATAAGAACTACTACCCTGAAGAGAAGCTGCACTTGTTGGGTCAGCTGAATGATGCCTACAGGCTGTGTCCGATTAAGCATATTAACTCCTATCACCTCAAAGATTCTAGTGTTTAGTTTTGAACGGATAAAGATTATGTATCAACATACATCACCTCATATACAAAATGCAGGTACGTGTCTGGGCATTTTGAATTTGTCAAAGAAAATCCACACAATCTGACCACAGAAAAAGTTTTCTGGTATCTAAAACAATCACAACTCAAAATCATGTGAGTGGGGGCATCACATTGGACATTCTATATCCAAAGGTTTCAGACAGTTCAATCTTAGGTGTTTTTAATCTTAGGTGTTTTCTTCCCTTGATCCCTCTTAATGGTGTAATCAGCTTGCAGCTATTTTCTCAGGCAAAGGCCATGTTTCCCAACATACCCCTCCTCCCCCCCTCCAAAATGACAGATCTTGCTTATTTCTTGGAAAGACATACTGATGTCCTTTTTTCACAAGTCCTTCCCCTAAAAACAAGCTTTGTTCACGGTCTAACTCTACCAGGTTGCACTGATTTGTAGGGATTTTCACTGTCAGCACTCACGGTTCCCATTCAATCTATCTTCAAGGTAAGATAAAGTAATGTTCCTTTTTAGCCAACTGACCACAAAGAGCCATTCAATCTATCCAAAAGACTGTGTAGGAAAAAAAAAAAAGATACATAAAAACTGATTTTAAATTTGCATGAATTTTGAGGCAGTCATCTCCAAGTTTTTAACTTGCTTAGGGGACGAACCTAATTAGTTCTTTGTCATCTCCTTTTTTACAAGGGGTTTGCAACTGATAACATTTTCTTAATGATGTAACAAAACTTATATTGCTGACAATGTCATTTTTTAATTGAGCAGATAGCTAGAAAAATATCTTAAATTTCTGTATGTATGGAAAATTTAAAAAAACAGCATTTGGCAGTTTTCCAGATATTCCCATAATAACACAACCTTGTATTATACAAACTGTCATCAATATTCTTCTTGATTTAATTCCAAAGATCAAGACTTTGCAGGCCTTATTTTTAACTCCCTGCAGTTCTTTCCCTTATTTTTCATCAGCAGTGGTTGAAGTTTATTTTTTAGTGTGTGGGAAATTATCACATCTAAACTTTTTTTGTTGTTATTAATGGAATATTTACAAAAACCTAAGCAAACAGCAAACGCACTTGCCAAGAGAAAACGTTTTTGGAAAAGTTAACAATGCTGCATACTTTCTGTTAAAAAATATATGTAAAACTCAAAAAAAGTCGAGAGTTTCCATATACCTACCCCCCCCCCCCCCCCACCCCTCCGGTAACTGATAATGTCTTACCTTGCTTTATGTACAGGAAAGACGAAAAGGGACTTGTTACTTTTGTGGGGTCCCCGTTCGACAGCCCACAGCACAACACACTTCATTTTCTCGTGATCCTTGATCTTGACGCATAATTGGACTCTGGCATTTATTCTTTGATGACTTCTGAGCTTTCTTTGCTTTTGTTTTGGAACCAAGACCTGCAAAAGATACACAGATATAGGGAAAGAAAAATGTACTACTTAAATATGGGCATTGTAAGTGTATATGAGTGATATTACATATTCCCGGGACAGAACATCAGACCGTCGTGTGATCCACCATTTCCACACAAAAAACAAACAAAATGCGAAGCATATAAACGTACTCCCAGTTTTCCAAACCGCTTATAAATCGGGCCCAAGTGCTTGTGAGATAAGAAATAAAGGGAAAATAAAAGGGTTTTAAAACGGTTATTTAACCGATGTACACTTTGAAACTGGTATTTTAGTCCTCACTGGGCTAAAGCCTGTGTACATACCAAATTTCATCCAAACAGACAATATTGTCAAGAATAACGGTTTTTAACGGTCAGATTTTGAAACACTGGGATGGGAAATGTCATTTGTGTGTGAAAGACCTTTCTATATACAAAATTGCATTAAAATCCACCAATAAATAAAAAATAATGGCAAAATAACGTTTATTTTTTAAAAAACCATATACACTTTTAAAACCCGGGTTTTTTTAAATCCTCATTTGGAAAGCCTTTTGTACATACCAAATTTCACCCAAAATCAACAATATGTCAAGAATAAGGGTTTTTAAGGGCCCAGATTTGAAACCTACATGAAGGTGCCATTTGTTGGAAACCTTCTAAAAAAATTTTTTAAAAATCCACCAATAAAAAAAAAAGGGCAAAAAAACGTTTTAACGTTAATACCGATATGACTTTAAAACGGGTATTTTAGCCTCACGGGGAAAAACCTGTGTACATAAAAAAATGTAACCAAATGGGACATTCAAAAGGGGTTTTTAAAAAGGGGTTCAAATTTTAAAAAACATATAAAATCCCTTTTTGTGTGGAAACCTTTCTAATACAAATTTTCATTAAAACCCCTAAATTTAAAAAAACGCAGAAAACTTTTTAAAAAAATTGTTTAATTCCTTTTTCAGCATTACATCACTTACAATGGACAGGGGATCCATTTTCACAAATCATCCAAACCGTTTTAAAAATTGCCAAAGTATTTTTCTAGATATTCCATAAAGAAGAAAAACATGGCCAAAACAACCGTTGGAACGGCTTTAAACGGGTAAACAAAAACATCGGCATATCCGGACCCGTAATGAACTACCTGCAATTTCAAAAGGCGCCAAAAATTTTCTGAGAATTCAAAAAGAAAAAACCGTAACAGGCCTTTACAGCCTTATAACGGTTATAACGGTAAACAAAACATCGGCATTTTTCATGACCCATAATAACATACCAAAAAATTTTCAAAAAGCACCCCTAGGATTTTCTGAATTTCCAAAAAAAAAAAAGCGTACAGGCCTTACGGCCGTTAGTAATGGCTGTAAGGGAAAACTAAAACGACGGCGTCATCCTTGCCCCAAAAAATGAACATACCTAAAAATTTTCAAGAGACTTCTTCTTCTTCTTTTTCTCTTCGTTCACTCAACGGGAAACCCCCCAGATGCACTGATAAAGGCTGCCGCCGGCGAGGTCCTCCAAATCCAAGTTTCCCCCTCATGGGTTGGTCACAGGCCAGGTCTCGCTCTCGGGTCAGGGTGAGTTGAAACTTGTAGGAATGTTCCACTGCATTGGGGCGAAACCCGGGGGCACACGCAAATTCCCCAAAAGGGGAACCTTGTGAACAGTAGGTGTACCCCAGTGGCCCTCCTCACCTCAAAAGTTCATTTGGTCTGGTCTGGTGGGAGGGTGGGATTTTCTTTTTTATATTCGGGATAGCTGAACCCAACTTTTCCCCCTGCTTCTCCTTGATGATCGCTTGGCCTTTTCAAGAGATTTTCCTGTTCCTTTTGGGGCGCTGTCCTCCTTCCTTCCCCGGTCTGCTTCCTCTTGCCTCTATTTGCAGTGTGGGGGTACCACGGATGACAGTAGTTCGGGGCCGTTGAGTCTAGCAGGCAGAGACAAGGGGTTGGGGTCCTTGTTTTTGGGGGTTCTGTACACCGAATACTGACAGTGCATCAAGAAATAGTTTTGGGGGATGTAGGCCCTTTCTTTTTGGCACAGTGTCTCCGCTGCTGCTGCAATGCGTCGCCTCAATTTTGTATTCGGGGAAATTTGCCAGTGGGGAGGCTTGGGGACTTTTTTCCACCCTTCAAGGTTGGGAATTTCCTCCACCTCCATTTCGGGTAGCCTCCCTGCGACCGTCTTGTATGCTACTTCCACAGCCCCTTTGGGGTAACCGTTTTTAATGGTCTAGACTATGCTTTTCCCGTTTCGATTGTTGCCCTTGGAAAAATCCTGGGATTGTCTCTCTGACTTCCGAAACTGGCCTTCTCCAGCGGGACGACTGCATTGGGATTTCCTTTTTCCCCCCGCGTAGCAGTTCGGGGGTCCCCCCTCTCGAGTCTCGAGTTTTTTGCACAAAACGTGCGCTTCAGTCGCATATTTCTCTGACTTTTTGTTCATGGGTGTTCTTCATCCTCTTGAATTTTGGCAGCTTGGTGAGGTTAGGCATCTCTCCTGCTTTCAAGGTTTTTGAAGACCTGTCAAGTTTCCAGGTTTGGATCGTTGATTTAGAGCGCCGTGATGACCGGACCCCCGTTCTGCCCTTTGGGAAATTTTGTCTAGGTTGTCTTGGCTCTGCCCCCCAGCCTGTCCCAAATTTTCCCGGGGACAGGTCAACCTCCGGGGGTCAGTTTCTTCTGATTTTTGGGGTCGGCCCCCAAATTCCCTGATAACTTCTTCATCAATCCCAAAAACTAGCCTCCCTTTTTTCTGTCACTTGTTGATCTGGTGCTCAAGTCTCCGGGGGTCAAATGTGATTTAAAAAATGGGGGACTTATCCTTGGGGGGACGGGACCATTCACCGGAGGCGTGCACCTTTTTTTTGTAGCCAGGCTAAGATGGGTATGGGTTTTCGGCATTGATTTACATCCACTTTTTTTGTCCAGGGCTCATCTTCCTCGGCTTCCTGGATCCTTACATGGCTGTTGTTAAACTGCCTAGCCCAGAGGCAAATCGCGCTAATTCACCAGGACCCTGCAGGGGTGTCATCAGGGTGCGTTTTATGAAATGAAAAAGCGTAGGGGAGAGAACTCCACCTGTGGGAAACCCTTCCTTTATGACTTCTTCTGTTTGGTGCCTTTTGTTCGTACCCCGGGGGTTTTCTGTTGTCAGGTATTGGCTGATCCATTTGAACATGAACCTGAGATCCGTACTTTTTCACTTCACTTCATCCATTCTCCACCTTATCAAAGGCCTTCCCGCGATCCAGACTGTAAAGGTATGCTTCTTGTCTTAAATCACCTCCATTTCTTGCCAATGAAAACGCCTGGTCTTTAGTGGGTTTTGTTGCCTGAAACCCGCCGCTTGTCAGAGATGTCCTTTCCCTTTTTCCAGGTACCAGTCAGCCTATTGTTGACTACCTTCCATGAGCTTCCACGCAGCTGGCAACTAAGGGTCTAACTTTGCCTTGGTCTTGTCTTTTCCTTTTTTGTAATCGGGTCATGGGCTCTCTCCATGCCTGAGGTACGAGCATTTTTCCCCTGGGGTTTTAAGATATTAAAAGGGTTTTCTTTGCTGTGGTCCCCAATGTTGTAGCATCTCATTTTTAATGCCCCAGGCCTGGGTTTCTCTTTCTGTCTGCTTTAACCCCTTTCCCTTTAGTTCTTTTTCTGAGAAGATTTTTTCACCTTTTTCCTCTTGTCCATGTCTTTGTAGTGTTTTTGTTTTTCCCCAAAACTTCCTTCTCTCTATCTTTGGGGCTTTGAAAATCACTGATCCTTTCGAAGCTGCTTATGAGGTGGCTGCAGCCTGCTTCCAGTGGGGTCCCCTCCGTTTTCTTCTAGAACGATTGGGGAAGTTGCATTCTTTCATCTTCATGCTTTGGCAAGTTTCCACAGTCTTTCCCACCTTCTCCAAATTGAGATTTTCTGTTTCCTTTTCCATTGGTTCTTGCGCCGGGTTAAAGGGCCTTTTTTTACGAGGCTTCTTTTCCTTTAGGGGTTTAAGTTGTTTTCGTTGATGGGTTTCCTTTTCTCCTTTTCTCTGCTTTGTTCGCTTGATTTCCCCTGTTGGGGTTCTTCGGGCCAGTAGGCCTGATTTTTCTGGCCCCTTTTGGGTAGTTTTTATGGCTGCTTTCAGTAATTTCCCCCATTGAAGGCCTTGTTCCCTTTGTTCGCATCTTTCTACGAGTATTGATTTGGCGGGATACCGTCAGGGGGATGGAGAATCTTCCCCTTTCTTTTTTGTAGTTCCACCTGGGGAGTGGCTGCAGTCCTCAGATGGTGTTTAGGTCGAAGAAAGTTCACAGTTTGGATCCTGCCTCCAGCGGGCCAGTACTGTTCTTGTGCGCTCGCCTCAGATTGTTGGTGCAAAGCTGGGCTGGGTTGTTTTACTAGCCACCGCGTAGTAAATGTTGGGCGGCATCGCTTTATTTTGTAGAAAGATTGGTCAAACTGCAATCCTCTACCTCCTCTCCTCTTGATCTGTTTTGTTTACCCCCCGCTTGTGAGTGGCTGTTGAAGCGCCGACAACCAGGGAGCTGTTCTTAAACACCTTGCAGTAGTGAAGCCGCGATCTGATGGGCAGTATCCCTTGTATACCGATCTTTTCCCGCAGGGGATCTCCACTCCGTGATTTTTGCCTGATCCCGTATCCACTGGATGTCTTCCTGGTGTATGATTTCTTCACCAAATGAGGAAATTCCACCTTTTGTTCCCCTTCCTTCCACACGGAGGTCTGGGACCTCTTTCTTGAAACAAGGGTTTTCTTAAAATGGTCTCCTGGACACAGGCAACTCAAGTCCTCTTTGTGGGGGTCTTTCGGTAAAGGGGAGCTTCTTCCTGGAAATTTCCCTCAGCATTCCACTGCAGTACTCCAATTCCTTGGCTCCATCCCCTCCTGTCAAAGCCAGTAGCTTTTACCCAGACAACCCCCGCTGGCTCTGCCACAAACGGGGCACGGGGACCACCATATTTGGTTGGGCCCCTTTTTGCACAGGCCCGCACTCTTCCACCTGGCGGGGCCTCACGGTCACACCAACTAGATTCCTAGGTTTCGGGCATTAGGGGAGCTTGTGCTGCCGTTCCCCCTGACAAGCAAACCAGCACATCCACTTCGGGCCTTTCCATTTATCCCATGCTGGGGGAAGCTTGGAGCATGTCCCGGTCGTGTCCAGCCCGGTGGGCCGCACAATTCCTTTCCTTTCTCGGGGGGGGGCCACTCCTCCACGGACTGGTCTAGCCCCCGGCTTTCCCCGATTGGAAAAGGCCGAATCTAGTTTTAATTAAACCCATATTCTGCCCCGTCCCCGTTTGGAAAACAACTGCCCCCCTGTCCCCCTGAGGAAACACCCACATTTAAAGGGCGGAAGGGCACTACGGTTTTTAAACCCCTTTTTTTATGAAGAAAGGACTTGCAACTTTAAGAGATCGACCCGTAGTTTTGCTGGACGAGTGGGAAAACATTTTGCCACGGACACACAACAACAAAAAAACACACACACACACACACACAGACACAATTTTTCGTTCCCATTTTAAATACCCCATTCTTTTAAAACTGGGAGTACAAAAACACACAGCAAGGTCCTTTGACCAATGCACCTACAGGGACAAAATTTATCCACCATGAAAAATCCACGTGAAGAGTTTTAAAAACATTACTAAACTTACAGTCAGAGCATTTCTGAAATTACAGTCAAGGCTGCAGTATACTAGTGGAAATTTTTAAGTGGGAAGGCATTTTAATTCTGTTGGACGGGTGCTGAAACTACTACCAATGACACTGGCTGGCTTAAGAAGAATCAAAGATCATTTTAACATGTCTCGAAAAAAACAACAAGCATTCAAACTAAAAGGGCCTTTTAAAAAAACAGTGTGTTTAGAGCATAATATATGTTCCTCCTTTTTACTACAATTTCAGTTAGTTCAATTATGCATGCTTTAATGCCTATCAAACGTCTTTAATAAATACAGCACTGGCAACAATATCGACTGTCAAACATAAAGTTGAATAATGGGCTCTTATTCACTCAGTCATTCCAATGTTTTTTGTTTGACAACCATCTTCAGTTCCAGAGTGCGCTCTAGTTCAGCTCCTAAATCCCATCTTCACTCCATTGCACACACCCAGTAGGCAATTCAAACTTGGCCCATCATTTTCCGAACTAATTCCTCATTTTTCAGAGATCATTTTCATAGATCATTTGACCTGTAATATCTTATAAACAATCTGGAGATCTGTACTATTACATGTATGTTTTTTTGCCCCCAATTCATGGAAACTTTTTTTAAAAAATGTTTAAATGCAACACATGAAAAAGGAAGAAAAAGAAATTGCCATTTTTTCGTATGTACATAAAAAAATGGGCAAAGCGCCCACTCCATATAGTGTGTATAATTTTCACCACCTAGTTGCCACATTACACAAAAGCTGACATGCTATAACTATGACCACAGAGAAAATGAAAAACTTTCAATCCACTCTGAATCAGAGCATCAGTGCAAATTACTTTTTAAGCCAGGGTAAGGAACAATCAGAACACAATGATGGAGTTACTCCAAACAACCATGAAAATCAGGAATACACACAATCTTTTCAATGGCTAGAAAATGTAATTTTCCATGAAAATAATTACTTTGTCAATGATTATCAATTCAAAACAGTAACTTCCACACTGTTCATGTTCTGTAAAAAATTTGTGATGGTATTACAAAAGTATTAACAGACTCTGGATATGCTGTTCGATCCATATCTACGGTCACCGACCTGCACCCTGAAAGGTTGGCCCTTTGGGGCTGCAATCCATCTTTCTGCCAAGTTTAATCCATTCAAGATAGCACTGCCTCAGGCCAGCAGAACTTCTGGCCTGAAGATGTAACGAAAAACTGGTTAGAAAAAATGTGGTGGAACAAAGACCACCACTTCTGTTTTCGTTGTTGACAGTTTGGCCTAAAACTGGCATCAACAAGATGACGAATAAAGCTTTAGCATTATAACAGTTTATGTTGCCATAGCAACAAAGTGGCAGCCATGTTGGCAAAGGACATAATTTGCAAAACAAACAAGTCTGCTCTGTTTTGACAGTTAATAAGATAAACACCTAGCAACAAAGGAGCAGCCATGTTGGCAGGAGACATAGTTTTCAAAAGAAACAAATTAGCACTGTTTTGACCGTTAGTAAGTTAGAATTATACACTTAAACTGTGCAGATATGGTTCACACACACCACACACACACACACACACACACACACACACACACACACTCTCTCTCTCTCACTCAGAGTCACACACAGAAGAACAGAAACTGTTTAGAATGCAGACATTTATTACATGAGCTGGCAGGAGACACACCCACCTCCTTGGGACTGCAGCCTATTTGTATCTTTTAGCTTTCTTAATGTTAACATTTGAACAAAGACTGTCAAAATGAAATCAAATGATAGCTGGAAGACTGGTGAAGGGAAAATAAACTTATAAAACATGAGACGGGTTGAGAAAACATGGACATGGAAAAGTTGGACTTGAAGCTTCGTCTTTTAAGTATACTGGGAAGCCGGAGCAGACAACACTCTACTGTCAGGAGTAATCTAAAAAAATAAAAAATCATCTGCAGTGAATTAATTTGCTGCTTCTTCAGTTTTCACATAAGTTTTTTGTTTGTTCATCTGTTTTCGTTTTTCATAACCTTGCTGAATGATCCACGTTTGATTCTGATCAACACCACAGATAGCTGTTCAAGTGTAAGGAGTTTGTACATGGACGACAGTCCCTCTTTTAATGACGTTCAGTCGTAGAGATCCACATTTGATTCTGATCAACACCACAGATAGCTGTTCAAGTATAAGGAGTTTCGTACATGGGCAACAGTGCCTCATTAATGACATTCAGTCGTATAGATTCACATTTGAATTTTGATCAACACCACAGATAGCTGTTCAAGTGTAAGGAGTTCGTACATGGGCGACAGTGCCTCTTTTAAGACGTTCAGTCGTATATAGATCCACATTGATTCTGATCAACACCACAGATAGCTGTTCAAGTGTAAGGAGTTCGTACATGGCGACAGTGCCTCTTTTAATGACGTTCAGTCGTATGATCCACATTGATTCTGATCAACACCACAGATAGCTGTTCAAGCGTAAGGATTTTGTACATGGGCTACAGTCCTCTTTGATGACGTTCAGTCATATAGATTCAGTAGTTTGTGCATAATCCTACACACAAAAGAAAGTCAAAAGATGCTGGTGACAACGATGACTCCTTGGTGAAGGTAACAAAGGTACAGTCAATGATGACAAAAAAACAACAGTACAAGCTCAGAATTTCCTGGCAGCAAAGATGATTTGTACTGAATGAGCCCTTAAATGTAAATCACAACTTAAGTACCTTCACGTTTATCTGTAGCAGACCATGTAGTTTTCTCCTCCCCACTGCCAGATTTCTGTCTTTTAGTATCTGTCTGGACACAAAATCTGAGGTCATTACACACAGTATTCGTATGCAATATACTTCATCATCTATTGTAGGCAAAAAATAAATCCAATACAATAAAGAGATAGGATGCACATACCAAACTTGGACAATCATCTACCTTACAACATTTGGTTACAAAATCAGCACTTATACGAGTTCTAGATAGCTTCTGGATTCTCTTCCAGAAAGGACAAATTCAGTTGGTCGATTGCCTAAGGCAAGTACAAATGCAGGTGGGTGAATGGATTTTTTTCAAAAAAGACTGAATGACGACAGTTTGAGGATGGAAAGCTTGGAACTGTAAATCTAATCCAAAAATGCTGCTGACTTCGTCACTTTCACTTATTGCACACAAAGCTGACACAATTACAGTTAACCTGCTGGGGCTCCTCCACAGACGCTATTATTTCAAACTGTGTGCAGCAGCCTCTGTCAATGTTGTCTGGGTCACTTTTAACTTCCGGTGAGCTCACTTACTATGTCCTTACCATAATTTTTCACTTCACCTCTTAAGTCTTCACTCCTGTATCATACGTACAATGGAAACCTCTGTAAAATGTTTAAAACCAAAATCAGGAGAGAGAAAAAATAGAAAAAAAACCTAGAATGGTTTATTTTCTAAACTTCTGATCCCTCAATTTCAAAGTTAAAGAAAACAAAATACTGCCTAAAGATGCAGGAATATAAGTCTGATAAGAAAAAAAAAATTTAAATTAAAAAAAATGTCTTCTGAACAACACCTTGTTAAACTTTTGAAAATATAACTCATGGCAGATTTTGTTTTTCTCCCATTCAATTATAAACAAAGCTTACTCTTATGTCTTAGACTGAAGAAATAGGGGGAGACAAGCATTCATAACTGCAGTGGTAGATGATTCTGCCTAACTAGCAGCATGTGCTTGAGTGGGTGAATGGGGAATGATAAATGCTTCTCAAAATGAGCCTTCAGCAAGCTTATAGTCTCCAAGTGGGAGACAATCTCCAATGGGGAGGAAACTCGCTAACATATAACTCCTGGTCAGATACCGGTATTTCGAAACCTGATTGTTTCTTCTCAGTGACCGCGGAAAGTGGTAACTTGACTCCTCTTTTTAAGAAGAATGCTGTCCCAGAAAAAGGCTGGTGTGCAATACCGTAGTACGTTTGTTGAGTTTTCAAAAGACCAACCAAAGGTGCCACCTAAGAAGCAAAAGAAAATCATGAAAGAACAAAACAAGCTACATTTTCTTGTGAAAAGTAGAAAATATAAAAAGATAGCCTCTTAAGACACAAGTGCTGAGGGACAGTTCTTAGAATGAATCTGCAAGGGACTAAATTACAATAAACTACTAAATTCCAAGGATAAGTACCAAGCACCATTCCAGCAACTTATAGAGCAGCTTGGTGTTGCAATGACTGCAAGAAATATTCAATTATAAACAAAGCTTACTCTTATGTCTTAGATTGAAGAAATAGGGGGAGATAAGCATTCATAACTGCAGTGGTAGATAATTCTGCCTAACTAGCAGCATGTGCTTGAGTGGGTGAATGGGGAATGATAAATGCTTCTCAAAAGATTGTCTCCCCCTTGGAGACTATAAGCTTGCTGAAGGCTCATTTTGAAAAGCATTTATCATTCCCCATTCACCCACTCAAGCACATGCTGCTAGTTTTGGCACCACTACTTGCAATGACACCTGGAAGTTAAGAAGAAACTATAGTAAACATAGCTACCAGATCAATGTATCAAAAATTAATTTTAAACTTCAAATGATATAAACATAGCTACCAGAACAATGTATCAAATATGGCACAGGAACATTATACAAAGCTCATGGATGGATGGATAGGTAGTTAAGTAGGTTGGTAGGTAGTTAAGTAGGTTGGTAAGTAGGTGGGTAGGTAGGCAGACAGGCAGGTAGGAAAACAGACTAACAGATACAGCTAGATTTTATAACTGCACACAAACACAGTGCTATCGACATTATGAGTGGACAATATCTGACAAAAAACAATGAATTGCACTATCCCCAAAAGTTATAGATCATGAAAATATATCTTTTGAGGAGTGAACACTGCAAAATCCAGCCAAAGTTCTGTTATTTTCTCAAAGTCAGTGTATAATACCCAGAAACAATATACAATATATAGCAAATGAAACAAACACTAGCCAGGACTTGTATGAATCATGAATGATGTGGAAGAAAAGCTTGTCTCAGTCTGAACCTCTTTATCAGCTGTCGGCTTCTGTGGCTGATCCTCGGTCACAGGTGAAGAAGATTCTGTTTCCTCAACCATGTAATTTTGCAGGACTTTGTCAACAACCTGTGCAATCGAATTCGCCTTTTAATGAAAAACAACCAATATAAAATATAAAATAAAATTTACATTTTCCGGTGTTGAAATTCTTCAGAAAGAAAGAAATAATGTACCATGAAAAATATGAATGGCCTGTTAGGCAGGGGAGGGGGTGGGGGGCAAAACTAGCAATAGCCTTGAGTTTTTGATTTCACTTCAGATTCTCTGGGATTTAGTTAAGCATTGTATGTCTGTAGCTTTTGTTGTCACAGTTGGAAAAAAAAAGTTTACTCCTTCCACCACACACTTCCCATTTACAATACATGAGCTCTACAGAATGCCAAGTATTTAGGTACCCAGGGAATAGTGAAAGAATAGTTCATCTGCCAAACAAAATTTGGTGTATATGCTGTATAAAAATTTGATAATGAAATATCAAATGTCAGCAAATCAAGATGAAGTAAAACAGTGTAATAACTGATCATGAAAATAATACTGACTGACAATTAAAAATGACTAAAAACATCAGAGGTGTTCTATAGTTGATGATCTTGGGTGTGTGTGTGTGTGTGTGTGTGTGTGTGTGTGTGTGTGTGTGTGTGTGTGCGTGTGTGTGTGTGCGTGTGTGTGTGTGTGTGTTTCTTTGTGTGCTTATTTCTCTGTGTGTGTGTGTGTGTGTGTGTTGTGTGTGTGTGTGTGTGTTTCTTTCTTTGCTTACCAGTGTGAGTGTGATTGATCAATGTGTGAGAGAGGGTCAGAGACAGAGAGACAGACAGACACTCACTCTTTTGCGTTCTCTTTTGGCATAGGCACCTCGAACAGTGGTAACACCCGGCAGTGCAGAGACCACCGGACGGCTGTATGTAGTGGTTGTGGTGGTTGCTGCTGGCGAGGTTGTTGCAACTGTGGTGATGATACTCGAACTGTAGTGAGTGGTCTGAGAGGGAGAGCTGGTTCGACGTGATTTTTGTCTGACACTGAACTCGTGCTTCTGAATTGTTGGTACTGCTCCGGGCTTCAAACATTTAATTCTTCTCGGGATGTTGAATTCGCTGCACAGACTGTATGTTATGGATAATCGTCACCTGTGAAGTGCCTTGAGCAGATGAACGAGTTTTTGTTTGGTGTCGAGTACTGTGGCCCGAAGTTCTCTCGACATGTGCGGACGAAATCAGTCCATCTCTTTCTTAATTGCACGTCAGTTGGAAACTTATGCAGACTTATCCCATCCCTATTGGTCCCCGTACATTCAACAACCGCACAAAATTTTCCTCCCCGCTTCTTTTTCGCAGCGATGCAATCCGCGGAAGTTGATTCGGCTGCCATTTTCACTGACGATCACACACGTGTGACGTCACAGGGTTGGAGTCTTCTTCTTCTTCCTAAAATAGCCTACTGGTTCACTCAAAAACGAGTAGCTCACCAGCGCGCATGTTAAAAAGTAAAATAAAATAACATAAAATTGTGCGACTCAGTCTCTTGGTCCCTGGAGCAAATTTGGCAACAAGGGGTCGCACTCGATATTCAAGAAGTTCAAAGCAATGGCCAGATTCAGGCCCAGGTAACCATAAAATATCTGGGGAAGTTAAAATAGAAAATCGTCAATATGCTGATCTCAAAACTGTCGTATCAATTTGCTTTTTAAATGAGACTGCATTTGTGGCAATCTTGATGGCACCCGGCAGCGAGTTCCACAGCCGTACAGAACTAGGATAAAATGAATGAAAGTGGCTGTCAATATTTGATGCAGGTATGGTATAACATTGACCGCCACTCCTGGTGCTGCTTTTATTCAATAGGCCCTACTAGTTGTTCCATTGGAATATCAATCAGTTTAGCTCTGCCTTTGAAGAAGGTATCAAGTTTGATAAAAGCTCTTCTCTCTTCTAAGGGTTAGACCAGTACATGAGGAAATTAGAATGGAAACCCTTAGAAGAGAGAAGAGCTTTTATTAAACTTAACACCTTTTTCAAAGGCAGAGCTAAAGTAATTGATATTCCAATGGAACAACTAGTATTGAATAAAAGTAGCACCAGGAGTGGCGGTCAATGTTATACCATAGCTGCATCAAATATTGACAGCCACTTACATTCTTTTTATCCCAGTTCTGTACGGCTGTGGAACTCACTGCCGGGTGCCATCAAGATTGCCACGGGTGCGGTCTCATTCAAGAGACAAATTGATTCGACAGTTTTGAGATCTGCATATTGACGATTTTCTATTTTTACTTCCCCTGATATTTTACTATTACCTGGGCCTGAATTTGGCCATTGCTTTTATCTTCTGGAATATTGAGTGCGACCCCTTGTTGCTAAATTTGCTCCAGGGGCCAACAGTCTGAGTCGCACTGTTTTATGTTATTTTATTTTACTTTTTAACATGCGCGCTGGTGACCTACTCGTTTTTGAGTGAACCGTGTTTTAGGAAGAAGAAGAAGAAGAAGGGTTTCCATTCTAATTTCCTCATGTTCTTCCTAGTATTCCCCTTTTCTCTGATGTGGTTCCCCGTTATGAACCGTGCTGCTCTCTTCTGAATCTTTTCGAGGTTATCAATGTCCTTTAGATGGTAAGGATCCCAGACTGAGCAACCATATTCCAGTACTGGTCTAACCAGTGTTTTGTAGCAGTCGTCTTTAACCTTTTGGGGGCAGTCATTGATATTCCTGTATAAGAAAGCTAAGATGTTATTTGCTTTCTTACATACTAAATTGTAATGATCTTTCCATTTGAGACGACTATCTATAATCACGCCTAAATATTTTGCAGCATTGTTTCTTTAATAATAGTATTATGAATAGAATATTCTGATCTAGTTGGTGAGCGTTTATTACATATACGCAACCCTTGGCACTTTTTGGGATGAAATTCCATTTTCCAAATTCTTTCCCACTCTTGTAAAGCGTTTAGATCTTCTTGTAGAATGCGTGTATTATTCTTGCTTCTGATTGTTCTATATACTAAGCTGTTATCTGCAAAAAGCCTAATAGTAGCCTAGTTGCAGGAGAGAGATTTCTACTTATGTCATTTACATAAATTAAGAAAAACAAGGGCCCCAGAACAGTTCCCTGTGGTACACCTGACAAGACTAGTTTACAATGGGATGACGCCCCTTCCACAACAACTTTCTGCGTTCTCCCAACGAGGAATGATCTAGCCCATTTTAGCAAAGAACCGCCAATGCCGATGCATGTGTTCTATTTTTAAGCAGCAGGCCCTCATGGTCAACCTTATCAAAGGCTGTCAACCTTATCAAAGGCTTTAGAAAGTCTAATAAAATTGCATCTATTTGCTGTCTGTTGTTTAAGACAGTTATTAAAATCATTGAGAGTTGTTATAAGTTGGTCTCACAACTTCCTTCGCTGTCTAAAAACCAGGGTGGGCGTTATTTAAGAAGTCATTTTTTTGTCAAGATGGTCCATTATGCACCATTTTTTAGGTGTTCTAGTAGTTTTTTCTACAGGTCCCATAGTTCTCTACTTTAGTTTTGTCACCCCTTTTTTAATAAAGGAACAATGCTCCATCTCGCCCCTCATAGGTATTACTCCCTGGACCCGTGAAGCTTGGTAAAGTAGTTGGATACCCCCACTCAAATCACTGGGACATAATTTTAAGAGCTTGCCAGGAACGTCATCAGGACCATAGCTTTGTTTTCATTGATGTTGGTCAGTAACTGAAATACTCCTGCTTTGTTTACTTTGATGTTTGCATTTCAGGGAGTTTATCATCATCCTTTAGTCTAACGTTAATTAAAGGTTGGGATTTGAGAACACCGAACAAAACTGCTTGTTTAGTAAATTTGCTTTCCCTTCAGGGTCTTGTATTAGGTTATTCTGGTTATTTCTCAGGTCTGGAATCCCAATTTGTCCTGTCCCCTTACTCCTTATGTAAGACCATAATTTCTTGTTTTTGAATCACCTTCTGAAATAATCGAATTAACATAATTGGAGTGAGCAGCCTAATTCTCTCTGACACCTCTTAATATGTTTATACTTAATCAGTAATCTTTCTGAATTAGGGTGTAGTTTCAATTTCTTAATGCTTGTACATACATGCGGAAGTGGGATGAGAAGCTTTGAGTTTGAACAAAACCTTATTTCTACAAACGTTACATTGATAAGGGTTTGGCATTGGAATGGAGACCCTTTGACTTCCCTTTTACACGT
>CM031598.1:47167082-47252082 GCA_018398815.1 Conus ventricosus | reverse complement strand
TCTCTCTCTCTCTCTCTCTCTCTCTCTCTCTCTCTCACGCACCGTACGCACACAAACACGCTATATCTCTGTCTGTCTCTGAAATTACACACACCACACACACACCACACCACACACACCACACACACACACACACACACACACACACACACACACGCACACGTACGCACGCATGCGTACGCATGCACGCACAGCACATACACATGGACATACAGCGTTGGCCAAGTGATAAATATTTAACGGGTTTTTAATTTCCGTGCTTGATTTCTTTCGCAGGAACGATCTTACGATGTAGCTGCAGAATCAATATGTGAAATGCTCAAGGTAAGCGGCCCCACCAGTTTCACAGGAAAGAAATGTCCGTCTCCCCCACTATTTTTCCCCCTAAACCCCAACGTAAATGAATAGCTTGCTCAGCCTTGAATTGTCGGTGCTTCATGCTGTTCCTAGTTTTGTTTGTCTTTTTTGTTTTTGGTGGGATAATGGATTCTCTGTCTGTCTTTCTGTCTGTCAGTCTGTCTGTCTGTCTGTCTCATCACCCCACTTCTTGGGCCCTCTTTGTGTATGTGTGTGTGTGTGTGTGTGTGTGCGTGTGCGTGTGTGTGTTGTGTGTGTGTGTGTTGGTGTGTTGGTCGGTCTGATTGAAGTGGACATGCCCGCCTGCGAGATCGGTCATCGTTTATGAACCTGAACACGATGATTTGTTACATTGTTCTTTGTATGAGTATAGATTCTCTCAGCTACCCTCCGCCCTTACTTTAATCATTTGAAGATTGACTGACTGCCCTCCCCCTCCCTCCCACGTCTCCCTTCTTCCCCTTTCCTCTCACCTTTCTCCTTTTCCCCCACCCCTCCCCTTTCCCTTTCTGGTTCCTTCCCTCCTGTATGCAATTTTGTCGCTTGTGGGGGTGTGGGGGTGGGGTGTGGTGGTGTGTGTGTGTTGTGTGTGTTGTGTGTGTGTGTGGTGTGTGTTTTTTGTGCGTGTGTGTATCTGTGAGTGTTGGTCCCAGCCGGAAGCCCCCAAATTGAGTCATTGTCACCCCGATGTTTAACTAAATTTTTTTAAAGTTTAATATAATTGTAAATATAATTTGTGGGAAACAAAGACAGGAGTGTAAACAGGAAATCACCTACAAACCAATACTGATGACTTATCCAGTTGCAAGCAAGTCAGTGGGTACCCTACCCATTAAATCAGTTCCAATCCATCGCTGATATCGTGCCCTTGACAAGTAAGAATCACAAAAAGGTAAAATGGGGAAATCCCCATGAGAGGAAAAGTCGGGCCCAGAATATTCTTTCTAAGTGTTTGTGTGGGTAAGGATGATGAAGTGATCCAGGGGGTTTCCATTCTGTCGGATTCCCTGACAGGGCTTACTCGACGTTACTTTCAAATTTCTTTGCAAGCAGGCCCGAGGATACACACCCTGCTGATTTGTCGGGGAAAACTGAGCAACAGATCCGTGTGTCCCTTTAAAAACGCTATTGGTTCCGCTTCCCGTGGCCTATTGCAAACTCAAATCTGAATATTTTCATCAGAGCCGAAAAATCTTCAAAAAAGGCTCTGATGGGAAAACAAATCACATCCCGCCCGCCCACAATTAGCAGAGCTAAAATCTGTGCCAGGGTTTTCACTTTAAAACGCTTGCTGCCCCTGATTTTAAGCCTCCCCTGTGATGTCAAATGACCCCGTGAGCCATGTTTATTAATCTCTTTCGCATTGCAGTCCCCTTCACGCCCTCCTTCCTGAATAAATTTGTCAGAATCGTCTGTCACCTTAGATAATGGAGTGTGTTTATTAAAGAAACAGATGAGGCAATTACTGAAAACGGCAAAAACCAATTTAACACTTCGGCTTGCGTATTTGGGAATCCCGTTTTGCATCCCCCTTTCCCTCATGTTTTAGAGTCTTTTCGAACTCCACCAAATTTTTAAATTGAAATAAAATTTTGTTTATATGCAAGGTTATGAAGCTTCCCCCCCTCCCAATATTTAGAAAATTTTTTTTAAGGCAATGTTGTTTCCCAATCAACCCCTTCCCCTCTCCCCATCTCCCCCTTCTCTCTCCCAGCTGTCCCCTCAGCTTTTGTGAGGTAATTCAAACAGGGTCCATCAGTTTCATAATTGACCCCTTCTTTCTACCACCAAAGTGTCCCTTGACACCCCCCCCCCCCCCCCCCCCCTTTCATTATTTCAACTCAATGTTAAGCACTAAATGCGCACTTTAGTGAAAAGGCTGATATTCACCTCACAGCATCTACAGGCTTTTTAGAAGCAAGGTACATATTTACTGTTGGAACCCAGTCTGGATGTGCTCTGTACCACATTGGAGCAGGAGCACCTGAAAAGATTAATCCAAATATCATGTTCTTTAAAAAAGAAAAAAAAAAAGAAAAGAAAAAAAGACAATTTTCTCTGTAATTGACAGAGGTGAGAAAATCACAAACAAATATGGTAACTCTTGCTCCCATGATGAAATGCATGCTTGCACATGTGCATGTTTATGTTCAACAAGTATTATTGCTGGAAGATCAACATTGAACTGATGATGCGTGGATTATTTTGAGTACATGTGATTGTGTGAAAGTGGTTGGGTAAAATGGTCCAGTGCTACCTTTTGTTTGTGACATGTTTATTCATTTAAAACATAGTTTACCAGAACAGTATCCCCCCCCCCTCCCCCCCCCCCCCCCCCCCCCCCTCTTCACTTTTTCTCTCTGTCTGTAGATATAGAGAAAGGGAGAGAGACATAGAGGTGTACACGTGCGTGTGTGTGTGTGTGTGTGTGTGTGTGTGTGCGTGTGTGAGAGAGAGACAGCGAGAGCGAGAGAGACGGTGTGTGTGTGTGTGTGTGTGTGTGTGTGTGTGTGTGTGTGTGTGTGTGTGTGTGTGTGTATGTGTGTTGTTGTTGTTGATGATGATAGCCAACAACTTTTTCACACAACCACACTCCAACAGTTTGTTCCAAAAATATACTTTACAGATTTCCATAAAAATGTCCTGCTTATAGCCATAAATTAAACATAATTTCAGGCACATGATCTTTCATATACAATAACAATAATAACAAAAAGCAGCACATGTGACAATATAGATACAATTTAGTTGAGGAAGCCGTCAGGTAAAGTGTGTGTGTGTGTGTGTGTGTGTGTGTGTGTGTGTGTGTGTGTGTGTGTGTGTGTGTGTGTGTGTGTGTGTGCTGAGGGGTGGTGGGATGGTTTGATGGGTGTTGTTATGTGTGTGTCCTTGCTTCCTGAAATTGCGACATAATCTAAATCTATTTTCCAACCCATTCTGACTCTCCTGTCTAAAGAAGTTCTTCAAGTCTCAGAAACTTAGCTATACATACAGGAGCTTGGTTGGTTACAACATCGCTAGTGCTTCGCGCACACCTCAGTCTTTTCAGGGCAAAACTGCCCACAGCATGATCTGGTTTCCTGACTTGTGCACACGAGTTCTCACCACAGCGGAACTGGAACTAGTCAGCTCATCATCTGTCTATTCCTGCTCCCAAACCACAGGCCTTACACTCCATTTCTTCAGTCTCAGGATCATGCTGATCCAGTTTCCTTACAGCCTTTCCGGTTAGTTGGTTATGGCGGCTTGTGCCCGTTTCCTTAATTTCTTCATGACCAAGGTGCAGAGAAGGTGCCCAGTCAAGATGAGTTTCATTCTTTCTCGTTGCTGGTTTTCCTGTAAAAACAGTCATCAATCAAGATCTGGTGTAGATAAGAAGTACAAACTTTTAAAAAATGAAACAACTGGTACCTGGCCCAACAAAAGGTCTACTTCACCCCAAATCGTCTGTCTTTTTTTAAACACAGTGCCCTGCAAGTGCAACACTATAATTCATTAATTAAGTCAAATGACATTGACCCTGTGTGTGTGAGTGTGGTCACTGTGTGTGTGTGTGTGTGTGTGGTGTGTGTGTGTGGGGTTTTTAAGCAAACTTTTAAATTAGTTTTGGAATCAATATTGCAAACTGTTACTTTAAGAATTCAATATGGTGAACCAGAACTATTTACATTCTTTTGATGGTTTGCTCCAGCTGATTGGGTAGTTCACATTGCAAAGTAAAGCCCAACTGCAGGCGGAAATCAAAAAAATCTTGAATAAATGTTAGCGAACCGCCCAGAAAAACGTGGACAAACGAGTCACAAGACAAAACACAACACGTTTCGACCTCTTAGGTCTTCTTCAGGTGAGACACAAATGAATAAAATAATGAAAATTCACTTAGCTTTGATCGCTTCAACGCCTTCTTCCTTGCGCTGAACACTGAAGCGATCTAAAGTGATGAAAGCTAAGTGAATTTTCGTTATTTTATTCGTTTGTACCCTCTCTTCTTTCTTTCCTTCTTCCTAAAATCTGGTTCCCCTCAAAAACGAGTAGGTCACCAGCGCGCATGTTAAAAAGAAAAAATAAAATAACATAAAACAGTGCGACTCAGACTGTTGGCCCCTGGAGCAAATTTAGCAACAAGGGGTCGCACTCAATATTCAAGAAAAATAAAAGCAATGGCCAAATTCGGGCCCAGGTAATAGTAAAATATCAGGAAGTAAAAATAAAAAAATCGTCAATATGCATCTCAAAACTGTCGAATCAATTTGTTTTTTGAATGAGATTGCATTTTGTGGCAATCTTGAGGGCACCCGGCAGTGAGTTCCACACCGTACAGAACTGGGATAAAAAGAATGTAAGTGGCTGTCAATATTTGATGCAGGTAAGGTAATAACATTGACCGCCACTCCTGGTGCTACTTTTATTCAAACTAGTTGTTCCATTGGATATCAATTACTGTCTTTAGCCTCTGCCTTTGAAAAAGGTGGTTAAGTTTAATAAAGCCTTCTCTCTTCTAAGGGTTTCCATTCAAATTTTCCCCTCATTTTTCTTCCTAGTATTCCCCTTTTCTCTGATGGGGTTTCCCCTGTTACAACCGTGCTGCTCTCTTCTGAATTTTTTTCCCAGGTTATCAATGTCCTTTAGATGGTAAGGATCCCAAACTGAGAAAACTATATTCCAGTACGGTCTAACCAGTGTTTCGTAGCAGTCTCTTTAACCTTTTTGGGGGCGTCATTGATATTCCTGTGTAAGAAAGCTAAGATGTTATTTGCTTTCTACATACTAAATTGTAATGTTCTTTCCATTTGAGACACTATCTAAAATCACGCCTAAAAAATTTGCAGAAATTATTTTTCTTTAAGAATAGTATTATGGATAAATAATCTGATCAAATTTAGTGAGCGTTTGTTACATATACGCAACACTTGGCACTTTTGAGGATGAAATTCCATTTTCCAAGTTCTTTCCCACTCTTGTAAAGCGTTTAATCTTCTTGTAGAATGCTTTTATCATTCTTGCTTCGATTGTCTATATACTAAACTGTCATCTCAAAAACCCTTTATAGTATTTCCCGGGAGAGAGATTCTACTTATGTCATTATAAAAATAAAAAAACAAGGGCCCCCCAGAACAGTTCCCTGTGGTACACCCGAAACTGGTTTACAATGGGTGACACCATTCCCAACAACTTTCTGCGTTCTCCCCAACGGGGGATGATCTAGCCCATTTTACAAAGAACCGCCAATGCCAAGGGTGTTCTAATTTAAGCAGCAGGCCCTCATGGTCAACCTTATCAAAGGCTTTAGAAAAATCTAATAAAATTGCATCCATTGCTGCTGTTGTTAAGACAGTTACTAAAATCATTGAGAGTTTTTTTATAAGTTGAGTCTCAAAAACTCCTTCGCTGTCTAAAACCATGCTGGGCGTTATTTAAGAAATCATATTTGTCAGATGGCCCCTTATGCTACTATATATTATGTGTTCAAGTAAATTAGCTGTATGGATGTAAGAGATACAGGTCTATAGTTCTCTGCTTTTTGTCTTGTCACCCTTTTTAAATAAGGGAATAATGCTCGCATCTCGCCACTCATCGGGTTTATTACTCCCTGGTCCACTGAAGCTTGGTAAAGTAATTGGTTTTACCCTCACTCAATTCATTGGCACATAATTTTAAGAGCTTGCCAGGAACGCCATCGGACCAGTAGCTTTGTTTTCATTGATATTAGTCATAACTTAAATACTCCTGCTTTGTTTACTTTGATGTTTTGCATTCAGGAGTTTTACACCCATCCTTTAGTCTAACGTTAATTAAAGGTTTGGGATTTGAGAAAACAAACCCAAAACTGCATGTTTAGTAAGTTTGCTTTCCCCTTTTCAGGGTCCTGTAATAGGTTATTCTGGTTGTTTCTCAGTCTCAGGTCTGGAATCCCAATGTTGTCCTGTCTCTTACTCCTTATGTAAGACCAAATTTCTTGTTTTGATGATCACCTTCCGAATCATCGAATTAAAACCAAAAAGGAGTGAGCAAGTCACATTTCTCTCTGACACCTTCTCTTTAAAAAATTTATACCTAAACCCTAATCTTTCTGAATTAGGATGTAGTTTTCAATTTCTTAAAGAAACGATGTTTCCTTCCCCACAAACGTTTAGTTTAGTAGTAATCCATGGCTGGTGGTTCTTGCTTGAAGTTATTTTAGTAGGTTTTTGTCAACCATAATAAATTCCAAATTAGTTTTTATACACTTCCAAAGATCACTGACATTATCTTTTAACCACTATGGGACCTCAAAAAAAGACGACTGAAATTATGAGATCCCTGCGCAATTTGGTTAAATCGCTTGGTTCCAGAGTCTGAAAGGTACGTTATAGTGGGTTTCTTCGAAGGGTTTTAAAGTTACCCCTCAAGAGAACTATGTCATGATCACCCCAGCCTGCCTTAATCCCCCATGCCTAAAGCGCCTGACAATGGTAAAAATAAATCCAGGAAAGCCTACCACGAGTTGGGAATCAACTGACTGTACTAATCCAGGTCCCTTTTGGGGGCAAACCCAAAACTGAGTATTAAATATTACTGTAAATTGATTGCCCCAATATGGCATCTTCGCCCCAATCAATATCGTTTAAAATTTAAAATCTCCACCAAACCATAAATTGCCTTCCTATTGGCCAAAACAATGTTAGAAAAGTCTCTGCAAATAGACGAACAAAACATTTTCATCTGAGCTGGAGGGTCTGTAAACTGATCCAACAATGACAGTCTCTTATTCTTGAAATTAATCCTACAAAAAAAACTTTTCACTATTTTTTTCCATGATATAAAAACTCACTGGCTAATTCTTCCCAATGGCAATCAAGACTCCCCCCCTCTTTTTTCCAAGTCTGTCTTTCTATAAATATCAAAATCCTCCATTAGAAGTTCACTGCTGGATGTTCCAGTTTCTAGCCAAGTTTCTGTTCCCAAACACAACATCAATGTTTTTTCAGTGACTAAATTACTGAGTTTCTTCTTTTTCTTGATAAGAGATTGAAAATTTACCCACTATGCATTTAAGTTTAAACTTTTCTCTTAATGATTTAAAGGGGTTTAGTTGCACTTTATGATTTGGGATTTATCCATTTTAGAATCAGGGGTGGATGCAAACTTAGGACAAAATTTCAAGTTTTCTTTGGGGGTCATCTGGTGAGATAGGGTCAAAACGGTTGCTTCCCGAGCTGCAGTTTTCAATAGATCTTCAAAAGTTTTTGAACAAAGTTTGGAAGCCCGCAGGTAAAACAAGTCCATGATATATCACTATTGCATAATGCTTTATAAACTGCTGAATTCCTTAACATACAATCATACATTTAGTGTGATACCATGAATTGCAGACGTCACAGGCAACTGCTTTATGTTTCCATGTGACTCTCAAATTGCAAACTCCGCATGGATATTTTACTTTTGGGGGACGCACCAGGAATGAGTTCCAATGTCTCCTGATAGGATAAGGCTTAAAAACCATAATTTAACTCCTCTATGTCTAACTCTTTTAATCAAACAATTCCTTATCACTGTACTATTTCTGATGTTAATTGAAACAGGGGTTCAAATCTGGGGCCCAGTAAAAAGATGTAAGAACAGACTCGGCACAGGTGCACCCCGGAGACTAACATGGTTCAGGTTGCACAAATTTTAAAACCGCAAAAATGGAACTAAAGGCGTCAAAATCTACATCTAAATTTCAAAATTAAACTGAGTTGCTAAAGGGAAAATTGTTGTTCCGTCACAATGGAAAGAACAAAGGGAAAAAAAGAAAACTTTTAACGAAGCCGAGGAACAACACGCCGGTAGCCATCTTGAAAAGCCAAATAGAAAGACTCACCTTAGTTTAAGGGGTTTAAAACACAATTTCGTTAAGATAAAATAAAATTTAGCATTAAACTACCAATAGTGCTGATCATTCCAGACAGCTTTTGCTCTTCTTCTGCCCCCGCATTCTGCAATCCCTCTTTTCGAGCCAAACACTTGGTGAACCCTTCTTCTTCTTTCAGGCTCCTTTTCCTGCTGGAACAATCTCCCTTCTGCCTCCGAAACTCAAACAGTCTTTCTTCTTTCAAGTCCTCCCTCAAAACAACTCTCTTCAAAACATAATTTTTCTGCTTTCCTTCGCTGGTGTGCGGGTGTGTGCGTGCGTGTGTGTGTGTGTGTGTGGGGTGTGTGTGTGTGTGTGTGTGGTGTGTGTGGGGTGTGTTTTTAGGGCTTTTTGCTGTAAAACGCTTAGGGCTTTTGTTTAAGATTAAGCGCACTAAATGTTCCTTTTATTATTATTATTATCATTAAAATTCCAGTTACTCGTATGAGTAAAGATGTAAAGACGTAAAAGATGTAAAAAATGAATTAAAAAAAGGGAGCTCCAAAAACCAGGCAGCCTCCTCGCTGGACTGCGCAATTTCTCACCTAAGAAGACCTACGAGGTCGAAACCGCGTTGTTTTGTCTGTGACTCGTTTGTCCACGTATTCTCTGGCGAAATTTACTAACATTTTTTTAAGAATTTTTGTAGTTTCACGTTATAAAATTTCCGTTTGCTTTGAGAGCTCAGCTAACAAGGTATACTGAAAGAAAATAATTGATTTTCTCTCTCTCCAAGTTTATATCACATTGATCTGTGGCCCTTAGTCCACAACATCTCTACAGGAAAATAAAAATTTGCAACACAACACACTAAGTTATATGGGGGTACACATCTCTATCAGTTACCCCCAACTTACACACCGCACACACAAAAACACACACAACACACATGTCATGCATCAGAAACAAGGCCTCCCATCCGTCTCTCTCTCTTACATGTAACCTTGGGCCCATGCAAAGGACACTGATAAGTCATTACCAATCACACACAGGCATCCACCAAATACTTTTCATTCATCACCAATGTATCAACACACACACATTACCTCCATGAATATGACGTAAAAAAACACGCATCCCATCTGAACTGTGTTCAAAATTTATGGTTGTGCGCCTGGTCGCTGCTTTCCAAGGTCTTCGTCTTCCTGTGACATCTCCTACTCATTTTCCTTCATTCTTTTTCATTTTGGAATTTGAAAAAACTGCAGTCCTGAATCTTTTCTTTTGCCTCTTCTGTCATGTGAAGCACTGACAATACAGCAACCATGTCTTGGAGGCATATTTTCTGAAACTAACAATAACGCGACAAACGCTGGATTTTGTTTACATCCGGGGGCGCTTTCCAAAATGCCGAACGATCCCAACATTCACTGCGCGTGACGTCCTTCGCTCGTTCCCTGACAGCCTCGTGCGTGTGTAAGTGTGTGTGCGAGTGTGTGACATAGAGAAAGTGAGAGAGTGGGGTGGGGTGGGAGGGGTGATCTTTCAGGCTTTGGGAGATTTATAAATCATGATTTTCTTACACACAAACACACATCATACCATAACAAAATGATCAGAGCAACAGTCCGTCGTGTCTTTCATATCAAACGTAACGTCTTTAAACTGAAGTTGGGACAACCATCCGATCTGCGTCTTGCACCATTTCCTCTTCGTATATTCCTCTCGCTTTCACAACGGAGGGTATCCGAAGAATCTTTTGTATCTCTGTCGATCTATTATGGCATCCATGTACACAGCAAGTGTTCAACCATTTTTTCCTCAAATAGAACAAAACTGCGGACACGAAGTGGATGTATTTTCCCATACTGTTTGCCCGTTGCAATGGGAGACAACGCTTACGAAAGAGTGGACGAGCGTGGACGATAAAAGCAGGGACCGTACAGGGACGGTCCCTGATAAAAAAACAAGTGACAACAAAGTTCCGAAACGGAAGTCTTTGCCATCGTCGAGTTTACTTTTTGAAGAAAAAAAAAAGCCAGTTACAACCAATAATACATGCAGCCAAGCAATAAATAACATGACTGACGAAGACAAACCCACCCGACTGAAAAGGGAAGAGTTGCCAATGCACAAAAAACTGGCTACGCCGTCTTCCAGAGCCCCCCGTCAACATGGATGCGTTTGCACTCCGTGATGATTTTTCCTGCCCTTGATATCAGTTGTCCCCTGTAATCTAGGGAAAAATGTTATGTATAATGAACAAAATAATACAAAATAGCAACTGTGTGTGGTGTGTGTGTGTATGCGAAAAAAGAGAAGTAATTTCAGCGAAGACACCCCACACACACACACACACAACACACACACAACACACACACACATATAATATATATATAATATATATATTTTAAAAATATATAATATATATATTTTAAATATAATAAATATAATATATTATCTGCAAAGGTTATGGGCAAAATTCATACTACAGGTACAATGGAACACACCATCTTGTCATGACTCGATCATTGTTGGATCAAGATCAAATGATCATTTGATAACTAAATTATTTCAAGTGACTGATGTACATTCATGTTAATGGAATATCTAACCAAATTTGTAACTATTAAAAACGCCACTGAAAAAAATGGTTATAAATTATTCATCATTGGTCTTATTGCCTTGTTTGGTGTGTGCAAAGAGGGAAAAAAAGAAGAAGAAAGTATTACACTGCCAAACATCATCATCTTTCTTTATAACAAACAGTACACCGTTTGCATGTTCGCTCTCAAGTCATGCCGTAACCAGTTCATTGACCCAAATAAAACATGGCTAAAAACCGAAAAAAAATCTTCATGCATCCCAATCAAAATTTCAAAACAAAATTAGTCTAACCAAAAAAAAAAAAGAAAAAAAAAGAAAAAACAAGCGAAGACATCTGCATAAATGAGAGAAAAGAGTGAGAAACTTCTAAGTTAGGCAAAGGCACATTGGTCACATGCATCAATCATAATGATTGAATCTGAACGCTTTTTGCCAACCATCAGCTTACATAGTCATCAACTGGGCCTCTTGTATGGATTATTAACTTGTTCCATAACTTAAAAGGGTTACAAACTTCTTCCATGTCTAATTTTCCAAGTGTGAATTTGGCCAAATACCCTTGCTTTAGTTTGAAGCAGTCTTTTTTAGTATGAAATATTATGTAACATGGTATTCACATGAGTATTTGGAATTTAAAGCAAAATGTGGCATTAAATGTGGAACTTGCATGATTTTCGTTTATGTACTGTTATTTTCAGTCGTCTTCTTTGTGTGTGTGGTGTGTGTGTGTGTGTGTGTGTGGTGTGTGTGTGTGTGCAGCGCGTGCGTGCGTGCGTGCTGCGTGTGTGTGTGTGTGTGTGTGTGTGTGTGTGTGTGTGTGTGTGTGGTGTGTGTGTGTGTGTGTATGTGTGTATTGTTGTTGTTGTTGTTCTTGTTGTTTCTTGTTGTTTTTACCACTTTACCAACCCAAACAATATAAAAAGAAATATATTTTTTAAGTGATGTGTATGTTGATATGCATTCTTTTTGGACAGACAAGTTTATATAAAATTGAAAAAGTTCTCTTTTGAACAGTGCAAGACTGCTTTTTACTCCTCTCTTTCGCCTAGTTTTGCATGCTGAATCACATAGGCCTATTTGTAAAAATGGCTGAAAATTCTGGGATTGACCTGGGTCTGCCATTCACCATCATCTCATTCCCCTGACCGCGGGGGTCGTTGGGGACGTGATGGGGCCCACCGCCGTTTTTCTCCAGGGTCTTCTGTTGGCAGCTGTTGTGAGGAGATCCGGCATGATCATTTTGGTCCAATCCTTTATGTTCTCGGACCAGCTCTTTCTCTGCCTTCCTCGTCTGCGCCCTCCTTCAACGATACCTTGGAGGGGGTTTTGGAGAGAGTGTTGTGACGAATGACATGGCCAGACCATGCCATCTTCCGTCGTTTGACGGTTGCCAGTAGTGGTTCGTGGGGCCCAGCTAGGTTGGTGACCAGGTCCGCACATAATCGTTGGTGTTGTGCTCATTGTACGAGATGCGGGGTAGTTTCCTCAGGTAGTTGGTCTCAAAAGCCTGGATTCTTCTTTCTCTTTCGGCCATCAGTGTCCATGTCTAGCAACCATATAACAGGATGGAGACCACTAGTGACTTGTAGGATCGGAATTTTATGTGGAATTTGATGTTGCTCTTCCACACCCTGTTCAGTCTGGCCATCATTTGCTGATGCGGAGTTTGATATTGACTCGGATTTCTGCTGTGCAGGTGCCATCTTTGGACAGGGTTGCTCCCAAGTACTTGAAGCTAGTCACTTCTTCCAGGGCTCACCATTCATGGTTATTTAGCACTGTTGTTAGTCGTGCTGTTGACCATGACCTTTGACTTCTCTGTGCTAACCTCCATGCCGTAGGCACTTGCTCTTGTGACAAGTATGTTTGTAAGATCCGGGAGCTTGGTGTTGCTGTCCCCCATGAGGTCGATATCATCTGCGAAACGGAGGTTGCAGATTGGCCTGCCGCCAATGCTGATGGAGGTGTGATGGTCTTCGAGGGTTTCTTGCATGATTCTCTCCAAAAGATGTTAAAAAGTACTGGAGATAGTTAGTAGGCACCCTTGCCTGATTCCGATGGTGGTCGGAAGAACTGCCCCTGCTGGCTATTGAGGAGTACTGTGCTGCTGGAATGTTTGTAGAGGCCTGGGTGACTTGGACGAGCCCCTCATCAATCTTGAAGTCCCCCAGAATCTGCCATAGGCCGTTGTGCCAAACCCGTCAAATGCCTTCTTAAAGTCGATGAAGTTGTGGAAGAGGTCCTTTTGGTGTTGTAGATGCTTTTCAATCAGACTTGGCAGTTGAACATTTGTTCCATAGTGCTCCGCCCTCTTCTGAAACCTGTTTGTTCCTCTGATAAGCAGTTCCTCAGCCTTTGATTTAGTCAGTTTGAGGATGATGCGAACCATGACTTTGCTGGGAGGCTGATCAGACTTACAGTCCTGTAATTTTGGCATTGCTTGAGGATGCCCTGCTTGGGTAAAGGAATCACCAGTGACTGGGTCCACTCTGTTGGCCATATCTTTTCTGTCCAGATCTTCTGACATAGCAATGTTAGTGCCTCTGTGGTCTCTTTCCCTCCGTATTTCAAAGCTCGGCTGGGACATTGTCCACTCCTGGGGATTTCCCTGGCTTCAGACTCTGTATCGCGGCCTCAACCTCCTCCTTCAGTACTTGGAGACTGTTCCTGCTGTCTGCAGGTCGTTGGTTGTCCTGCAAAATGGATGTGTCTGGGGTTGAGCTGGTAATTGTAGAAGCCCTCGCAGTATTCTGTCCACCTCTTCAGGACTTCGTCATTCTCTGTCAGTAGCTTGCCATCCTTATCTTCAATGACCGCTGATCTTGTCTGGTTGGTCTTATTGAGGGTCTTGAGTGTGTTGTAGGCTTCTTTGCTGTTCCCTGCTTCCATGTCTTTGTCGATTGCTTCACACTGCTTCTCTATCCAATTTTCCTTGGCCGTCTTCATCTTCTTCCAGACTTCTCTGTTCACCTGTTGGTGCTGCATCCTGGCTTCGTCGCTACAGTGTTTCTTTCCTCTCAGTTCTCGCCTCTTGCCACATAGATCTAAGACTTCGTTTGTAACCCAAGGCTGGATCTTCTTTCGCTTCTTTCCCACAACTTCTTCAGCTGTTGTAGTTAGCACATCCTTGATGTTATTAGCAAGGGTGTCTACATCGCTGTCCACTAATTTGAGGGCAGCAAACTTCCCGCCTACCTGAGCCTGGAACACCTCTGCAGTTTCGGAGTCCTTCAACTTCTCCAGGTCAAAGCAAATACGGGGTTCTTTGGACAACGCTTACGCTTCCGCTTGAGCTTGAAGGTTGCCAGGAAAAGATCGTGATCGCTGCTGATGTCGGCACCTGGGAATGTTCTTGTTTTTGCTTTGTTGATGCTGGACTTGTAGCGTTGTGGGGCCAGAATGAAGTGTACTTGGTTGTGAACTTGCCCATTTGGTGAGTGCCAGGTTGTTGTTCTGGACAGCTTATATGGGTGGAAATATTGGCTAGGTAAGTCGATGGCTTTTGGCAAACGCTTGCGTCTAAGGCCTCTGACGTTGGTTTCCACAATGCCAAATTTTCCTGCTGTTCCTGCCAATTCCGGTATACATTTGGGCCAACCTTGCATTTCAGTCTCCTGGATTATGAGCATGTCTTTCTTTGGGACTGTTGCTGTGATGGAGTCAATCTGTTCGTAGAACTCCTCGATTTCCTCGTCGTCATGGTCTGGCGTTGGAGCATAGGGCTGGATGATCTTCAGGTTATGAGGTTTTGCAGAGATGTGGATGGAAATGAGTCTGCTTGAGATGGGTGTGCAGCTGATGACACTGCCTGCAATTTCCTTCCGTACGATGAAGGCCACCCCGTACTCATGTTTCTTCTCTCCCCAGAGAACCAGATCCTATGTCCTTCTTCTGTTGTTGTTTCGCTGAAGCCAGTCGATCTGACTTCACACAGTCCTACGATATCCCAGCGATAGCGCTTCAGTTCGTGGGTCAGTTATTGTAGCTTGCTACAGACAGAAAGGGTGTGAACATTCCATGTTCCGATAGTTGTACTTTGAGTAGTTAGGTTGATGTTTTTCACTCCATTTGCCCACTTGTCGCTCCCACCCTGAAGTGATTCAATGGGACATGCGGTCATTGTTTTTTCCGGGCCCTGACTGATCTGGCTTGGTATTTTTTCACTTCCTCATCATGTCTTTCAGTGGGCGTATTGAAGCTTGATGGCGCCCATCTCCTCTCCAAGCCAGGACCGCTGGACATAGTCCCCCAGAATAAGGAGTGGTACGCCCTCGGTCATGCACACTTAGCCGTTAAGTCCATTGTGGACCCTTCCACCCTGGTCGTTGGCCACTTGCTGCAGCTCTTCAGCCCAGTGGTGCAGTGTAAACACCACCCCCTCGTGTGTTTATCCCCCCAGCTGAAGCGGTTTACTGAGGTGTGGCGCTTGGAGCCAGCACGTGAGAGATTTAGGGGGGGTATGAGGACCAGTGATGCCCGTCCAACCTAACTAGTAGAAGCAGCATGCTAGACGTCAAAGGAACAACCACAATCCAGAGCCTCTACACCTCGTCTGCCATTAGCCATAAGGTAAAATGAAACGCAAAAGAGCAGATTTTGAGGATGTCAGTTAGCCTTATCTTCACCAACCAAAATTAAAAAAACAACAACTGTAAAAACAAACAAACAAACAAACAAAGAAAAGAATGAACACAACAAAACAATACAACAACTTTTTCAATTATACACACAAAAAGTTTTATGTTTCAACTAGTCACAGCTCAAAACTGATGTTTCAAATACTTAGAAACCCTTGTTCATACTATATTTCATTTTCAACTTGGATGCAACTCCAAATGAAATTGCCCCCTATCCTGCCTTGCTCTCTTAGTCTCTCCTCTCTCACACTCTAAAAGGAAAGCAAAAGAACAACGTACAAAGTAAAGCTGAAAAACATTCAAGCTTATATGTTTCTGTGTGTAAAGTCCACATAGATATTAATAAAAGATGAAAGTGGCCACAACTGATTGAAATTACATTACTTACCAGCCGCCGTGGCAAAGTGCTTAGCGTCGCCGACTCCCGGCTGGAGGTCGTGGGTTCGAATCCCATCAAGTCATGTGGGTTTTTTCTACCCCAACCGGCTCCTACCCAGAGTTGAGGTTGCTGCGGACTCAATTGGGAAGACTGGGACCACACAGTCGAGTTTCATCCACTTAGTGGATGCGTTTCTGAGAGTGTTTACTCAAATTTCCTGACCAACACTGCAGTGCCTGTATCCCTCGGCCTGGTTGACACCGGGATATATTTTGAAAGGAAGCGTAGAGTAGTATCAGACCGAAATGGAAATCCGTAGCATCATCTTAATCATCCTCATTCTCATCGATCAGCATAAAAAATATATTAAAAAAATGTCTCAGATTCTGTGGCCCGTCAAGCCCTGCTCTCATGGGGACCTCAAATTTCGATGTCCTCTCCATGTCTGTGGCCTTGGTTTGGTTCCGTCGGGTCACCGGTATCAGCGAGTCCATGAGGGCTGTCGTCGGACAGACGTGGTGGCCCCCCTCCGGAGGGAGAGCTCACTCACGCCGGCTCCGCGACTAAGCAATTATTGTCGTCAGTAGGGGGCTTAGTAGGTGGTGTCCTGCGTATGTTAGATCAGAACAGGCGCCACTGAACACCACCGAAGTGACTTGGCAGCAATGCAGTGTCTCCTCAGGTGGGTTGCCTCGTGACGACTTGACATTGACTGCTCCCTGTGGATTGCCGGTGCTGTGGTGGGGCCGACCGGGCTGTAGCTGTGGACGGGGTGTCGGAATGAGCGGCGTGGGTGCACTGCCTCCGAGGTGGCACACAGGTTGGGACAGGGAAAAAAAAAGAAAGAAAAAAGAAAGAAAAGAAATTACATTACTTTCTGTGGTGTTCCATTCTGTGCTCGGGCATGCATTTTACACAAATTAACAAATGTCACCCTACCTTCTTGTGTTGTATATATGCAGACTTTTACTTTCTGCAAGCGGCTCCAATGTAAGCACTACCACAGTTCTACCTATCTACCTAAATTTGGAAGTACATTTTTGCATTTTTGTGTCTCCCCCCTCCTCCCCTCCCCAACACAACAGCCACTTACTCCCTCATCAGGAGGCTTGACAGAACATTCAGGAAAGGTTGCACATGACTGCACATCAGACATAAAACTCAGGATAGAGAGGTTTTTTTCTTTAAATGGCATGAAAGGGGAGCTCTGGTGTGAAATAGGAAATTTGATAGCTCATGAGATTCCACAAACAGGAGTCATGATTACACAGTTAGTATTGAGCAATGCAGGAGACCCAGTGCAACACACCTGACCATTCAAAATGTTCAAGCAAATCTGCTGAGAACTGTCTTCCTGAAATTGCTGAGAAAGAAACACACAGAAATGATTTGTGTTGCAAGTTTTGCTGGCAAATATTCTTTGGCCATACTAATGATCCTCTCCACATGGACTCTCTTACTGGCAATTTTTCTGTCCATTTGTAGAGTCTTGGGGGAGAGTCTATTTTAGTACTCCCATTTCTTATAGAACGGGGAGTACTTTAGAATGGGGACGAAGAAATGCTGTGTGTGTGTGTGTGTGTGTGTGTGTGTGTGTGTGTGTGTGTGTGTGTGTGTGTGTGTGGTCAAAATGTGTTTCATTCGCTCCACACAAAACTGCTGGGCCGATCTTTCTGAAAATTTGTAGGTATGTTTTTATGGGCCACGGATGATACCCAATGTTTTAGTTTACAGTTATAGCCGTTAATAACGGCTGTAACGGTTTTTCTTCTTTATGGAAAATCTCAGAAAGTACTTGGCGATCTTTCTGAAAATTAGCAGGTATGTTCACTATGGGTTACGGATGATGCCCGATGTTTTAGTTTTACCGTTATAGCCGTTTCTAACGGCTATAACGGCCCATAACGGGTTTTCTTCTTTATGGAATATCTCACAAAGCACGTTGTCGATCTTTCTGAACATTTGTAGGTACGTTCATTGTGGGTCACGGATGATACCCGATGTTTTAGTTTACCGTTATAGCCGTTACTAACGGCTATAACTGCCCCTAACGTTTTTTCTTCTTTATGGAATATCTCAGAAAGTACGTGGCCGATCTTTCTGAAAATTTGTAGGTATGTTCACTATGGGCGACAGATGATGCCCGACGTTTTAGTTTACCGTTATAGCCGTTACTAACGGCTGTAACGGTCCATAACGTTTTTTTTTAATGGAATTTCAGAAGTTACTTGGCTGATCTTTCTGAAAATTTGTAGGTAGGCCTATGTTAATTGTGGGTCACAGTTGATGTCCGACGTTTTAGTTTACCGTTATAGCCGTTACTAACGGCTATAACGGCCCCTGACGGTTTTTCTTCTTTATGGAATATCTCAGAAAGTACTTGGCTGATCTTTCTGAAAATTTGTAGGTGTGTTCATTATGGGTCACGGATGATGCCCGATGGTTTAGTTTACCGTTATAGCCGTTACTAACGGCTGTAACGGTCCATAACGTTTTTTTTAATGGAATCTCAGAAGTTACTTGGCTGATCTTTCTGAAAATTTGTAGGTAGGCCTATGTTAATTGTGGGTCACAGTTGATGTCCGACGTTTTAGTTTACCGTTATAGCCGTTACTAACGGCTATAACGGCCCCTGACGGTTTTTCTTCTTTATGGAATATCTCAGAAAGTACTTGGCTGATCTTTCTGAAAATTTGTAGGTGTGTTCATTATGGGTCACGGATGATGCCCGATGGTTTAGTTTACCGTTATAGCCGTTACTAACGGCTATAACGGCCCACATGGTTCTTCTTTTTCATGGAAAATCTTAGAAAGTACGTGGCCGATATTTCTGAACATTTGTAGTTATGTTCATTATGGGTCACGGATGATGCCCGATGTTTAAGTTTACCGTTATAGCCATTACTAACGGCCCATAATGGTTTTCTTCTTTATGGAAAATCTCAGAAAGTACTTGGCCGATCTTTCTGAAAATTTGTAAGTATGTTCATTATAGGTCACAGATGATGGCCGATGTTTACCAGAATAGCCATTACTAACGGTTATACCAGCCCAAGACGGTTTTTCCTCTATATGGAATATCTCACGCGTATTCAGGATAAACTGGGAGTACGTTTATGTGCTTTGCATCTTGTTCTTTTTGAAGAAAGCAGGAATGTTAACATGCACATCTCTAGGTGCAAACACTCAGGAAGAGTAGAGAGAGAGAGAGGGAGAGAGAGAGAGAGAGAGAGAGAGAGGAGAGAGAGAGAGAGAGAGAGAGAGAGATTGGCGATGAACGGATAAGCACTGATGTACGTTTTTCTTTTTTTACTCATCTCGCCTTGAGTAGATCGTCATTGTAGAAAAGCACCCTGGCTAACTCGACGAATCTCGTACATGCAAGTGTATCAGTGTTGCATGTATCTCAGAGTGTGTGTGTGTGTGTGCGTGTGTGTGTATGTGTCTGCCGTGTGCCCCTCTGTGTGTGCGCGTGCGCGCACGCACGCGTTTACCCTGTGTGTGTTCTTTATAGTGGTGTAGTGTGTGTGTGCACATGCATGCGTGCATATGTGTGCGTGTGCATGCGCGGGTGTCATTTCATTTCATTTATGCCCGTCGCTCCCGGTGGAGCATAGGCCATCAACGACTCTTCGCCATCGCACTCTGTTCTGGGCTGTTCTGGTCATTCCAGTCCAGTTTGTCCCTTGTTGTTTCAACTCCGCCTCAGTGTCTCGTCTCCAGCTGTTGCGAGGCCGGCCTCTCTTTCTCTTTCCCTGCGGGTTCCAGGTCAGGGGTTGGCGTGTGGTGCTGGATGCTGGCTTCCTGAGGTGTGTCCGATCCAGCCCCACTTCCTTTGCAGTATCTGTTTGGCCACTGGTTCCTGTCATGCGCGGGTGTGTATATGTGTAAATGAGTGTGTGCGCGCGCACATACACAGGCATGCGTGCGGGTGTCTGCCATGTGCCCCTGTGCTGTGCGTGTGTGTTTTTACCCAGTGTGTGTTCGTTTGAATGGTTTTGTAGTGTGCGTGTGTGTGTGTGTGTGTGTGCGCGTGCATGCGCATGGGTGTGTATGTGTGTGTGTGCGTGCGTGCACGCACCCCTGTGTTCATACGTACATATGTGCAGCATGGCAAAATAAAATTCGTTACATTGTGCATGCAGGCGTGTGCGCGGGGAGTGTATGTGTGTTTGCGCGCTCGTGGAAATGCCCGAGTTCTTACGCACAAATGTGCAAATACATGGCAAAATGAAATTCGTTAGAACTTAATGAAAAAAAAAAGAAACATAATCAGACAGCTATTGCTGGCTATCCGGGCACTACGAATGATGAAATCACCCAGCAACACCCCTCCAGGTTTTTCTATAAAAGTCTCCTTAGTGCCCCAACGTGCCCAACCAGCACCTCGTAAGCTCAGTGATTGGTGTGGGTAAAGAATGTGCCGGGAGGTTGTGACAGTGTTCCAGACCTTTCTCCCTGCTTTGTGGTCTGTGTGAACAATGGTGCGTTCACCGCTTACTTGTTTCAACGTAAAGAAATGGGCATAAGACCAGCCGCCATGGCGAAGTGGTTAGCGTCGCGGACTCCCGGCTGGGAGGTTGTGGGTTCGAATTCCATCCGAGTCATGTGGGATTTTCTGCCCTGACCGGCTCCTACCCAGAGTTGAGTTTGCAGCGGACTCTGTTGGGAAGACTGGGACCACACAGTCGAATTTCATCCACTTAAATGGATGCGTTTCTGAGAGTGTTGCTCAAATTTCCTGACCAACACTGCAGGTGCCTGTATCTCTTAAGCCTGGTTGACACCGGGATATATTATGAAAGGAAGCGAAGAGTACAGCCCTGTCATGTAGTCTCAGACCGAAATGGAAATCCATAGCATCATCTCAGTCATCCTCATTCTCTTCGATCAGCATAAAAAAAAAGTCAAATTCTGTGGCCCTTCATGCCCTGCACTCATGGTGACCTCAGTTTCGATGTTCTCTCCATGTCTGTGGCCTTGGTTTGGTTCCGTCGGGGTCATCGGTATCGGCGAGTCCATGGGGGCTGTCGTTGGACGGACGTGGTGGCGCCCTCCGGAGGGAGAGCTCATTCACGCCACCTCCGCGACTAAGCAATTTGTCGTCAGTAGGGGCTTTAGTAGGTAGTGTCCTGCGTATGTTAGATCAGAACAGGTGCCACTGAACACCACAGATGTGACTCGGCAGCAGTGCAGCGTCTCCTCGGGTGGGTTGCCTCTTGACTTGACATTGACTGCTCCTTGTGGATTGCTGGTGCCGGGGCTGCGGTGGGGCAGACCGGGCTGTGGCTGTGGACGGGATGTCGGAATGAGCGGCGTGGATGCACCGCCTCTGAGGTGGCGCAGAAGTTGGGAGAACAAAAAAAAGAAAAAAAAAAAAATGGGGGCCTGCCTTCCTCGAGGGGAGGGGGGGGACCACTGGGCAAGAGGATTCGGGCACGAATCACACCCTAGGTGTGCCTCCCCATGACACTGAGCCTACAGGAGTGGAGTCACCGGGTCCCGGGGTTCGAGTCCCGCAACGAAAGCGGCCGCGTCATCACGCCTTCGGGTGTGCTATGCAGGTGGCGGGGTGAAAGCTCTGGGACCCCCCCAGGGGTAGAGGTCTAGGGTGTGGTTGTGTCTTGACTCTGCCCAATCGTCACCTGGCTCTGGGGGAACGTTTTGGTCGTCATGGAGATCACGGCGCTGTTGTCATGGAGACTTCAGAAGTCGGGGCTGGAACATCGACGAGACTGGCAGGTCGGGTCATCGTGCACAAAGTGTACGAGGTGAAAGCCGATTCCGTCATGGAGTGCCTCGAAGGAATGTGAGTGTGTCTGTGTGTGTGCGTGTGTTAGAGCTCAAAGGAGAAGTGGTAAACTGAGAAAGGTGAAAGAAGAGAGAGAGGAGAGAGAGGGAGAGGAGAGAAAAAAAATGAGAGAGAGAGAGAGAGGGGGAGAGAGAGAGAGAGAGAAGAGGAGAGAAAGAGCTCAAAGGAGAAGAGACACACTGAGGAAGGAAGATTAAACTGAGAGATTGAGAGGATCTACACCAGTATTGGCTGCATTATATGCTCTGCCTTTTGTTTTTAATCTCCACAACTCAGAAATTATAGCTTCAGGACACCAGGAAGAGACAACTGTACAAAGTCCCGCCCGGGTTAGTTTCTTTGCAATGAGATTTCATAGACTTTTTTTTGTTGGGTTTGAGAGACATGCAACATATCATTGTACCCTCACTGAAGAAGCTGCACATCAACGAAATAGTGTGGAAAATACATTCAAGTCTGAAGACTGAACATATTGTTGGCTTTATCTTATATTTTAGGTCTCTGGCGGCCAACTCTATACATTGAAGGAATAGAGATCTGAAAAAAGAATTGCTGTGCAAGCCCGTCATTCTTTCATTTTCATTCTGTGTGGCGTGTATGTGTGCGTGTGCGTGTGAGGTGTGTGTGTGTGTGCATGCACAAACATTTTAAGCTGTATGTGCGTGGTGTAGTACATGTGTAACAAGTCAGAGGCCAAAGTTAATAAGAGTAAGAAAGGTTTTAAACTTGCAGTAAAACAACCCTGCAGACATGGTTGATTTCAACTGTTCATGGTGAGAGAGCAAATTGCTCCGTCGATCTGTCTTCAATTGTTCCTGACACTGAAAATACTGATAAACAAATTTAATGAATATTGGATGTTGGAATTTTCTTCAATTATTTAATAATCATCATATATTATTGCCTCATGTTTGCTCTTTAATCATGTTTTACATTTGAATGGTTAGATGAAAACAAAATTTGTTGACTTTATATGTTGCAGCAGAGCCATAGATAAATATGGGAAGGAGTGTGTACATTGATCATCATGAAATTGTCCATCTCTTTTGATGTAAGAATACTGTTAAAACTGTAACATGAAGATTTGGACTCAACACTGAAAATTCAGGATAAACATGCATGTAAAAACACACGCACAAGGCACAAACCACAAATGATGTGATCACTTCGCAGTCAGAAAAGATTTGTGTACTCGATGCTCGTGCTCAACTGTTTTTCTCAGTCCTCTTCAATTCCTGCACAGACTGAGTGTCACAGTAATTTTGTCACCTGATAAGTTTTCAATTATGAAGCAATGTTCAAGACCTTTTACTTAAAATCCTTCAAAATCACGTCACTGCCATTATCATTGAACATCTCTGCCAATTCTCACCGTATCAATCTCGACATTCAGCAGTGGGGATACATCTCGACAGTGTAGAAAGTATAACTTAAAAAAATGTTCAAACCACTGAAAAAGAGTGGAATTCCCAATCATGTAGATCTTTGACTATTCTACAACTGCACAGTGGGACTAACAGGATGGCTGTTTTCTGGGCTATGGCCTGTGCAACAGTGTTTTAAATCTGAGTTGGGTGCATTATGTGAAAACCAGCATGTGGCTAGCATAAGCTGGTATGAGAGAAAGCAGAAGATAAGACGAAAAAAACATGGACTTAAGGCAAATTAAATAACAAAAATAACTACTTCTTCAATCTGACCTTGCTGCTGGAGGTAAGCATCCTGATCTTCTATGCACCATCAAAGAATATTACTGCATATTGTACATTATCAGAGAGCCCATACCAATACTCTAGTGAAGTCTTGTCAGTATTGCTGCAAGAATGTGCAATGAAGCACCACCACTCACCTAAACAATGTCTAGGTGAACAGGAAAATTCTTGAAAGACTAAAAATTCTGTCATGGCTTAAGTTCACTGTTGACAATGAGCTGTAGCACTCTGAAATTAGAATTAAGACCCAGTATATTACCAGTGGGATGACCATATTGTCAACCTCGGGATATGTCAGTGGAGGAAGGACTAGCGCACAGCCCAAACCACTCACAGCTTGCTTACAATCTCATTCATATATCATGCATTCGTCACATCAAACCACTGTAAAGTCTATAACTTTACTACACATAATCATGGAAGAAAACATCAATGCGCATGGAGTCAAACAACATAAAACATTCTCTCTTTTCTTGAACTTCACAAAACCATTTATCTAAATCATCATAATAAACCCGGGTATAGATTTTTTCACTTTACCTGGCCTGGTGATCTTAAACAATTTACAATCACTGTCTTTCCTTTTCTTCTTTTTTTCTTTTCTTTTCACTGTCACTTTCACAAACACCAGTCCACGACAAAAACTGCTGGCACTGGTCAGGTGGACCTGGCACTGGTCAGGTTGGACTGCTGGCACTGGTCAGGTTAGACGCTGGCGTTGGTCAGGTTGGACTGCTGATGAAAGTGGCGCGGCCAGGTATGAGGTCGAACCCCGGTTCAGATTGAACAGTGACTATCAGACATCGATCTGTTCTTCTTTTCTTCCTGCATTAACGCATTGCACTCTCTCTCTCTCTCTCTTCTAGTCTGCTCTATCAAATGGACATGGTTTGCTTTTCTTTTCTTTTCTTTTTTTTTTCTCTTCATCAGTTAGCACTCCCTCTCTCACATCTCTCCTTAGTCCTTCCTCTGCAGACTCTATCTAGTGCTAATGCTTCAACTCGGTTCTGTTCAACTCCTCTCATCTCTCTGCTTTCTTCGTGCAGAGCACTTCCAGAACCTCTCTTCTCTCTCTCCGTTTTTCGTTCTCTCCTTCTGGTTCTCCCTTTTTCTTCTCTTCTCCTCACTTTTTTTATTCCATCCTATGTGTCAATGGGTGAGTACATTGGTCATATTTTCCCGCCTTATACTGAGGCCACCTCCCCTCTCTTCCATTGGCCATCAAATCGTCAAAGTCACATCTACGGCCTTGCTCTCTGTGGTGGTCAATGGTCTTTAATTAATTAGCTTGATTTCACCCCCACCACACAATACCTTCCCCCTTCCTACTTCAACCGGCGACGTCTGACTTAACTGTCGGCGCTGGTCCTGCAAATTGGCTAGATCAGTCTGACCCAGGCGCCGAGATCCGTCTGGCCAGACCTATTGAGACGTCGGTCAGCCACTTAGTCTGTCTGCTGGACAGTGCTGTCTCCGTGAGGACTAAAAATAGCCTATTCGCTGTGCCTAATTGGCTGACGCGACACATCAAGTCGTCTGCTTGGAACCAGAATGTTTGCGTTTGGACTTATGTCCAATTGAACTGGCTGGCGACTGACCACGAATTTCGGTTTTCTATTTTTTTGTCCGTGTCAATTTCCCCTTGCAAAAGACTATGCTCCGCATTGTCTAAAAAAAATGGTACCAAAAAAAAAAAACCGAATTTGCTGACGACACACAGCTACACGTGCAAGTTTTTGCAAAATTATTTACACAACGGTTTACAAATTATCAGCATGTATCACTCGTAATATCACCCCATGGTTATCATTGACGTGCGCTTTTGCCTTTTTTTAAAAACTCATTTCTGACAACCTCTGTGCGGACCTATGCAATCCCCCTACTGTGGATTTGCCACATCTTCTCTTCACAACTATTATGAAAAGCACATCTAATATGACCAGATCCATGACACCTCACTAGGAATCTCCATCCTCGCTTATCGCAAACATGCATTACTACACAAGCGACTGTATGCTCCAAACATAACTACATTTACATGAACAAGCTCACAAAGAAAATATGAACCATAGCCAAATGGAATGAACCCAATCTCTCACATAACTGTAATCAACACATATTATCAACAAATGTAGCTATGCACCCCCGGATATGACTGACTTCCTCTGAGTTGCAGCTTGCTAGACTACACGGCTTAAATAGTCAGCTCCTACATTCTGTCGACCTGGGATGTACTGAACTCGTATACCTGTAGGCTGCAGTGCCATTGCCCAGCGCAGCACCCTGCTGTTTTCAGATGCGCCTCCTGCAGAGAACTTGAGTGGTTGATGATCAGTCTCTACCACGAACTCTTTTCCCATACAAGTATTTGTGAAATTTCGCACGCCCACACGACAGCTAAACACTCCTTCTCTACCGTTGCGTACCTTCTTCACACTTCGTCAGCTTCCTGCTAGCATACTTCACAGGAAACTCGACCCCTTCGTGTCCTGCAACTATACTGCACACTACTCCACCACCTGATGCATCTGTCGCAACAAAATGGTTTAGACATATCCGGTAGCTTCAAGATGGGACGGGAACCTAGTCGTTCTAAGCACTGTCTGCAGTGCTTGCTCTGCAGCTCTGACCACTCGACCACTGCCGGTTTCCTGCCTTGACCAAAATCACTGAGAGACTCGTGATTGCTGCAATTTGTACAAATTCCCTGTAGAAACCAATAAACTAGCAGACTCTGACTTCTGTTTTGGTCTTTGGTCTCTCTGAATTCATCATCTTCTCCACCTTTCCCCTTTTTCCCGGCTGCTTTGTGTCGCCTCCAACAACAAAACCTAGGAACTCCAGGCTTGGAAAACCAATCTGCACTTTGTGTCTGGCTGTGAGATTGGCTCGTCTCATCCTCTCTAGAACTGCTCCTAGCTGCTCATATGCTCCTCCCATGTCTCGGATGCTATCAAATATCATCCATGCAATTCACTACGCCTTCCAAACCCGTCAATACTCATCATCCGAGAGAAACTGCAGGTGCGTTGACCATACCAAAAGGAAGTACTCGCCACTGGTATAGCCCCATAGGAGTGGAGAATGCTGTGACTTCCTTTGATCCTCACTCAAGGCTATTTGCCAATAACCCTTGCTCAGATTCTATCCTGGTGAAATACTTGCTCTTGCTTGTGGCGATCTGAGCGAACAGGTCTTCCACGTCGGTATGACTTCTGCATCGACCTTGGTGACACTGTTCAGACGTCTGTAGTCAACACAGAATCGATGCTCACTGACTTTTTCCTCACTAAGACGACAGTGCACTATACGATGATTTGGCACGTTCGATCACCCCAAGGTCCAACATCTTTTCCACCTTCCTCCGTCACATCGTTTGGTGGCATACGGATCGGGTAGGGTTTCACATGTACGGGTTTTTGCGAATGTTACCTCCACCGTACAGGTCTCTAGAGTTGTCCTGCTGGTTTATCATCAGGGACGGCCCTATACTGTTTTAGGGCCCCTAACTTCCTCCTGTCTCCTACTGTCAAGCCCTTCATACAGTGACACATCCTTGTATGACTCTTCTCCTGGAAACTCAGGCAACAAAATCTCCCCTTCTTTCTGCTGGGTCTCCTTCACCCCCATCAATGATTGCTGCTGCGCCTATGTGTTGAGTCTCAGCTGAATATATTTGCGGAGCAAATTCGCAGTGAAAAGTTTTGGTTTCCCATTCACATCAATTCGGTAATCCTGATCTACCTTTTCAATGATTGTGAATGGTCCTTTCCAATGCATCAGCAGCTTGTTGTGATCCGTGGGAAGCAGTAAACAGGACTTGATCTCCCACCTTGAGGGATTGCTTCCTCACCTTCCGTCATATTGCTTCTTCTGAACGACCCTAGCCTCCTGCAAACTTTCCCTTGCAGCCTTACATGTCTCCTCTAAACTATTGCGTAAGTCCACCACAATACTGATAAGTGTTTGGACTTCTTCTGACTCCTGTTCCTCCGGACCATAGCTCTTTGAGAATACACACTGGTCCCCGAACTGTCCGCCCATACAGCAGCTCAAATGGTGAAAAGCCTGTGCTCTCTGAGGCTTCCCTGTAGGCGAACAGTGCTGCTGGAATGTAACGGTCCCAATCTGCTGGCCTTTCCTCACAGAGCTTCTTTAAGATGCCCTTCAGCACACCATTGAATCTTTCCACCAAGCCATTGCATTGTGGGTGGTATGGGGTATTGAAGCTGTGTGATCCCTAGCAGCCTTGATTGACCTCCCTCATCACGCCTGAGGTGAACTGTGACCCCCCTGTCACTGAGAATTTGTGATGGCTCGCCCACGCGAGAAAAGATGTCTACCAGCCCTTCAGCGACCTGTTGCGTATCTACGCCTTTCAATGCGGACCGCTTCTGGAATCTGGTCGCGTAGTCCACGAGCGTCAACACATACCTGGGCCACCTTTGGAACAGGGCGAGATTGGCCAATCAGATCAACAGCAACTCTCCTGAATGGTGTGTCAATTAAAGGGGGCTATTTAAGAGGCACCTTCCTTTCACCCCTTGTGGCTGACCTTTGACACACATCACATGACGTGCAGAAACGCTTTATGTCTGCCATTGCCCCTGGCCGTGAAATCATCAAAGATTTGGTCAGCTGTTTTGCCGTGCCGAGATGACCCGCCATGAGCGACTCGTGACCCAACTGACATGACAGTGTCACGTTAACATGCTGGTACCTCTAACTGAGTTGTCACCTATACCTGTCTTCCCTTGGTGAACACTCGGTACAACCCGCCTTTCACAAGAAATTCTGTCTCACCTCCTCGAACCACCTGTTTCTCTCCACCTCTTGCAACTCCCAAGACTTAACGAGTGAAGGTCTTGTTCCTGCGCTGCCTAAACTCATCAGGCGACACATCTATGGCTGACTTCCTGCTGGAACGACTAACGGTTATCAACCTTTTCCTCTTCTTGCTCCGTGTTTGAACTGCTGCCCTGTAGCAGTCAACAACTCAGGATCCCCTGGATCCCTTGCACCTGGAATATTTCCAATGATCAAATCATAAAGGGTTTCTCCATCAACAGCGCAGACAACTCGCCTAGAAGTAAGGGGTACGTACTTCTATCTTAGCAACTGGAACTCCCCACAGTGCCATCGTAGTAGATACAGGTCTGGATTTGCCCTGTCAAATCCCCTTCCCGACCACGTGTTCTTCTACACACATGAACAACAGTGTCCCGTAACACTTTCACCCTCTGCTGGCCAATCCACCCTTCTTCCACTGGTAATGAACCACTCAGCCTAGTGCCCTCCATCCTGACACTGACTGCTGTCCAGTGCTAGCCATAGGCCGCACTCACACCCTCTTCAGATCGGATCCCTTTTGGTTCCACTGCAGGTCGTTTCCCTGGCGCCCTTATCAACCTCTTGCAAGGCTGCATGCCTTCGAGAACCTCATGCGACAATCCCTCGCCCATGTCCTTCTTGTGACAAATGAAACACCTATTGTCCCTTTGTCCTCCTTTCTGCCCCACCACTGGGTTTGCAGACTTTGCAGAAAACTCCCTAGTCGCCTTACACTCTCTCACCTGTGCCTGGCACCTGTTTCTCCTGCACCTTAGTGCCCAAACGTGCCTCCCTATAAACCTCTGCTAACTTCAGCAACTCTCCTGCTGTCTCTCTTTCAAATGTATAGTAACTCTGACTGCAACTGACAAAATCTGTTCTTTCATAACCAGCTCTTTCAATTCCGCGAACACCTTTCTCGTACCGCTCAACTCTAACCACTTCTCAAATAGTGATCTAAACGTGCACCAAACTGAGTGTACGTTTCACCTCTTGTAATCTAGCCGATCGAAATTTCTTTCTAAACCCTTCCTCTGTGAGGTCAAATCCCTTCATCAAAGACTCCTTCACAGCACCAAAATCAGATTGTTGGTCTGCTGGTAACGCAGTGAAAATCTGTAATGCCTTACCGTCAATAGCGCTGACAAAATGACTGCCCACTCTCTGAAGGCCAACCCTGACTAGTAGCAAACGTTTCAAACGACTGATGTACGCATCAATCGAATCTGATCCTTCAGAGATTTGGCAACTTGGTCGGGGGGCATAACTGCGCACAGGGTCACTGGAAACGGAACTACATCCTCGGTGGTCTCCCTCTGTATTCTCACTCTCTCTAACTCTAATTGAATCCTTAATCTTCGTTTCCTGCGTTTCTTAGCTGATTATCGTTAGACCGAATCCTTAATCTTTCTGTTTCCTGCGTTAAGCTTCTGTCTCCTGCGTTGCGGTAGCTTTAATCCTTTCCTGCTCTGCTATCTCTACTGCGACACGGCGTCTTCCTCCGCTCGCTCATCTCTTTCCATCTTTTGTTGGGTTTCAACGAATGCTCGCAACTCTTCTCCCGAGTAGCCTAAATCACGAGCGACGCTCACAAGTTGTTCAATAGGGGTGTTCTTTTTGTCCGCATTATAACTCTCTTCTTTTTTTTTTTAACAAGATTTTATTACTACGACAGCCAAACTGGTGGTTACCGACACGAGTGACGTAATAGCACAATCCTATGAATGATAATATTAGCTTGGCAACATAATAGTTTTTATAAGACGCCTAGTGCCTGACCCATATGAGAGCGAATTATAGGCAATCTGTGCGAATATAATGTACTCTGGGGCTGAAATGCCAAGCCTAGTGTTAACTATCATTTGGAAGCAATGCCAAGCTTGTATTTAACTATCTTGGGAACATACAGTAGGACACTACCTTGTCTTAGGATTACAATACTTGAATCCACCCAGCTTCCTCTCTGAGAAGTTGAACAATTATAATAATGGGCCAGAATATCCTGGCAGGCTCGCCAATAAATGTCACCTCGGATAGTCAGTGGAGGAAGGACTAGCGCACAGGCCAAACACACTCAACAGCTTGCTTACATCTCATTCATATATCATGCATTCGTCACATCAAACCACTAGTAAAGTCTATAACTTACTACACATAATCATGGAAGAAAACATCAATGCGCATGGAGTCAAACAACATAAAACCATCTCTCTTTTTCTGAACTTCACAAAACCATTTATCTAAATCATCATAACTAACCCGGGTATAAATAGATTTTTCACTTTACCTGGCCAGGTGATCTTAAACTATTTACGAATCACGTCTTTCCTTTTCTTCTTTTTTCTTTTCTTTTTACTGTCACTTTCACAAACACCAGTCACGACAAAAACTGCTGGCACTGGTCAGGTTGGACCGCTGGCACTGGTCAGGTTGGACTGCTGGCACTGGTCAGGTTGGACTGCTGGCACTGTCAGGTTGGACCGCTGGCACTGGTCAGGTTGGACTGCTGGCACTGGTCAGGTTAGATCGCTGGCGTTGTCAGGTTGGACTGCTGATGAAGTGGCGCAGTCAGGTATGAGGTCGAACCCCGTTCAGATTGAACAGTGACTATCAGACATCGATCTGTTCTCCTTTCTTCTTCCTGCATTAACGCATTGCACTCTCTCTCTCTCTCTCTTCTAGTCTGCTCTATCAAATGGACATGGTTGCTTTCTTTTCTTTTTTCTCTCTTCATCAGTTAGCAACTCCTCTCTCACATCTCTACTTAGTCCTTCCTCTGCAGACTCTATCTAGTGCTAAGCTTCAACTCGGTTCTGTCACTCCTCCTCTCATCTCTCTGCTTTCTTCGTGCAGAGCACTCCCAGAACCTCTCTCTCTCTCTCCGTTTTTCGTTCTCTCCTCTGGTTCTCCCTTTTTTTCTCTCTCCTCACTTTTTAATTCTCATCCTATGTGTCAAGGGTGAGTACCATTGGTCAGTATTTTTCCGCCTTATACTGAGGCCACCTCCCCTCTCATTCATTGACATTCAAATCGTCAAAGTCACATCTACCGGCCTTGCTCTCTGTGGTGGTCAATGGGTCATTTATTAATTAGCTTGATTTCACCCCCACCACACAATACCTTCCCCCTTCCTACTTCAACCGGCGATGTCTGACTAACTGTCGGCGCTGGTCCTGCAATTGGCTATAGATCAGTCTGACCCAGGCGCCGAGACCTCTGGCCAGACCTATTGAGACGTCGGTCGGCCACTTAGCCTGTCTGCTGGACAGTGCTGTCTCGTGAGGACTAAAATAGCCTATTCGCTGTGCCTAATTGGCTGACGCGACACATCAAGTCGTCTGCTTGGAACCAGAATGTTTGCGTTTGGACTTATGTCCAATTGAACTGGCTGGCGACTGACCACGAATTCGGTTTTTTCTATTTTTTTGTCCGTGACACATATCATCCCTGATGAGACAGTGGTCGATATTTCAGTCTGTCTTCTCATCGTTTCCAGTAGTACAGAAAATCTAAAGATTGGACACTTGTTTTGTTGGGGTAGGTTCTCCAGTCTCACCGAACTGACCAGCCAGCAGGCTGAGAGCTAGTAAATAGAGTGGAGATTTTGTGAGAGATCTCTTCCATCTTGACTTCTCATCTCTGTTTTTTGCACCTCTGCCATGGGTGTGCTGATCAGTTGAAGTTGTCAGTTTAATGCCTCTGCCTGAAGCTATATCTTACCTTGTACTGACTGGTCGGTGGGAAGGATAAGGCCATCTAATAGGAGACAGACACTGTCAAGACTTGAAGATCAGACACCTCATCACACCTTTGACAAGTTAAACTTGCTATTTAGAGACCTGATTCACATGTCAACCAACCTTTGCAGCATCCAGCCTGCCATTTGACTGATTCGATGGAAGTCATTTTAAAGCCTTCTGTTATAAGAATATTAGATATGTCGCTACAAGATCCTGGAAATCTTTCCGACTACATGGGCTGAGGCAATAAAGGTTCACTTCCTAAGATTACACCACCAACCCAAAAGCCTGTTCTTTCTTGTTTCTGATCCATATCACTGTCATATTCAATAATTCATAGTCCTCGAACATTTTGCCTACTTAACCCTTGTCATTCCAAATTTACAAGAGAACTACGCGGAGATAATACACAATCATACACAGAATTGTTGTTTCATAGTAGTTTTGGGAAACAGTTATGCAATATCTATCCACCCCTCCCCTCTAAAAAAAAAAACCCCAACCAACAGTTCTACAGACTCCATATCAATGCACAGAAGTATTGTAACATGAATGTATGTAACACTATAGTTTGAGAAACACGAACGTACAGTGCAATATATCCCCCCCCCCACCCCCCCACAAACACACACAGAAAGCATCCCTCCAACCTATCACATAGTTAAATGAAAATGTATCTTACATACCAATTCAAATGATACTCCTTCATATTTCATTGCTCTGTGATAAAATGGAAACTTACACCGAGAGTTGTGCACACATAAAACACATTTATGATTACACACCAGGCTTCAAAGGCACATTATAGCAGAAATATCTCGTGTCAGGGTATCTATACATTATAAACCAGCCTGAGTGAATGCCCTCCCCACCTCCCTTCTCTCTGAATAAATGATAAACAAGTCCTTAACGAGAGGGCCCTAAAAACATTCAACACCAACACAGGCATACTATCATATTCAAATGTCTGTATTTGCAAAACTGAAATAAACATGAATCCTTTTGTGTTGTTAAATTAAAGAATGAACTATTCTATAAGGATTTATCATTGGGCACCAACCTGGCCTGTATATGCATACACTAGAAACCTGACAGCACAGTCAGTTGCCGCAACAAGGTGCAGTACAAATCATTCAGACTAAACCAAATTGACCGCAAAAATCAGTCTTTTAGTGTGATTTTCATATAACAGAGTCAGTGTGGTTGTTTGTAATAATGAGCAGAAAAACAAAGTACACATTGACCCGAAGGTCCTAATCTTTTTTTCCTTCTATTTAGCAGGCTCACTGGTTATCCTCAGTGGCATTATCCAATGGGGCTATTCCTTCCCAAATACACAACCCCCCCAGGCATTCCGTGTGTCACAGTTCAACACTGGTACAGGTCTGAGACATACTTCTCCAAGTCCTGCTGGTACCTTTGGGCGATGTAAATTCTTGTCTGCCATTTTAACCCCATTCGCTGATCTATATTTTCTAAGTCCCATGCTAAGAATTTTTTTTGGAAAAACACAAAGATCACGCCTATGACCCTTCATTTGCTTATAATTCAAAGATATTAAGAAACTACTAAAGTATAATCAAATGAAAGGAAATTGAATGAGAACCGTTTGAACCCAAAACATAATAATGATATGCTAAACCCATGAACTTGAATCAAATAAAAAAATAAAAAAAAACAGCATGATGTATAGTATGCGAGCTCACAGGGATTCCTACACATTTTGTATTGAATTTCAGTGACAAGACCGAAGCAGTGTCCCCGTCACAACATAGCACAGTCAGCCACACAAAGAATGAAGGCGTTAATAGGGAATTTTTATTCTAAAATACGTTTAATCTAACATACTTACCGTGGCTCACTAAAAGCAATAAGCGCCCGCAATTTGCTATCCACGCCTCTAACAATTAAATCCGTACGGACAACAAAACCCTTGAAAGGGCCTGGCCTTGCGCATGCTCAAACCATCCTCTTTCGAGGGATATGAAACTCTGACTGAAAGGACTCCTGATGGAAAAGAAGCGGGAGGTAGGGAGGGCTCTGCGTGAGCACGGTAAGTATGTTAGATTTAAAAGTAATTTTAAATAAAATTTTCTTTTAATTACACATACTATACCGTGGCTCCACTAAATGCAGAGTCGCACTACCTGGAAGGAGGGCTCACCTGGTTCCGCCTGGAGGAGCGAGAAAGCGGACGTGTGCGGAGAGGGTGTTGGGCCACCACAGCTGATGCATGCCCCTAGACCATCAAAAACCAGACGAGAAACGGCGCAGGTAGAAATGATAAGAAGTTTCCAGGGGAACGCCAAATGCGGCCCTCTAACACCCCTCTGAATCGAATTAAGGCTACTGCCAACGAAACGCCCAGCCCTAATCTCATGGGTCTGGTGAGAAACAGCCAAATCTCTCAGATCTCGTACGCACTTTAATGACTTCTCTCAGCCATCGAGAATGAAGAGCACCTGTGTCCTCCTTATAACCCGTTGTAAGAGAGAAACAGGTGGGTTGCTTGGAGCGAGCAGATTTCGTGTTTCCATAACTCCCAAGGAGCGCGCACCGGACAGAGAGTGCGACTCGTCGTCCCGGGGCGAGAAAGAAGTGAAGGAAGAAGGAGATAGTCGGTGAAGGAGATCCTGGCCCCTGGGTTTTTGCTAAAAATTCTGGAGGAGGCGAAGAGATATCGAGCCCTCGGTTCGGAAGCGACGTCCCCAGCAGCCACTAAGGCATGGACTTCACTGCAGGCCTCCCCCCCTGAGGGCCCGGGAACGAGGAAGGCTTTTGAAGAAAAGGAATTTCCAGAACACTCCCGGGTGGGCTGTAAGGGGAGCCTAGGGAGGAGAGGACTAAGAAAGATCCCACGCCGGGTACGGCGGGGGCATCGGGCCTCCCGTAGGGCTGCCACTCTGACCAGACCCCAAAGAGGGTCGTCCACGAAGGAGGGGCCCCTAACTGGCGCATAGTGGTGGAAATAGCCGCCCTGTGAACTAACAGAGGGGGCGAAAGCTTTTTCCGATGAAAGAAACTAGGTAGTTCGCAATTGGCATTGAGAGGAGAATGAGGTGATACTGCGTGGTTAGGGGCCCCAAGAGAGCCCGCCATTTCCCGTGGACACTGTAGACCCTTGGGGCCCCGGCCTGTGGGCATGTCCACAAGGCCGATTAACCGCTGGGAAGGGCCTTGTGCAGACAGCGTGTCCCCCACAGACCAGGGTGAAGAAGCAGCACGTTTGGATTGCTGTGTGGAATGCCTGACCGTGGCTGAAGCAGGGGACTTTGCAAAAGGGAAAGCGGTATCGGAGGCACGGAACAGGTGGTAATCATGTTTGGAAACCACGTTGGGCCGGCCAGCGTGGAGCCAAAAAGAATAAGCGTGGTTTCTTCCCTGCTTTGCGGATAACTTTTTCCCAGAATGGGGAACGGGGAAAGGCATAGCCCGTCAAATCCGGACCAAGATGGACCGGCGTCCACGCCCCACCTGCCGAACCGGAACTGGGGAGACCTAGTGTAGACGGTGGGTTGAACCGGGTGGCGAACAGGCATACCTGTGGATTTCCCTTACCGTCAGAGAGGTTCCAGGATTGAGTGGACGGAGTCCCTTTTGAGGGAAGAACTGTGCGACCTGCTGAGGGGTCCCGAGAATGTGATCATCCCAGGAACGTGCTTGGCCCATCCGAATTGATTGTGTCTCGCACCAAAGGAGAAGCAGTTCCCCCTTCAGGGGCAGGGAGTGAGAACGCGCTCCCCCTTGCTCGTTGATGTAACACGCCCAGCGTGTTGTCGGTGGTTTGGGGGAAAACGTGTTTCCCTTCAGTAGGGAAGAAACTCCTTGAGGCTTGGAACACGGCTCCAGCTCCAGCCGATTGATATGCCCCGGATTCCATCTCCGGACCATTGCCCGGCCGCCTCAGAGAGCCGACTTGGGCACCCCACCGGGCTGGGACGCGTCCGTGGAACAGGTCTCCTGTTGGGGGAGGGGTGTGAGGGGACTCCCTGAGGGGGCCAGGCTGGGAGTGCCATGGGCCACCGATGATTGGGAAACCACTGACCGGAGAAGGATCGGAAGGTCCCCGACGCAACGCCTGAGAAACCCAAAGCTTGGGGGAAAGAGGCATTGAAACCCGGCGTTTGGCAGTCGTCGAGGGGCACTAAGGGGCCAAGGGCTCCCATCCAGACCCAAGAAGAGGAGGCCGCTTCCTGGCTGGAGCCCGATTCCAGGAAAGGAGATGGGCCAAGCGGTGCTGGAGGCAAACCAGGCGTTGGGGGGTTGGAGAGACCAACCAGTTGGTGGTGTGGAAGGAAAATGCCCAGAAACTGAAACTGCTGCGACGGGATTGAGATCGGACTTCTCCTCGTTGCGAACAAATCCCAGCTGCTGACAGAGGTTAAAACCTGGAGGGGCTTGCTGGGAGCACGAGTGCTGGATGAGGCAAGAAAAAAGCCAATGTCGAGATAGGCCTTCAGACGAATTCCTTTCTCCCGAACATGTAAGCAAAGTTCCGGGCCACCTTCGTGAAAACCCCAAGGGGTCGGGGCTAGCCCAAAGGGAAGAGCCTGAACTGAAAAAATGCGGCTTCTCCACACGAAGCGAGATACTTCCTGTCCCCTTTGGGGGAAAAAAGTGCCCAAAAGCACCTGGGTGTTCCAGGCGGTCACCCATCCAAGTACTGACCAGGCCCGACGTTGCTTAACTTCGGTGATCGGAATGAGAACTGTGTACTCAACGTGGTACGGCCGTTGGCTGGATCAAGCGATGGAAGTACGCATCTTTCGGGTCGATGGATACCGCCCAGTCGCCGGGATGCATGGCATCGCGGATTGACATGGGGTTTCCATCCCCAAACGGAGGACGATAAGAAACCTGTTCAAGGGGAGAGGTCTAGAAACGGTTTCCATCCTCCAGAAGCTTTGGGAAAACCCCAAAAATGCGGCCCATAAAAGCCGGAAGGAATGGAAGGGGACTTCCACTGTGGCTCCCATGGCTAACCCGCGAAAGGACCCTGGTCTAAGGCCTGAGAGGCCGCTAGATCCCGGGAGGAGCAAAAGGAGGAGGGAAAGGGGTGAGAGGACCTTTACTGCACCCCAAGGAAGCCGAAACCCCGACTTGATCAAGAAGAGCCCAAGGGGTTGCGGGAAGCCGCTCCAGGCACTGAGGTGCCTGGGACAGACTGCCCACAGGACCCCCCTGGGGTGAAGTACCCAGGTCGGGGGCAAGTCATTGGGGGTGGGCCGTCTGAGACGTGGGAGCTTTCGGACCCGCCGGCCATGCCTGAGGCCGACCCCTGCTGGGTTGCATGCCTCGGATCCCCCGGGGGCCAAATGACCTCATCCCTTGGGTTGAGAATGGTTTTCATTTACCAAGATGGCCTCCTTGGCAAATGGAAACCTCTCTGGCTTGAGAAGTTCCCCTGCACGCCAGCACTCCAGGAAAATCAGGGATGGAGCCAGGCGTGATGTCCTGAGCCTCAATGCCCCCGACTTATTTGGGCCCTCCTCATACAGTCGGGTACCATTACCGACTTCTTAAAGAGAGGAGGGTTAGCCGCCAGTGGTGGACCCCCCGGGGGAGTTCCGCTGCCGAAGGACAGGGGGCCCTGACTTCCCGTGAGGACGACACCGCCTCTGGGACAAGGAAAAACCAGGAAGGCCACCGAGTCCCAGAAGGAAATAAGAACCAGGCAACTGGCCCTCGTCCTCCAACTCCGAATCCACCAGGTCGGGGCCACAGACTGAGGGGGGACAGCCCTTGGCAAAGCGGTGCGCTGTGAAAGTCCAGACAGGCCCAGGCTGGCTGATTCCCCAGACACTCCTAGGGAGGGGTCGGCCGTCGGGTGGGGCCGAAGGGCCCGGGAGGAAAAGGCCTGCACTGGTGGAGAGCTGGTCATAAAACCGCCACCAAAGAAACCCCGGAGCAGGGGATACTGCCATTGGGCCCATGGCGCCCAAGGCAAAGTGGCCCTGACCCCATGATAGGGGGGCTGATGTATGGCTGCTGGCCAACCCGGTAAATGGGGGGGGCTGATGCCCCCAGTCCCCCGAGGGACGCCTGAAATGAGGGCGACACACAGAAACATGAGTGGGGGAAGGGAACAATGGGCCGAACGAATTTAAGCCCTTTAGGGGGGAGGTTTTTTTCCTTGGGTCGCATACCAAGGGGAAAGGGAAAAGGTAGACGTGAAGACTGCCTCATTACCCCACCTCTGAGCCTCCGTCGTTTGAGGGCTCGTGCAAACTTCGATCCTGCCAGGGGGAAACGAACGTGTGGGAGTAGAACCGCAGCTGAACTGGACACAGGATGCAGTAACGGGAACGACAGAACCGCAGCTGAGTCGATTGCCGTTTGGGGACAAGGAGACGGGATCGACAGAACCGCAGCTGAGCCGATCATCGTGCTGTGGCTGCTGGTCCAACCCAGTAAATGGGGACCTGATGCGCCAGTCCCCTGAGGGGCGCCCTGAATGAGGGCGAAACCCGCGGCTCTACCCAAAAACGGGGGGAAACATGAGGGGGGGGAAGGGAAACAACTGGGGCCGAACGAGATTCAAGCCCTTGAGAGGGAGTTGCTTCCTTGGTTCGCCCACCGAGCGAAAGGGGGGGGTAGACAGAAGTCTGCCTCATACCTCACCCCTGAGCCGTCATTGAGGGCTCGTGCTCTTCGATTCCGCCATGGGAATCGAACTGTGTGCAGTAGAACCGCAGCTGAACTGGAAAAAGGATGCGTAACGGGAACGACAGAACCGCAGCTGGTCGTTTGCCATTAGGGGACAAGGGGACGGGATCGACAGAACCGCAGCTGAGCCGATCACCGTCACGAATTAAGGTTGCGAGAAAAAGCTCGCTGTCCAACAACAGAACCGCAGCTGAGTTTTAAGTGAACCCCCTTTGGGGAAAGAAGAGAAGAGAAGAAGAGAGAAAGTGACCGTGAAGGGAGAGGGGGGTTTTGGGGTGACCAGCGACAAAAAGCCGCCGGCGTACGGGAGGAATCGAATGACGAACCTTCGAAAAACTCGCCTTACCACCCAATCGCTTCACGTACGTTTCTCCCTTAAGTGAAAACATACGCAAGGACATAAAGAACAGCAACAAAAAATGGATCGATTGCAAGAAAGCAAAAAAAAAACTTAGCTGCTCGGTACACGCGGCTTAACGGGAAAATGGCTGCCCAGAAGAGGATGGTCTGAGCATGCGCAAGGCACGAGGCCCTTTCAAGGGTTTTGTTGTCCGTACGGACTTTATTGTATACGAGGCAGGGATAGCAAATTGCTGCCCCTTATTGCATTAGTGAGCCACGGTTAGTATGTGTAATTAAACTCCCCGTTTCTGTCGCCTGTTTGAATTCTGAAAAACAAAAAAAAATCATGCCTATGACTTTCATTTGCTTATAGTTCAGAAGAAAATTTTAGATAGCTACATAAAAGTGATATCATATGAAAGGAAAATGAATGAAAAATCTGTTTGTAAAAAAAAATATAATGAAATGGTATGCCGGCATGTCACATTTAACTTCTTGAAACAGCAGTTTATAGCACACTTTGGGTTGGGGAAAAAATACAGTGTACAAAGACCATGAAGCAGTGTCCAGCCACACCACACCACAGCCTAGCCACACAAAGAACGAAAGGTGTGTAGATCTCCCAGTTTCTATCGCCAGTAGAAAAACTGAGTGTGATACTTCCAGAAGCAGTCATCCAAACACCAATCCAGGTATGCTGGGGACAGTCTGGGCAGTAATACCCGGTGTCTTTCCTCTGCCCTTTCTTCCAGCAGACACGCACCTCTTTGATGGCCGTGCTTTATGTGGGTAGGGGGCAGCACACCGATGAAGTGTCGGCACACAACCTGACAGCATGGTCGTCCTCAGCATTAGCTGGATCTTTGTCGCCCAAAAATCATCTCATTCTGACTTCTTCTGGAAGTCAAGGAAGGAGCTGCTGTGACCCTCTTCCTGAACACCAATGTGTGCATCTGCATCCAGCACCAGCGGGCCAGGCTGAAAATCATCTCAATGTTCATCAGCCTAGCTGTAACACATTGAAAGCAAGAGTTCAATTTTCCACAGAAAAATTTATGAAATAAAAAGAAAAGGACACACAAAAACACAAACACACAGTGTAAAAAAAGCCCCGCCCCCTTTTGTTAGTCCAACAAAACTCAAATAAACAGCAATGAAATCACTTCAAAATGATAACAATTTTGTGTATTACTCTTGCTTTCAGTTTTATGAAAATATTCACAAACACTACACACTGTAAGTGGGAAAAAACATACACAAACTGAAATTGGGACATTAGCATGCCACGCCCCCTTTCATTTTCATCAAGCAAACATGCAAACAATCCAATGAGTTATGCTTCTGAACAAGTAACTTCACTGCAACATTGTTTAGATCAGTGTTCTTTATCACTGTGTGCTTTCAGTTTTTTTAGAAAAAGTATCATCAACGTGCGCACCCCACACACCACACACAAACACACACTTTTTCCCCCCACTCCCACCCTGCCCCTCCCACGAACACACACAGGCCATAGTGGAGAGTTGGGCACACATCGGGAAGAAACACTTTTAAACCACAAGCAAACCAAACACACTCAGTGTGACCGAGGAGCGAGCGAGCAACGACACTGGCACACGAGCCCAACGCCTGGAAATCAGTCAAACACATGGTCATTGATGACTGGCTCGCTCGCTGACGCGGCCCCCATCAGCGGTAAAAGACATACAATACACACACTTGGTTGTTCTGTTCACAATTATACTGAAAAGAAAAGCAACACCATTATGTTATAAAATTGAACAAAAACTCTCAAATACACTCACCTGCGTCTTTAATGATTGGATCTCCATGCTCTGAGTCTGACTCAGACGACGAGTCATTCAACAAAGCTTCTTCTACTTCCAGATCAAACTCTGGGTCGTTAGCATCAACTTCACGAAGTTCGATGCCAGCTGGATCAAAATCTTCATCTCCACTATCTTCATCTCGGTAAATTTCGTCAATAACCTCAGCAACTGTATAGCTTCGTCGTGGGGCAGCCATGGCTTCGAATAGTGAAAGTACAACTTCAAAGTACCTTGCTTATCGATCGTCATAAATTATGTAAATGAACCAATTATCTTGAACAAATGGTACACCAAAAGCAAAGAGTGGTCAAGGAAGCTTATCAAATCATAAATAGAGGGATTTTCGGCAATGCTGGACGAAACAGAAAGAGTGTTGAATCATGACGCGCATTGCAGACGGCACTTTTCATGACGGACGCTGTACGTCAACAGCGCAATGAAGAGGTTAATGACTCTGGGGAATGGCCCAGTGACAGCGAGGAAAGACCCGCTTACCACAAGGGAAGTCCTGTTGACGGCAGGAAAGACTGTAACCCAGGATCCTCTTCAGAGGGCATGCAAGACCTTGTGGCAAAAGCTTGACTGTGTCTGGTGTTATACCCTTTTCATTTGTCAATGAAACGGCAGTGAGTGGAGCTTCAGCATCCATGCATCAGTTTGCTTGGTGGTGGCATCTTTTGCTGATGGGCTCTGCATAACTTTTACTCTGACAATACTTAAAGAATATAATCTGACCTTTTCACTTGATGAACTGAAATAAGCCTTGCAAAACTGTCATGATTCTGGCTTTGATAACATCTGTTAGGAACACAGGGACTAGTTCAGGTCAAACCATTTATTACTACTGTCTAGTAAACATGATAAAGCCTTGTAAAGAATTCAGTGGAAATAACAGACACTTCAAAAGAGAAAATATGTTTAACCCTAAACGTGTGTCAGGCCGATTAGATCGGCCCTTTTCCACTTCTGTGATTGCACGGGCCGATCAGGTCGGCCCTTTATTTGGACACCTACTACGTCATCACACTTTCGGCTTCGGCTTTGAGACGCCTTCTGTGATTGGTCAGATGGTTGATCTTTCCTAGTGCAGAGCCAAATGCTAGCTCCAGTGAGAATTTTTGTACTGAGTATGGTTCGTTTGCACCACTTTATGCAAATCACCAAGATGGCGGAACGAGGTGCTCGACCTGGGCTTTTTGACATGTTTGCGGCAATATTGGCGGAGAAGAACCTTTGGAGGAGGAAGAAGAACATGAAAATGAAAGAGACAAACCAGCTAGTGATAATGACAGTGATTTTGACATAGGAAACTAATCAGAAAGTGACAGCGACTCAAGTGAAGTGAACGAATCGGACCAAGTGGACGAAGGTGAGGGTGAGGGTGGTGCTGTAAACATTGCTGTGCCGATGCAACCCGACTGGATTATTGTTGAACCACCCGAAAATGAAGCAAGGGATATTCCACAATTTAGAGTTAGAAATCCAGGACCTCGAAATGCACCTGAAAACGGAGATCCAATTGACTATTTCAGTTTGTTTTTTGACGACGCAATGTTCCTACATTTGGTGAGGGAAACAAACGCTTACGCTCGTTTGTTTCTTGACAGTCCTGAACTTGTTCGTTGGTTGGGACAGCACCAAAGTCTAGGTTCAGGCACTGGCCAGAGAATGGAATGACTGTTGTTGACATGAAAAAAATTCCTTGGTTTGTGTTGAAACATGGGATGATAGAAAGACCAAGTTGCAAAGTTACCGGATAACTAAACCGTCACAGCAGACCCCTTTTTTCAATGCCACAATGTCTCAGATGTTTTTCCTACTGATCTCAAGGATGTTCCATGTGATGATGTACATCAAATACAAGGGGACAGGAAGGGTTTGATCCATGGCACAAGGTACGCCTGTACTTGACAGATTGAATGATGCTTTCAAGCAATTTTACATTCCAGCTCGGGAAATTGCAATTGATGAAAGCATGATAGGAATAAAATGAAAAAATCGATGTGCATACATTCAGTACATGCCCAACAAGCATCATGCAAGATTTGGAATAAAGAAATTTCAGCTTTGTGATAGTGGCAATGGGTATGTGTGCCATGTGGAGTTGTATGGGGGCAGAGACTTTGACATTGAGCGGATGAAGGACAAGCCCACGCTGTCGTCATGAGACTCATGCAAGCCTGCAATGTGTCAACAGAGGCTATCATTCTGTACACAGACAATTTCTATACAAACCAAGGCTTGCAGACACTTGTTTGAACAAGGTACTCTCCTCACAGGCAGGGCAAATTCAAGGGGGTTTGAGTGCGGAGATCAAGCAAGCCAGACCACGTGTTGGAACAATGGTGTATGCCAGGCAGGGGCAAAAGCTGTGTGTGGTATTCAGAGAAGAAGAGAAGCCAGAGAAATCCTGTACTTATTCTCAGCACATGCCACACTGCAAGAAATGAGGACAGAGAAATCAGAGGAAGAGTGAAAACAAAGCCTGTGATGATTTTTGATTACAATGCCAATGGGTGGGATGTGACATGAGTGACAAAAAAGTGTGCCACATTGCAGCAGAGAGGACAAACTCATCGACTACTGGGTCAGATTTTCAGGAACTGTTAAGACATTTACTGTGCTCAATGCTATGAGATATATGCAATGAGCACTGAAGAAAAAAGGAGGTGAGCAAGTAGATTTGTAGTGTCCATTGTGGAGAGTCTGTGTGGTCGGTGAACATCAGCAACAAGATCTCTGAGGCCGCCTGTTCCTCTTCATCGACTTGTTCTCCTGCCAGGGAGGGAGAGAGAGAGACTGTGTGGTGATGCGTGACAGGGCATGGCAGGGGGGGGGGGGGGGGGGGGGGGGGGAGGGGGGGGGGCAGAAGAAGATCAAGGCACTGGTGTCCTGGCTGTGAAGTTGGCCGTCATGAACTTTGTGAGCCACAGCTGCAGCACTACAGACGGATGGTGCAGAGAGGCCGTCGCGACCTCATCCTCCAGATGGAGGAGATGCTGACAACTAATTCAGACTTACTAGTTGGCAGTGGGGCTGTATCCTTTTACCAGTTGACTGAATGTAAGTGCCTGAGAGGCATGATTTTGTGTCATAATTTGGTGTTTGTAATGATCAAAGCTGAGGCAGACGCAGCCAAAAAAGACAAGCGAAAAAATTCTCCAATAATCCTTTATTGCAATTTATACAGTAAAAACAGTGAAAATTTCAAAGCCAGACTTATTTTTTCTAAAAGTTTATATATTTTTCTAATACTTAGCATGATTTATTTGTCCATAATGATTTTTTTCTTTCAGGAAATGAGGTGGTCTCCACATATTTATAGAAAATCACTGGTAAAGTTGGCAGCCATCTTGGGTCACATGACCACCATATTGACAAAAACAACCTGATATATATCACAATCCATAGAGAATTCAATAAGCTTCAAGAAAATATATATCATGCTTATGTTTTGCAAATTACTTCTGTCAAAAAATCAGGCTTTCCAGTAGTTACTGAATACAGTGAAATACAACTGTGCCAATATGGCAATTTTACACTGCCATGCATAGGGTTAAAAAAGAAGTAAAATTTGTGAAAATGCAAAATATGAAAAGTTATTCTCCTTAAACCAGCTTCCAGAAAAAGTCATGGGTCATTTGAGAGCATCACTGAAAATTGGATAGACTGACTTCTCTCTCACTGTGATGCCCTTGAGACTGCGTTACAAATTTCATTGTTCAGAACATCAGGCATTTCTAGGCAGCATCCGGACAGACACAGGACTGTACTAAGCTGGGCTTAGTATGAACACACAAGACATACAGAACATTGGACTGCTCTTCAAGGAATTACAATCACATAACAATCCACGAAACAAATAACCTTTTTAAGAACTGAGACAGTGCATTCGGCACTGAATGAGTCAATGAGGGGGAAAAGTTCTGATCACAGTAGCTTTTGATGAGAATCAACCCATGAACTTTCAAAGACAGTTTACTATGCTTACCAATGTGCCTGCATGTGCTACAAACATTATTTAATGTGATATAAACACATTTGCAACTATCAATGCTTCTGGAAAATTAATTCATGTCAAAGTACCATTTTACTTTTAATGAATAATGCATGTACAGGCACACCAACTGATGAGAACTGGTTTGATCATTATACAGAGATGTTTTCCCATCCAGTCATCCCTTTCTCTCCTCAGTACATAGGAGAATGACTGGTGAACACAGCTTGCTACACTTCTTCCATGTCAGATTCAGGTTCCGTTTTAACCACAGTATATGACATCTCCACATCATTTTCTTCAATCAGTCTTGAAGCAAATGTCATGGTGCCATTACCACCATACTGTTCAATGTTGTCAATGTGTTCGCTACTGTTCATCCCATGATGGGAAGCTGTGCTTTTACTGTAAGTGTGGTAAGGATTAGTGTGGATTTGTTCATCACTGCTGTAGATCTGTTTCCGGCTAGTTAATTTTGAATTGTGGCTAAACTGTTCAACACTGTTAACATGGTCTTTGTTTGTGTAGTGAACTGGTTGAATCCGATCCAGCTCTGCCACATCATCGCTGTGAGGTTCAAGTTTGATGTCACTGGCTGCATGGTGAAGTGACTGAATCCAATGTGATTCTTCCATATTATCACTGTCTGGTTCACTTTTGATGTCACTGACACACACTTGCAGACGAGACTGGTTGCCATTGTCGACGGAGTTTGACTGTCCACAACCTGCACTCCTGTGCCTTGGCAAGTCCAAACTCTCTCGATTATCACCACTATAGTCTCTCCTCCTCCTCAACAGGTTCTAACTTGATGTGTTCCATCTCCTCCCCTCCTCAACAGGTTCTAACTTGATGTGTTCCATCTCTCCCCTTCCTCGACTGGTTCAGACTTGATGTTATTCAGAATTGCTGAGGTCGATGATGTATTGAAGTCAGTGTGGTCTACTCTTGGTAACACCATGCGTTCCTCTCTGGTTTCTGTACCACAAACACATGAAATCAATGAATAATGACTTTCTTCTGTACTTAAAGGGATCTAATACACTAAATGATGTAACAACAACATAAAGAAGTTACTTTATTAGCACTACCACTTACAAAGACTACTATATATCATCGTTTATTCACAAATGCAGCAACCATCACCCCACACTCTACTCGCATAATCACACCCTACCAATCACAACCCTCCCTACATAAATGCAGCAACCATCACCCCACACTCTACTCACAAAATCACACCCTACCAATCACAACCCTCCCCTACATACTATTTTCCTTTCTTTAACAGTCTGGTTTTAATCAAGTGAAATGAACAAAGCATGCACACACGTTCATACACCGATTTTCTGTCCTAGGTAGATTAAGGGAATAAGAGCTTTCAACATACAGTAACAACACATCAATTCTACACAATGTGAGGGGAAAAAAAATGCACCTGTAAACAATGTCGCACATATGCACATGGCTTTAATTTTTCAGACACAGTTTACATTACTGCATATTTAGCTTCAAAACAGACAATATTTCTTATCACTGGAGGCAGAAACCTATAAAATACAAGACAATAAATAATATCATAAATGTCATGGCATCCTCAAAAACACCAATGTAACGTATATGAGTCTGTGATAAAAGGCTCATACATCACCATAGTCAGAATGACATACATGATTACTTAACCTGTAAGGAAATATAAAAGCAACTTGAATAAAATCACACTGACAGTTTCAGGTAAAGTTAACAATAATTACCGTTTAGGTAAAGTTGAAAAAAAAAAGAAGTCAGAAAGTGCCAGATATGGAAATAGACCTCCCACAGATACAATGTACTGCATATGTTTTATTTACATTTCTAAATATAAAAGTAACTGACACCAGCCGCCGTAGTGAAGTGGTTAGTGTCACGGACTCCCAGCTGGGAGGTCGTGGGTTCGAATCCCATCAGAAGTCATGTGGGTTTTTCTGCCCCGACCGGCTCCTACCCAGAGTTGAGTTGCTGCGGACTCAGTTGGGAAGACTGGGACCACACAGTTGAGTTTCATCCACTTAATGGATGCGTTTCTGAGAGTGTTGCTCAAATTTCATGACCAACACTGCAGGTGCCTGTATCTCTTAAGGCTGGTTGACGCTGGGATATATTATGAAAGGAAACGTAGAGTACAGCCCTGTCATGTAGTCTCAGACCGAAATGGAAATCCGTAGCATCATCTTACACAGCTTTACATTTCCGTCCTTATTGAGACACTTAGTGAAAGGGCAAACAAACAAGGCTTTACACATTTGTAATCCAATATTTTTGTTGCTGTAGTCTGAGCAGAGGCATGTATCAAACTTGTGTGCTACTTAACTATGGAAATTAACTTCCCCAGAATGTGATGACGTCATTTTTGCACAATATTGTGTTTGTTGTCATTGTTCTAATATTGCCTGACCACTTGCGTACAAGCTTTCATGCGGCATCTATGTTATCTACAAGAAAATAAACCCAGTCGAGTTTGGTATTAAAAGAATTGTTGGGAATTCGCCAATTCAGTCATCTCAATAGTGCAGATATATTACATTTTTAATGACAATAACTAATTATCAAACCTACACCCCCATTTGTAATGGCCGCTCAACCTTGCCGAACGCATTGCTGCCAGACCAGCTATGCACAGATGACATTCAGTTGGCCGATTACAGTGCAGTTAGCTGGCTGGTGGGGAGCGGCCTGCAGAAAACATTCCTTTCCCTCACCTGCATTCACAGCTTGGTCTCTGCAGCTGTAAACTCCCCTGCGACTCAAAAAATAAGTAACTTGCTCTGAACAGCGTGCTTATTCATCCTCATTCTCATCGATCAGTATTAAAAAAAAAAAAAAGTCTCAAATTCTGTGGCCCTTCATGCCCTGCTCTCATGGTGACCTCAATTTCGATGTCCTCTCCACGTCTGTGGCCTTGGTTTGGTTCTGTCGAGGTCACCAGTATCAGCGAGTTCATGGGGGCTGTCGTTGGACGGACGTGGTGGCGCCCTCTGGTGGGAGAGCTCACTCACGCCGTCTCCGCGACTAAGCAATTATTGTCGTCAGTAGGGGGCTTAGTAGGTGGTGTCCTGCATATGTTAGATCAGAAAAGGCGCCACTAAACACCACCGAAGTGACTCGGCAGTAGTGCAGTGTCTCCTCCGGTGGGTTGCCACTTGACGACTTGACACTGACTGCTCCCTGTTGATTGCCGGTGCCGGGGCTGGGGCAGGCCCAACCGGGCTGTAGCTGTGGACGGGGTGTCGGAACAAGCGGCATGGGTGCACTGCCTCTGAGGTGGCGCAGAGGTTGGGACAGCAAAAAAAAACCAAAAAACAACCAACAACAAAAAACAAACAAAAAACTGACAGGATGTGTGCGCATGTGTGTGTGTGTGTGTATGCAACATCATACTCCACAACCTCACTGGCCAAAGCAGAGATATTCAGCGTGGTAACAGTTTCTAATTTACAAGAAATTTAAAATACAAGAGCAGCAGATCACTTGCCTAGATCAGTGAGGACTTGTGTACTGCAGTGTAGTAGAGGATCTTCTGCCCAGTCTATCTCCACTTTGATCTGTAACAAGTCGGAACCAGGATGCTCCTTGGCTTGGCCTGAAACATGATAAACACTGTATTAACACTAAACTCCTTGAAAAAAAGCAGCCATTTAAATAATTTCATTGGTCCTTTACAACCAGACCCTTGGCAAAAACGTCTGGATAAAAACCGAAATAAAAAAGCATAGGCATATGTACTACTTGGGCTGATGGCACAATGCGGTCTTTCGCGTCTCTCAAAAAAGAACATGAATCATACAATTATTATTCAACAACAAATGGATAATGGTTGACAGAAGCTAGTTAGGGAGAAGGGATGGGGAGGGAAAGTGATGAGATGTATTACCACAAGCATTTCAATGCATAGCTGCCAACCTCCCAGAGTCAAAAAGAGTAACACCTCACGGGGGGTGGGTTCGGGAGGGGGGCTGGCCCCCTCGTGATCAGCGGGGGTCAGGGGGCGCAGCCCCCTGAAGCTGAAGCCTTTTTTACACTCTGACAGGCATATTTTTCATCTCCTGATAGGAAAACTAATCAAAAGCAAGCCTATTATTAAACCATATCAAAGCATGCATATTAGTATGTTGCATACAATGCAATATTTTGTGTAAAAAAAGCCTCTTATGTAGGTAGCCACCATATTTTTTTCTATAGATTAATATACAAAACACACAAAATAAGACTTACCCAAACAGCTTTTTTATCTTCCATATTGATGTAGGATGAACATAAAAGATGCTCTGCCCTCCCAATCAACAGCACTCACAGTCCTGGGCTTCCATCAGCTATACCCACATTCTTCAGTTCAAGTTCCATCAACTTCACCCTTCTGCCCTTATGATCTCACAACTACACCCCATAGGACTTAGGATCCATCAACTATACCCCACAGTCATGTTTCATCAACTATACCCCACAGTCATCTTTCATCAACTACACCCCACAGTCATGTTTCATTAACAACACAACAGTTATGTTTCATCAACTGTACCCCACAATCTTGCTCAAACAACTTCATCCCAGTCCTCCGGCTCCATTTAATTACCATCGCCCCCACCCCAGTTCTAAGGCTCCATCAAGCTACTCCCCACTCCCAGTCGTCATGATCCAACCACTACTCCCACACCCTGAGTTGACAGCCTGTGTTCAAAGATCTAGGTTTTTTTTTCACTATTTGTGCAGTCGAGGACTTGGCCTTCTTTAGAAACTCCTGGCTGAACTTTTGCTCATAGCAAGAGCCATGAAGATTGGCCTTTGCCACCATCATGTTTTTTTTTGACGGCTGCCGATTCCTCAGCTTCGTTGTATCTTTGTGCTTCGTGGTCTTCTCGTGATCGGCCAGATCATTTCTTCCCCATGTGAAATATTCACCGGACATCGACACATGGTGCAGAAAGCAAACTTTTCACCCTTTGAAGGGCAAGAAGTGACCCATGGAAACTTGTCTTTATAAGCTGGCAGATACCGCTGGAATCGTTTAGGTTTTGTGGTTTTCTCTGTGCTACCACTTGAAGACGCCATGTTGACTATTTGAACAGCAGCTATGCGCATGCGCGGAATGGGCCTAGTTATGCCCCTTTCATGCTGACTTCCGAGTTTACGATTTCTGTTCAGTCGGACCAGTTGCCAAACGTTCTTTTATTTAATTTTGGGCTTTTTAAAAAAAATTTTTTAATGAAAACTCGTAAACCGGAATTTTTTCAGCAAACAACGAAAATAGGGACAAATTTAAAAAAAACGATATGTCCCGGTTTTCCAGTAACAGTTGGCAGCTATGTCAATGCATTCATATTCATCGTAAAATTTCTACTGCATCCAAATTTATTGTCATTGTGCAAAGTGTGGGTAAATGAACTTCATTTTTTCCCACAACATGATCAAAGACGAATAGTCTCAATAGTCTTGTAAATATCTGTCATCACACCAAAAGCTGCTCCCTTGGTCTATTCACAAATTGCCTATATTCAATTCTGAATCCATATCTGAAACATTCACCTTTTATACGAGATGCTTTAGTCATTTCTTAAACCATACAATTCTGACCGTTCTGTCCTTTATCCTGGCATCTATGTGTGCTTCAGGTCAGCTGGAACATGCATGTTGGTACACAATTACACCTCTTTATCTCAAAGCATTCTCATCCAATGTGCACATCTCTCCACAGCACAGAACATGCTACGGTTTAACTCTATATACAGAAGTACTTTCACATTCATGTCCTGGTCTCTTAGGCAAATACAACGTACTAAATATAGGCACTGAGAAGCTCATTTACCTTTAGTTTTTTGTATTACTTTTAGGCAAAACATAATTTTGGAATAAAAAGTAACACAATGCAGCACAATTTTCTGAAACCTTGTAATTCATTTACGAACAAATTTCTTTATTTTCTACCTCTACATTTATTTTTCTTCTGCCTTGCAGGAGGCTGACGGTGTTGCCCCTCTGCAGGCCTGCTTTTCTGTGTCTGTCTCTTCCAAGATTTCAACAATGTTGGCATAGCACTGCGAGTAAGCTGCGGCCTCTGTCGCACGGTGAACGATGTGTTCTGGTTCAAAGTGGTCGCTGCAAACTCTGAAACCTTCACAGCGCAGTTGATGGGGAGATTTTCCTGCAAATCCTGGCGCTCCAAGTTCTGCAACCATTCAATGCACCTGAAACACAATGTAAAGAGTTTTACTGCCAATGATAATGAAATTAGTATTCTCTAAAACAGGAAACCATAGTACATATCTACATGGTTTAGTTAATATGAAACAGATGGCATGAATGACACTGCCACTTAATTTTTTGATGTTGAAATTTTTCTTGTCTTCTTCTTCTGCGTTCGATTGAAGCTGGATGTGTCAGACTTGTAACCCGGCCGCCATGATGAAGCCCGCGGTCTTCTCCAGATCAGAACGGGCTCCCCAAAGCTGCATCCTGTAACTCCGCTCCCCCGGCCAGGTTTTGTGTCGTAGAGCTGCGTGAGTCTACTCTGCCTTTCCCCGACTGTCAGGTTAACAGAGGCACCGGTCGCTTTGATGGGCCCCTTTGAGGCTAAGGGCCCGGCTCCGTTCCTCCCCGGTTGTCGCCGATAGGGACGACGCCATGACAACAAGGTAGTCTGACGCATGACCATAATCATTGATGCGTGTGTGCCCTAATTTATCCCCAGGACCTGCGCCGTAGCTGACACACTCCGTCTTCGGCAGGCTGGATGCTTTTGCCATTTAACCCATGGCTGGGGTAAGGCTTCGAGCAGTGTCAGGCCGTATCCACACGCCAGTGGGCCTTCACTCAGTTCCTTCCATTTTGGTGGGGGCCTTACTCCTCCATCTGGACTGGTCTAGCCTGCGGCTTTCCTTGATTGGAGAGGTCGGGATCTAGTTTTGATATAGCGCCAGTATTCCGCTCCCGTGCCGCTTTAGTGAAAACAACCTGCCCCATGTCCCCCTGAGGAAACACCCACATTAACGTGGCGAGAAGGTGCGACTACGGTGTTCACCCTTTCTTAATGGAAGAAAGGGATCTTCGCAGGTCTTTTCTTGTCTGTGGCAGTGTGGTAGTAGCCTTCCTTAATCTTTTTTTTAATGAAATTTTTCTCATTTTGCTGCACTGTCGGTGGCATTACTTCAATGCCTTTATCCTCATGTCAACATGCACAGCATCATCCCACAGTGATCCTTATACCAACAGCTGAAAGGAAGCTATCAATGTCAGGTATCCATAAGAACTACTACCCTGAAGAGAAGCTGCACGTTGTTGGGTCAGCTGAATGATGCCTACAGGCTGTGTTCTGATTAAGCATATTAACTCCTATCACCTCAAAGATTCTAGTGTTAGTTTTTGAACAGATAAAGATTATGTATCAACCAGGGGTGGGAACTGGTAACAGACAAAAAAGAGGAAATCTAGGGGGGTCCGGGGGCATGCCCCCCCGGAAAATTTTTTTCTTAAGGATGCATATCTGTGCAATCTGGTGTATTTTGGGCAAATAAATGAAACATTCAGAGAGCATAAAATGTTTTTTTTGGGGCACGGTTTCATCTATAGATCACATGCAAACATTACAAAAATACTCACCCCTACTTCGAAAAAAAGAACATTGAAATGGATGCCTGCTTTCGTTTACTGGATATCCATTTCACCGTGGTCTTGCAGTGCAACAAGCCCACGACTGGAGTAGTTGACTTCTTTTTCACACAGAGAACAAAAAGCGAGTCCAGGAGCCAGAATTTTTCTCATGAATGTACACAGCCTTTCGTTGTCTGCTGTCTTCTCCATCCACTCCCATCTCATGGATTTTTTATGTTGCTTTCGTCAAATTTCTGAAGCCCGCGCTTTACGATGTCTCGTCGGTACGCCATTTTTGAATGTATCCCACAGTTCTTAGCGCCGGATATAGGCCTACTGTATCCTGCTAGACAGGCCATCTGATTACCAAAATCGACCGTAACCGAACAAGAGGTAGGCCCTATCTCCGCGAATTTCATTTTCCGAGGAAATAACATTTCAAATCCGAGGAAATCTTTTGCTTCTACCGCGGAATTCCGCGGATCCGAGGACAATTTCCCACCCCTGATCAACATACATCACCTCATATATCAAATGCAGGTAGGTGTCTTGACATTTTGAATTTGTCAAAGAAAATCCACACAATCTGACCACAGAAATGTTTCTGGTATCTAAAACAATCACAACTCAAAATCATGTGAGTGTGGCATCACATGTCGACATTCTATATCCAAAGGGTTTCAGACAGTTCAATCTTAGGTGTTTTTTTAATCTTAGGTGTTTTCTCCCTTGATCCTCTCTTAATGGGTGTAATCAGCTTGCAGCTATTTTTCTCAGGCAAAGGCCATGTTTCCCAACATACCCCTCCTCCCCCCTCCAAATGACAGATCTTGCTTATTTCTTGGAAAGACATACTGATGTCTTTTTTCACAAGTCCTTCCACTAAAACAAGCTTGTTCACTTCTAACTCTACCAGGTTGCACTGATTTGTAGGTATTTTCACTGTCAGCACTCACGGTTCCCGTTCAATCTATCTCAAGGTAAGATAATGTAATGTTCCTTATAGCCAACTGACCACAAAGAGCCATATCAATCTATCCACAGACTGTGTAGGAAAGAAAAAAAAGATACAGTAAAAACTGATTTCAAATTTGCATGAATTTTGAGGCATCATCTCCAAGTTTTTAACTTGCTTAGGTGACGAACCTAATTAGTTCTTTTGTCAGCTCCTTTTTTACAAGGCTTTGCAACTGATAACATTTTCTTAATGATGTAACAAAACTTATATTGCTGACAATGACATTTTGAAATTGAGCAGATTAGCTAGAAAAATATCTTAAATTTCTGTATGTATGGAAAATAAACAAACAGCATTTGGCAGTTTCCAGATATTCCATAATAACACAACCTTGTATTATACAAACTGTCATCAATATTCTTTTTGATTTAATTCCAAAGATCAAGACTTTGCAGCCTTATTTTTAACTCCCTGCAGTTCTTTCCCTTGATTTTTCATCAGCAGTGGTTGAAGTTTTTTTTTAGTGTGTGGAAATTATCACATCTAAAACTTTTGTTGTTGTATTAATGGAATAGTTTACTAAAACGTAAGCAAACAGCAAACGCACTTGCCAAGAGAAAACGTTTTTGGAAAAATGTTTAACACTGCTGCATACTTACTGTTAAAAAAATATATGTAAACTCAAAACTGTCGAGAGTTTCCATATACCTACCCCCCCCCCCCCCCCCCCCCCCCCCCCCCCCCCCCCCCCCCCCCCCCCCCCCCCCCCCCCCCCATGTCTTTACTCTTGCTTTATGTACAGGAAAGACGAAAAGGGCACTTGTTACTTTTGTGGTGTCCAGTTCGACAGCCACCAGCACAACACACTTCAGTTTTCTCGTGATCCTTCATCTCGACGCAAAATTTGGACTTCTTGGCATCATTCTTTGATGACTTCTGAGCTTTTTTGCTTTTGTTTTGAACCAAGACCTTGCAAAAGATACACAGATATAGGAATGACATGAAATACTTAAAATATGACATTTGTAAGTGTATATGAGTGATATGTACATATCTGGACAGAACATCAGACCGTCGGTGTGATCCACCATTACCACACAAAAAACAAACAAGATGCGAAGCATATAAACGTACTCCCAGTTTTCCAAACCGCTTATAAATCGGCCAAGTGCTTTGTGAGATAAGAAATAAAGGCAAAATAACGGTTTTTTAACGGTTATTTAACCGATGTACACTTTGAAACTGGTATTTTAGTCCTCACTGGGCTAAAGCCTGTGTACATACCAAATTTCATCCAAATCGGACAATATGTCAAGAATAACGGTTTTTAACGGTCAGATTTTGAAACACTGCATGGAAGTGCCATTTGTGTGTGATGACCTTTCTATATACAAAATTGCATTAAAATCCACCAATATATAAAAAATAACGGCAAAATAACGTTTAATTGGTTATATAACCGATATACACTTTTGAAACCGGTATTTTAGTCCTCACTGGGCTAAAGCCTGTGTACATACCAAATTTCATCCAAATCAGACAATATGTCAAGAATAACGGTTTTTTAACGGCCAGATTTTGAAACACTACATAGAAAGTGCCATTTGTGTGTGATAACCTTTCTATATACAAAATTTCATTAAAATCCACCAATATATAAAAAATAACGGCAAAATAACGGTTTAACGGTTATATAACCGATATGCACTTTGAAACTGTATTTTAGTCCTCACTGGGCTAAAGCCTGTGTACATATCAACTATAATCCAAATCGGACATGTCAAGAATAACGGTTTTTAACGGTCAAAATTTTAAAACACTATATAGAAGTGCCAATTTGTGTGATAACCTTTCTATACACCAATTTCATTAAAATCCACCTATATATAAGAATAACGGCAGAAAATAACGGTTTTTAACGTTGTTTAATCCATTTCAGCATTACATCACTTACATATGGACAGAGATCCGATTTGTCACAAGATCATCCAAACCGCTTATAAATTGGCCAAGTACTTCTGAGATATTCCATAAAGAAGAAAAACCATTATAGGCCGTTACAACCGTTAGTAATGGCTATAACGGGGTAAACTAAAACATCAGGCATCATCCGTGACCCGTAATGAACATACCTGCTAATTTTCAGAAAGGCGGCCAAGTACTTTCTGAGATATTCCATAAAGAGAAAACCGTTACAGGCCGTTACAGCCGTTAGTAACGGTTATAACGGTAAACTAAAACATCGGGCATTATTCATGACCCATAATGAACATACCCTACAAATTTTCAGAAGATCAGTCAAGGACTTTCTGAGTATATTCCATAAAGAAGAAAAACCGTTACAGCCGTTAGTAACGGCTGTAACGGTAAACTAAAACGTCGGGCATCATCCTTGACCCATAATGAACATACCTACAAATTTTTAGAGAGATCGACCAGCAGTTTTGTCTGGAGCGAGTGGAACACATTTTGACCACGGACACACAGACAGACACACACACACAGACAGCATTTCTTCGTTCCCATTCTAAAATACTCCCTATTCTTTAAGAACTGGAGTACAAAAACTACACGCAGCAAGGTCCTTTGACCAGATGCACCTATCAGGCACATATTTATCCACCAGTGAAAGTCCACTGTGAAGAGTTATAAACAGCATTTACTAAACTTACAGTCAGAGCATTTACTGAACTTACAGTAAGAGGCTGCAGTATACTAGATGAGAAAGTTTTTAAGTGGAAGCGCATTGTAATGTCTGTTTGGATCGGCTGCTGTAAGATCTACTAGCCAATGAGCACTGGCTGTGCTTAAGATTGAAATCAAAGATCATTTTTAACATGTCTCTGAAAAAAACAAGCGAAGCTGATTCAAACTAAACTGGCCTTTCAAAAACAACAGTGTGGTTTAGAGCATATATATATGTTCTTCCTTTTTACTACAATTTCAGTTAGTTCAATTATGCATGCTTTAATGCCTATCAAACGTCTTTAATAAATACAGCACTGGCAACATATCGACTGTCAAACATAAAGGTCTGAATAATGGGCTCTTATCACTCAGTCATTCCAATGTTTTTTTTGATAACATCTTCAGTTCCAGAGTGCGCTCTAGTTCAGCTCCTAAATCCCATCTTCACTCCATTGCACACACCCAGCAGGCAATTCAAACTTGGCCCATCATTTTCCGAACTATTCCTCATTTTTCAGAGATCATTTTCATAGATCATTGACCTAGGATAATGTTGCTTATAGCCCAGCCGACCGCGGTGGCCACATCAGGCTGTCACCACGTTAAAATCAACTCACCAGTCATTTAAAAAAAAAAAAAAAAAAAAAAAAAAAAAAACCTTTCACACATCTCGTTAAATGACATCGTCTACAAACGAACCAGAAACTTTGTTAAAAATCCTTCTTCCGTAAAATCTCAAATCAGATGAAAAATGTTAATTTCTCTCAAAAAACCAAGGATCACGTCAGGCGGGACATCCCTGAACAGGATCTTCATGGCTCCGCTGTTAAAAGTTTTGTCTCACATTAAAGTCCCAACACTCTAAAGAACATGTTAACTGTGATGGTGATGACATGGAATGCACCACGGAGCTTCTTCCATCTTTAAAAGTAAGAATGGGTAAAATACGAATGGCGGATGTGCAGCCGGCACAGAACGTTTCCTCTTTACGACCACCCGACGTAAATGGGAGGAAGTCTTTAAGGTTTGGCGGATCTGAAAGATGTTGTATTCGTCTGTGTGTCCAATCCTCCTGCCAGAGGCTCTCACATAATCGTTAATTTTGGTTTCACATCTGAGCAGGGATATAAGTGTGGACAGTTTCTCTCTGTGGCGTTCTTGGCTAAACGATCAACCATTTCGTTCCCCCGACCGATGCCAACATGCCAGGAACCCAAGCTAGAGTAATGTTGTAACCGTCCGCCTTCAACTTGCTAAAAGTTCAAAAAAAGTAAAAGTTCTGGATGCTGAAGGTTGCGGCCAGCATGGCCTCCAAAGCTGACAGCGAATCCGACAGAACCAGAAAGTCCCTCCTCGAAGAATGGGAGATTATCTTCAAAGCCAGTACTAGAGCAGTAGTTCAGCAGAATAGACAGAAGCATTCGAAGTATATGTTCCAACAATATCTGAGAAGGAGCCCCAGGGCAGTAGGCTGCACAGGCCACTCCATCCTCAGACTTGGAACCGTCAGTGAAAACTTTTTGATAGGATGGGAATTTGGAACAGAGCTCGGCATACAAAGCCTTGTACGCCAGGGCTGGTAGACTCCTTACGGAAAGCTGCGAGATCGAAACGAATCTCTGGTGTGAAAAAGGTCCATGGAGGTTGATCCGGAAACTTGGAAAAATCGGAAACTACTCCAGGTCTATACCTGCATTCCGCACGTGAGGCTGCATACGAACCCAAACGGCGGAATACATTTCGGTTATTTTCAAACTATATTTGGACGGAGGTCAAAAACACAGTCATAGGCAGGATTCTGCGGATTCTTGAGAACAGTCGGATGTAAATAATTCAAAGACAGTTTCAGCCTGGATGGACAGTGAAGTTACCTGCCTCTGCGTACAGCTGTACCAGGGTGGTAGCGGAACGCTCCAAGACAGAGAACGAAGCCTTGATGAATGGATAGGGTCCAAGAGTTTGAGGTAAGATGATCTTGCGGAATCCGTACACAGCACAAAAAACGTAGTCAGTTTAGAAACGTGACCAGGCTCTGTAGAGGTGCAACAAAGTTTTTTATCAGCGCCCCAAGTCGGTGTGATGCTACGACCCGAGATATTCAGTTTGCCTTTGGCAAGCAGTTTTGAGGTTTTTAATATGGCTGAGAAAGTTAAGTTTTTGGTCAAAAATGACTCCAGAAATTTGGCCTCTTTAACAGCTGGAATGGGAGATTTCCCTACTTGAAGTTCCGGATCTGGAAAAACTGACGGAAATTATGGAAGTGAATACACTGGGTTTTTGTAGCAGAAAAGGTGAAAACGTTTTCATCCGCCCCCACGATGGATTTTATCTACGCAAAGCTGGAAGCCTGCGCTGGACACTCGGGTACAGGCTTCCAGTTGCGTTAGACAGCAAAATCATCCACAAACAATGAGCAGTCTGAACCCCTGCTGAACTGATTGAACAATGTTGTTGATCTTAATACTAAAGAGGGCAGGAGATAGTATGCTCCCCTGTGGAACACCAACTCCTGCTCGTGGACATCAGAGGAGTGTGCCAACCGGACCTGAAACTGTCGTTCTGCCAAAAAATTTTGAATAAAAAGCGGAAGATGACCTCGAAAACCCAGATCGTGGAGATCAGAAGTATCCCGACTTCCAGGTGGTATCGTAGGCCTTCTCCAAGTCAAAGAAAATTGCCACTGCAATGCTGTCTGTTTAAAAAAGCGTCTTCAAGTGTAGATTCCAGACGAATCAAATGGTCAACTGTACTACGATGTTTGCGGAAACCACACTGTTCTTTCGCCAAAAGGCCATCGGTTTCGAGTTTCCACATGAGCCTAGCATTGACCATTTTTTCCATCAATTTACAGACACAGCTGGTCAAAGCTATGGGACGGTAGTTAGATGGATTAGAAAGATCTTTTCCAGGTTTGGGGATGGGAATAATGAGGGCTGTCCGCCAAGAGGGTGGAAAGCAAACTGTAGTCCACACGTGGGTTGTATACCTGTAACAGGATGTTCAGACCTTCTTGCGGAAGATGTTTCAATAGTTGATAATGTAGTCATCTATACCTGGAGAGGAATCGCTGCAAGAGAGTAAGGCAGATTTCAGCTCGTTTAATGTAAAAGGAAGATTGTAGTCTTCCATGTTGTCGGATGAAAAGTTGCAGGGAGATTCTTCTTTTAGGGCTTTGTGTTTGACAAAAGTGACTGATTTATTAGAAGAGGAGGAATTCTTTTCAATGGTTGAAGCAAGCAGATTAGCAACTGCTTTCCTTTCTGTTATTAAAGAATCCGAAAACTGAGATGGTCACAGTGGACAGGTGTTCTTCCCTTTGATTTTCTTAATGATGTTCCACACTTTTTCTTAGAAGTTTTTGATGTCAGCCTGGAGCAGAAGCTTCTCCAGGACCGACGTTTACTGATTTTAAAAGTGTGTCTTGATTTAGCACGGAGTTTCTGATGGGCTCGAGCGTTGGACCGAAGGGTCGTTGGTATACCGACGCTGAGCCCGTTTTCTAACATTTGAAATTTGTTGGGGATTCTGAATCGAACCAGGGTGTTTTTGGGCATTTGAAGTTTAATCGGAAGACACTGGAATACAGGCTTTAGCACATTTGATCATAGTGTTAGTCAGAGATTCTGCTGGGTCTGGACTCTGAAAAATAATCAGTGTCCTGGAATTCTTTGAAATGTGGCTGCAAATTAGTCCCAGTTTGCTTTTTTATAATGAGATGTTGAGAGACAGAGACGTGGTCAGTTAATACAGGTTGTAGAAGGACAGGGAAATGGTTCACTTCCGTTGCAGATCGTCATGGACAGACCACTCATAGTCCAGGACCAGCGAGGGGTCACAAACCGACAAATCTAAACACGAAAGTGAACCTGTGAAGAGTGGAGGTAAGTTGCAGATCCGTCGTTCATAGACACACAAATCCAAGTCTGAAAGGACATCCTCAATCAGCAGACCTCTGGGTGACGTACCGGCACTACCCCAAAGAGGATTTGTGACCGTTAAAGTCATCCCAACAGCAAAAAAGGTCGAGGAAGTTTCTCCTATCAGACTGACAAGGTCCTGACGACAAACCGGGACAGAAGGAGGTAGATAAAGAGAACAGATGGTCACAGTCTTGTGGAGAGTGATCTCTCGCAGCTATCAGCCTGGAAGCGAGGTAGACAGAGCGACAGGACTATACAGCAAAGTTTTGGTGTAGGAGAAGGGCAACACCGCCCGACAGTCCCAACATGGATGGTTGTGCAGGTATTGAAAGAATATTTAAGCCAAAGAGTAAAGGTCTTCTGGCTTTGAATTTGAGTTTCCTGAAGAGCCACGACGGAGGGTTTTATAGACTGACACAGAAGCTGCAGCTCCTCAAAGATGGAATTTAATCCACGGATATTCCAATGTAATATTGTACTATCCATGGTGCAGAGGGCGAAAAGGAGAGAGATCAGGTCATCTCCTCATCGACATCTGCCGCCAATGGAGTGAATTTATTTTGTAGTTTCACTGGACTGTGTTGGTCTTTGGACCTGCTGGCAGACTGCCCGCAGGTGACAAAGGCCTGGAGTTTGGAGAAGGTGGAGGTCTGGATTTGGGAGATGGTGGAGGGTTTTTCCTTATCTCCACCATCTCCACACTGGGTGGAACTCCCTTGCCCGCACGGCACTGGACAGAGGAGTTCGAGGGGGAACTGCTGGTTTTTTAATCTGCCCAGCAGCAGATGTTGTAGACTGCTGGGCGGTCTGAGGGGTGGCGGATTTTTTGCCTCCACCAGGGGCAATCATTTTGACCTGTAATATCTTATAACAATCGGGAGATCTGTACTATTACATGTATGTTTTTGCCCCAATTCATGGAAACTTTTTTTTTTTAAATGTTTAAATGCAACACATGAAAAAGGAAGAAAAGGAAATGCCATTTTTTCGTATGTACATTAAGAAAATGGGCAAAGCGCCCACTCCATAATTATAGTGTGTAAATTTCACCACCTAGTTGCCACATTACAACAAAAGCTGACATGCTATAACTATGACCACAGAGAAAATGAAAAACTTTTCAATCCACTCTGAATCAGAGCATCAGTGCAAATTACTTTTTAAGCCAGGGTAAGGAACAATCGGAACACAATGATGGAGTTAACTCCAAACAACCATGAAATCAGGAATACACACAATCTTTTCAATGGCTAGAAAATGTTAATTTTCCATGAAAATATATTACTTTGTCAATGCTTATCAATTCAAAACAGTAACTTCCACACTGTTCATGTTCTGTGAAAAATTTGTGATGGTATTACAAAAGTATTAACAGACTCTGGATATGCTGTTCGATCCATATCTACGGTCACCGACCTGCACCCTGAAAGGTTGGTCCTTGGGCTGCAATCCATCTTTCTGCCAAGTTTAATCCATTCAAGATATCACTGCCTCAGGCCAGCAGAACTTCTGGCCTGAGGATGTAACGAAAAACTGGTTAGAAAATGTGGTGGAACAAAGACCACCACTTCTGTTTTCGTTGTTGACAGTTTGGCCTAAAACTGGCATGAACAAAGATGACGAATAAAGCTTTAGCATTATAACAGTTTATGTTGCCATAGCAACAAAGTGGCAGCCATGTTGGCAAAGGACATAATTTGCAAAACAAACAAGTCTGCTCTGTTTTGACAGTTAATAAGATAAACACCTAGCAACAAAGGAGCAGCCATGTTGGCAGGAGACAGTTTTCAAAAGAAACAAATTAGCACTGTTTTGACCGTTAGTAAGTTAGAATTATACACTTAAACTGTGCAGATATGGTTCACACACACACACACACACACATACACTCTCTCTCTCTCTCTCACTCAGAGTCACACACAGAAGAACAGAAACTGTTAGAATGCAGACATTTATTACATGAGCTGGCAGGAGACACACCCACCTCCTTGGGACTGCAGCCTATTTGTATCTTTTAGCATTCTTGATGTTAACATTTGAACAAAGACTGTCAAAACGAAATCAAATGATAGCTGGAAGACTGGTGAAGGGAAAATAAACTTATAAAACATGAGACGGGTGAGAAAACATGGACATGGAAAAGTTTGGACTTGAAGCTTCGTCTTTTAAGTATACTGGGAAGCCGGAGCAGGACAACACTCTACTGTTTGGAGTTATCTAAAAAAATAAAAAATCATCTGCAGTGAATTAATTCGCTGCTTCTTCAGTTTTCACATGATAAAGTTTTTGTTTGTTCATCTGTTTTCGTTTTTCATAGCCTTGCTGAATGATCCATTTTTGATCTGATCAACACCACAGATAGCTGTTCAAGTGTAAGGAGTTTGTACATGGGTTCAAGTGTAAGGAGTTTGTACATGGCGAGTCCCTTTTTTTTAATGACGTTCAGTCGTACAGACCCCATTTGATTCTGATCAACACCACAGATAGCTGTTCAAGCGTAAAGAGTTTGTACATGGGCTACGGTCCCTCTTTTGACGACGTTCAGTCATATAGATTCAGTAGTTTGTGCATAATCCTACACACAAAGAAAGTGAAAAGATGCTGGTGACGATGACTCCTTAGTGAATGTAACAAAAGGGACAGTCAACGATGACGAGAAAAACAACAGTACAAGCTCAGAATTTCCTGGCAGCAAAGATGATTTGTATTGAATGAGCCCTTAAATGTAAATCACAACTTAAGTACCTTCACGTTTATCTGTAGCAGACCATGTAGTTTTCTCCTCCCCACTGCCAGATTTCTGTCTTCTAGCATCTGTCTGGACACAAAAACTGAGGTCATTACACACAGTATTCGTATGCAATATAGTTCATCATCTATTGACAGGCAAAAAATAAATCCACATACAATAAGAGATAGGATGCATATGAGCTTGTGACAAAAGGTGATCGTCCAGACCCCTTGTATATTTATCGCACAAATAAAGAATTAAAAAAAATACCAATGCTTTTTTATTTATTGCTTGATGTTTTATAATACCTTGAAGAGATACATAATATAACATGGTGAGTTTTGGGTGTCTGCCTTCCATTTGAAAATGCCCAAGTTGTACGCTTTTCTTTGATAAATTTTCCCGTTCAAGATGGCGGACGAGTGATGCGGTTGGTGTCGAAGCCTGGATACATATCTAAATTGCATACCATCACAACAATATGAATAAAGGATGCAGAAAAATCAACGGCGAACATGTTAAAATCACAAACCGGTTCTATTTCTGATTGTTTTCGATGCTGTCAAGCGGTAAAAATCCGTTTGACAGTCGTTACGCTGTTTGTAAAATCGTGTCGGTCAGCAAAACTCTCGATCGTTCACATCAGGTTCGGTTCGGTTCCGTGTTCATTTAACTGGGCATCTCGGACAACACTAACCGAATGGAGAAAGGTGTTTTCCGAACCAAATTCGATTCAGTGGCAGCAAACGAGCGCGAAATCCATACGGTAATAAGCAGTATGTCAGAAAATAACGACCGTATTTTTTCTCGCAATTCTACTAACAATGAACTTACAGATCCCATGCCGTGCTTTAAATAGCACCCAAGGCAAAAGGTTTCAAATCGAGGCTGGAGCTTTCGTCAAGAATGGCGCTTCGAAGCAGAGAAGGTGTGGAAATGTTGTTTGTCCACAATCGTTACGACCGTCAGAAATCGTAACGACTGTCAAATGCATAACGACCGTCACAAGGAAATGATAGAAACATTGGTTTCAGCTGTTCTCTCAAATGTGTTTCTGTAAATGATTAAAATTCTAAGTGAACCAAAAGTAGAGTGGGGCAATTTAACGGGATTTCCCTCAACTTTCGGGCGATGTTTTGTGCGTGACGCATGATTAGGACATCGTTTTAGCGATGTCCGAAATAACGACTGACGGATATTAAGTTAATCAATGTATCAATTATACGTAAAACTGGGGCAGAAAACAGCTTGGAATTTCTATTTTGCTTTTTCTTTAAATACATGACAGAACTAAAGTTCAGATCATAGGATTAGTGGGAAATCTGGCGATTATTTGACAGTTGTTACTCTCATAGTTGAAGACATTATCACTCAGTATGTCTGTCGTAACGACCATCAGTATCTCTTGTGATTAATAAATGGTCAGTTTATTTTCATTGTAATACATATTTATTTTGAAGAATTGAAAGTGCACATTTTTGGCTATTTCCATAATGCTTTTTGATAAAATGTGGAGGAGTAGAGACCAGCAACCAGATTCCACGAGCCCCCTTCCTCCCAGTCCCTCCATGTATCCCCTCCCCAGCCTCCCCCCCCCCCCTCACCCCCCTCTCTCCTTCCTTTTTTTTTTCCTGGGCCCTTTTTTCAACTAACTGGGTTCAGTTAGGTTTTTTTTCCACTCTCATCCAGTCTAAATTTACTAAACAAGCAGTTTTGTTTGGTTTTCTCAAATCCCAAGCCTTTAATTAACGTTAGACTAAAGGATGATGATAAACTCCCTGAAATGCAAAACATCAAAGTAAACAAAGCAGGAGTTACTGACCAACATCAATAAAAACAAAGCTACTGGTCCTGATGGCGTTCCTGGCAAGCTCTTAAAATTATGTGCCAATGAATTGAGTGAGGTATACCAACCACTTTACCAAGCTTCACTGGACCAGGGTGTAATACCTGATGAGTGGCGAGATGCCAGCATTGTTCCGTTATTCAAAAAGGGTGACAAAACAAAAGCAGAGAACTATAGACCTGTGATCTCTTACATCCATATCAGCAAAACTACTTGAACACATAATATATAGTAGCATAATGGACCATCTTGACAAATATGACTTCTTAAATAACGCCCAGCATGGTTTTAGACAGCAAAGGAGTTGTGAGACTCAATTTATAACAACTCTCAATGATTTTAATCACTGTCTTAACAACAGACAGCAAATAGATGCAATTTTATTAGACTTTTCTAAAGCCTTTGATAAGGTTGACCATGAGGGCCTGCTGCTTAAATTAGAACACATCGGCATTGGCGTTTCTTGCTAAAATGGCTAGATCATTTCTCGTTGGGAGAACGCAGAAAGTTGTTGTGGAAGGGTCGTCATCCCATGCATTGTAAACCAGTCTTGTCAGGTGTACCACAGGGAACTGTTCTGGGCCCTTGTTTTTCTTAATTTAAAATAAATGACATAAGTAGAAATCTCTCTCCTGGAACTACTATAAGGCTTTTTGCAGATGACAGCTTAGTATATGGAACAATCAGAAGCAAGAATGATACACGCATTCTACAAGAAGATCTAAACGCTTTACAAGAGTGGGAAAGAACTTGGAAAATGGAATTTCATCCCCAAAAGTGCCAAGTGTTGCGTATATGTAACAAACACTCACCAACTAGATCAGAATATTCTATTCATAATACTATTCTTAAAGAAACCAATGCTGCAAAATATTTAGGTGTGATTATAGATAGTCGTCTCAAATGGAAAGAACATTACAATTTAGTATGTAAGAAAGCAAATAACATCTTAGCTTCCTTATACAGGAATATCAATGAGTGCCCCCAAAAGGTTAAAGACCACTGCTACAAAACATTGGTTAGACCAGTACTGGAATGGTTGCTCAGTTTGGGATCCTTACCATCTAAAGGACATTGATAACTCGAAAAAGATTCAGAAGAGAGCAGCACGGTTTGTAACAGGAACACATCAGAGAAAAGGGGAATACTAGAAAGAACATGAGGAAATTAGAATGGAAACCTCTAGAAGAGAGAAGAGCTTTTATCAAACTTAACATCTTCAAAGGCAGAGCTAAACTAATACTTATTCCAATGGAACAACTAGTATTGAATAAAAGCAGCACCAGGAGTGGCGGTCAATGTTAAAACCATACCTGCATCAAATATTGACAGCCTCTTACATTCATTTTATTCTAGTTCTGTACGGCTGTGGAACTCACTGCCGGTGCCATCAAGATTGCCACAAATGCAGTCTCATTAAAAAAACAAAACAAATTGATACGACAGTTTTGAGATCTGCATATTGACGATTTTCTATTTTAACTTCCCCGATATTTTATGGTTACCTGGGCCTGAATTTGGCCAATTGCTTTTAACTTCTTGAATATCGAGTGCGACCCCTTGTTGGCAAATTTGCTCCAGGGGCCAACAGTCTGAGTCGCACTATTTTATGTTATTTTACTTTTTAACATGCGCGCTGGTGACCTACTCGTTTTTGAGTGAACCAGTATTTTAGGAAGAAGAAGAAGAAGTACTGGGGAAAAATTCAGCCCCCCCCCCCCTCCCCCCCCCCAAGGCAATAGTAGCAAATAAATCAGCTCATTGATTATGGCTTCTTAACCTGAATAAGAAGTGGTGGGGTGTGTAAGAGTAGGTTGGAAATCACCTGAAGCATACCAAATTGATTTTGTTCATGAACATTTTTATTTTGATCACTTGTTTTTATGCAGTTAATTCCAAAAATTACCTAAAAGTATTTTTGTATTATTTGTTTGACAAAGAATTTGTGTTTTCTAGGTCTTCGCATCCTACTTTCTTCATCAGAGGAAAAGAAGAGAAAGTCTGGTGCAGAATATGCAAAATCTGTTTACATCTTGTAATTATGTTGTTTAACCATAAAATGTATTTTTATATGATTTGTAAGCGCTCTGAGCTTATCTGAGAGAGCAGGTGCCCTAAATGTACACGTTTATTGTTACTGTCAAACTGTTTCTATTCATTTTGATCATAAATAATCTAATTCCTGTCAGTACATGAGCAGTTTGTTGAGTATGTCCAACAGTGAGGCCATAACAACTGTCAGATGGATTCTATTTAAGGTGTCTACATGATCATTGTGACTTATTTAGCTTGTTTTATAGCCTTTATGTGTAAAATGTAACAATAACAATAGAACTGTACTCAAAGGAAAAGTATGTCCATTTTTTTTAATGACTGTTGTTATTTTGCATTGTTGGGAAATACTTGGGTATGTCCAATGCAACATCATAACAACTGTCAGATAAAAATGCCATATATTGGTAACAAGGCTATTGTGGGTCCTATACTTGATATCTTACATGAAATGCACCCTCAAAAACACAGAAAATCATCAGAGGATGCAGTTACTGTCTTATTTCCAACACAGCAATAAAGAACAAATCAGTATGTCCGACGGTTGTTATGTTGGACATACCATCTCATGTGAAACTTGATCTTAAACTGCACAGATGCCTTTTCTTTTGGAATGAAATTTAGCTGTAATATTCAGTCTTATTTCCACTGAAACAATTATGCTGCATAACAGACATTCAAATAGGAATACTGATAAAATTGAATGTCCAGCATAACAACCGTCAGATGCTTGTTATGATGCCTTATCACATTACTAGCAGAACATCGGTGCATGAGTTATCTTTGTATGTATGTTTTTTATGACCCTTAAACATAAGTCTTCCTTTGGACAAAATTGCTGTTAATAAAAACTATTTTGAAAAATCCACTTTTTGTTGGCTTTTTTGGACGACCTTTTGTCACTTGCTCATATACCAAACATTGGACATCTTCTACTTTGCAACATTTGGTTACAAAATCAGCACTTATACGAGTTCTAGATAGCTTCTGGGATTCTCTTCCAGATAGGACAAATTCAGTTGGCCGATTGCCTAAGGCAAGTACAAATGCAGGTGGGTAAGATAAGATAAGATAATGTTGCTTATAGCCCAGCCGACCGCAGAGGCCACATCAGGGCTGTCACCACGTTAAAATCAACTCACCAGTCATTTAAAAAAAAAAAAAAAAAAAAAAAAAAAAAAAAACTTTCACACATCTCGTTAAATGACATCGTCTACAAACGAACCAGAAACTTTGTTAAAAAATCCTTCTTCCGTAAAATCTCAAATCAGATGAAAAATGTTAATTTCTCTCAAAAACCCAAGGATCACATCAGGCGGGACATCCCTGAACAGGATCTTCATGGACTCCGCTGTAAAATGTTTGTGTCTCACATCGTGCAAGTCCCAACACTCTAAAAGAATATGTTTCATTGTGAGTGGTGCATGACATGGAATGCACCACGGAGCTTCTTCACTCTTTAAAAGGTAAGAATGGGTAAAATACGAATGGCCGGTGTGCAGCCGGCACAGAACCGTTTCCTCTTTACGACCACCCGACGTAGATGGAGGAAGTCTTTAAGGTTTGGACGGATCTGAAAGAGTTTGTTATTCGTCTGTGTGTTCCAATCCTCCTGCCAGAGGTCTCTCACATAATCGTTGATTTTGGGTTTCACATCTGAGCAGGGGATATAAGTGTTGGACAGTTTCTCTCTTGTGGCGTTCTTGGCTAAACGATCAACCATTTCGTTCCCGCCGATGCCAACATGGCCAGGAACCCAAGCAAGAGTAATGTTGTAACCGTCCGCCTTCAACTTGCTAAAAAGTTCAAAAAAAAGTAAAAGTTCTGGATGCTGAAGATTGCGGCCAGCTATGGCCTCCAAAGCTGACAGCGAATCCGACAGAACCAGAAAGTCCCTCCTCGAAGAATGGGAGATTATCTTCAAAGCCAGTACTAGAGCAGTAAGTTCAGCAGAATAGACAGAAGCATCTGAATGTATATGTTCCAACAATATCTGAGAAGGAGCCCCAGGGCAGTAGGCTGCACAGGCCACTCCATCCTCAGACTTGGAACCGTCAGTGAAAACTTTTTGATAGGATGGGAATTTGGAACGGAGCTCGGCATACAAAGCCTTGTACGCCAGAGAGCTGGTAGACTCCTTACGGAAAGCTGCGAGATCAAAACGAATCTCTGGTGTGAAAAAGGTCCATGGAGGTTGATCCGGAAACTTGGAAAAATCGGAAACTACTCCCAGTCTATACCTGCATTCCGCACGTGAGGCTGCATACGAAGCCCAAACGGCGGAATACATTTCGGGTTTGTTTCAAACTTACTTTGGAACGGAGGGTCAAAAACACAGTCATAGGCAGGATTCTGCGGTTCTGAGAACAGTCGGATGTAATAATTCAAAGACAGTTTCAGCCTGCGGTTGGACAGTGAAGGTTCACCTGCCTCTGCGTACAGGCTGTACACAGGGGTGGTGCGGAACGCTCCAAGACAGAGACGAAGCCCTTGATGGTGGATAGGGTCCAAGAGTTTGAGGTAAGATGATCTTGCGGAGCCGTACACAGCACAACCGTAGTCCAGTTTGGAACGGACCAGGGCTCTGTAGAGGTGCAACAAAGTTTTCTTATCAGCGCCCCAGTCGGTGTGTGCTACGACCCGCAGAATATTCAGTGCCTTTTGGCAAGCAGTTTTGAGGTTTTTAATATGGCTGAGAAAGTTAAGTTTTTGGTCAAAAATGACTCCCAGAAATTTGGCCTCTTTAACAGCTGGAATGGGAGATTTCCCTACTTGAAGTTCCGGATCTGGAAAAAACTGACAGAAATTATGGAAGTGAATACACTGGGTTTTTGTAGCAGAATGCAGGTGGGTGAATGGATTTTTTTCAAAATGACTGTATGACGACAGTTGAGGATGGAAAGCTTGGAACTGTAATTCTAATCCAAAAACGCTGCTGACTTGGTCACTTTCACTTACTGCACACAAAGCTGACACAATTACAGTTAACCTGCTGGCTCCTCCACAGACGCTATTATTTCAAACTGTGCAGCAGCCTCTGTCAATGTTGTCTGGGTCACTCAAAAAAGAGAAAAAAACCTAGAATGGTTTTATACTAACTTCTGATCCCTCAATTTCAAAGTTAAAGAAAACAAAAGTACTGCCTAAAGATGCAGGAATATAAGTCTGATAAAAAAAAAATAAAATAAAAAAAATGTCTTCTGAACAACACCTTGTCAAACTTTTGAAAATAAAATGACTTATTGCATGGCAGATTTGTTTTTCTCCACAGCCCTGATGTGGCCCTTTGCGGTCGGCTGGGCTATAAGCAACATTATCTTATCTTGTTTTTTCTCCAAATACAAAAATGGTCAACATACCACATTGCAGCACACTCACATCTTATGACAAAACAAAAATGAAATGGGCACACAAATGAACAAACAAACATATAAAAATGTAATACTCAGGTCTATATGAAAACCAATCCCCCCCCCCCCTCATTTTAGGCCAAAAGTAAGAGAGAGAGAGAGAGAGAGAGAGAGAGAGAGAGAGAGAGAGAGAGAGAGAGAGAGAGAGCAAACTGAACAAAACAAACCAAAAAAAAAAAAATCACCCACTGACAATTCCTATACTTGTGCTTCATTTCTTAATTCTGATGTAAACAGCATGCACATGTATGATGAAAGAATGACAGGAATCCATTGGGCTTTCAACTTTGTGGATTTTCCTTTCCATTTTACTTGTGCTCAGCCTTTGATTACATCTTTTCCATTTGTCTCTTTTCATTTCCACACACCTATATATATATACAGGGTGATAGTACCAAAGAGTTCCGAAACCTGAACCAAAAAAATTCCTGAACCCAAAACCTGAAACCAATCTATAAAATAAGTTTCAAATTCTTGTAAACCTGAAAATTAACAACATTCATCGATTCATTACTAACACCTTTCACAAACACTATGAATACTTACGTTGCTGAATCTGGTATCAGATTGTAGTTAAGGCACATGAAGTGTTTGAATAATGAATTTCCCATCTTTTTGCTTTTGGTCAAAGCCCTACTCCACCCTTTTTGCCTCTCATTGTATTACAATTGTCCATCAAGCACGAAACAACTGAGACCAGTCGACTTTTCTTTCTGATAGAATGCCAGACACTGCATTGAAGATATTTTCTGCTGTTGCAACATTTACTTCTCTGACCCTAAGTGTTCTGCTACAACTTTTCCCAGTTCCACATCATAATACTGAACAAGCACGTTCACAATCTTGTCATTATTGCTATTTGTAGCCTCGTCAATATTTAAAGAAAAGTGTCTGTCTGACAGCTTTGCACTCAGTTCCTTCTTCATAGCATGTGCTACTCCATGTACAGTGGTGTAAGTTGTGCTACCACGAGAAAGAGAGAGAGAACCAAGTGCTTTGTCATCACTAGCTAACCTCTTAGCAAGCTCAACAAGATCTCCCCCCAAAGAAAAGGGCAGACAATGTTCGGAAATAAATGCACAAACAACTGCTTTCAGTTCTGCTTTCCTGTCTCCCATACCGTCTTGCGTAACGGTAGTTGGGAAGCTCCATCAAGCTTTGTAGACTGGTGGACAGACTTCAAATTGCGCCGATGATCCACATCTTCTGCATGAGAAAGCAAGGCTTTTTTCCCACTTGAGCCTTTAGAGTAATGTTTTGCATGCATGGCACGCAAAAACAAACTCCCGGCGACTCGACCTTTTCACACCAATCGCCATGACATACCCCATCGCTGTTCCGATCTTGCAACCAATCCCACCTCCACTTGTTTTTTACACCTATCTCAACTGTAGAAATATCTGCCCCCCGGCGGTAACACCTTCATGTTGTTTGGTTTTGTACTCTTGTTTTTGAAAGACACAAAGGCACACAAACTAGCTGACAAAGTTGCTTGTGACAAGTTGTCATTTGCACCAAGAGCTGCATGCTGCTACCCGAAGTGAAAACCTCGTTTTTACAACCAAGGGACATCACTGTCGGAGGTCAAATAATCTCCCTTGCAACGATCCTATTATCGTCTGCTATTAACTCTTTGTCCTGCTTTTCCAGTCCGGAAATGACTTTCCAAACAAACTCAAAAACCGGAGATTATTTTTTTCAGCAATCGTAAAACCGGATTTCCAGAACATTCCGGAAAATTAGCACCCCTGTATATATATATATATATATATATATATCTATCTCAATGCATGTTGTGGGGAGGTCATTGTACTTAAATAATCATACTCATTTGGAAGGAACCTTCTTTGTACATGTGAGAAAAAAATGTGATTAAAAACCACATACTGTAAATTCATGACCCAAAAGATGTTAAATTTGTGTGTCCCAGAACCAGTTTTGTATAAATCCATACATCAGTGCTTTACAGGATAAAACCTTATCCCTTATAGTAAATACCCAATGACAAGACTGCCAAATGTGAACATCATGCCTCAACCAACAATTCTTGTTAAATTCTGAAATCAGCTGACACTACTTTATCAATAACTTACCAAATATATAACAGTTCATTGAATAAAATGTACCAACAAAATTGCAGACCAGAACCATGGAATACTATATAGTGTTCATTATATGTCGTAATCATTTTCTTTCTTTCTCTCTCTCTCACTCCTTTCCACACACACACACACACACAGACAGTACCAATACACACTATTCATGGAAACTGCGCCATTCATAATTCTTTTCGCACACACATACAAACTACCTTGAATCCGTTGGGCTTTTCCAAGTTCTCCTTGACCAATGAAGGTGAACAGTAGGTGTGATCTGTATTTGGCCAGAGGCAACCCTCTTCTAAAACTGGTCTTACATCCTCCGGGCCTGCAACCGTTACACAAGCAGAGGCATAAATGAATAATGAGAGAAAAAATCAATATTGTTTGTATATGAACGCAAGAGAAAGGGAAAAACAGGGGGAGAGGCAGACAGAGACAGAGAGAAGGCAGACAGAGACAGAGAGACAAATACAGAAATATGGAGACAGATACATACAGACCTGGTTACCCCTCAGAAATTCTATGTGTAGGTTTTGGGTAAAAAATGTGTACAATTGTGTGTAAAATGTGTAAGCTTTTGCAGCGCAAAGTAGCTGCATAGGAAACAATACTGAATGCATTCCAGACATTAGAAACACTGAAAATTTATTACTATAAAAAGATGTATTTTCATGAAATGCATTAAATTGGCTTCTTTAACAATCAATAATTGTTAAACTAATCAAGTTCCTTGCCAGTATCCTCTGATGGGCAAAAGCCTTTGCTCAGGAAATTAACAAGAACATTAACTGATGTGAATTTTCTTTTATAACACTTTAAAATAACTCTCTCTTCACTTTTTACTGTACTGATGGACATAACTGGAAAAAAAATCTTGAAGTAATCTATTTCTTTCATATGCTACTATGGGCACTTTTTCACTGTTGATAAGCTAACCGGTCTTTCTGAAGAGCATAACAATAGACCTCACCGGCTCACGCGGACCTCATTATCATAGAGTTGCTAGGGGGCCACAAAGCTCTCGCGGGAGGCTGAAACATGGCGGCTGATACGAACAGCGCGACAGACTCGCTCGAAGCATCCATGATTCCGTCGGCCCTCATTACCTTCCAAAGTACAGCACACTCTCAAAAACTGTACTTGATCGGGGAAAAAAAACAAGTTTGCATCCTTTTTTATTGATAACATCAAGATTTTCCATACAAATGGAAGCGAGAAGGTGGAGGTGTGTGCCACGTGTTACCGCTCCTACCACAAGAAAGCAGCACCCCACAAAATGGTCCTTGAAATCGACAACAAGAGGCAGCTTGTCGTGGAAGCTAAATGTGAATGCAAAGCTGGGTAAGTGTCTTGTTTTCTAACATATTTAATGTGTGTTTTCTTTGTACCAAGTACTGCAAAAGTGAGCCTATGTAAACTGACTGATCAGGTTTGTCACACGTGTAGCGACTTTCCTTCCATACTCCCTGAAGAAGCCCTAACTGGTTTTAGCTTGTGGATTATTATTAATAATTATAGTAATAATAAATAATAATAGTAATAATAATATAATATAATTATTATTATCATTATTATTATCAAGGGATTTTCTATGCCATATACAGTAGAATCCGGTTATAAGAAAGTGCAGGGGAATTTTTTTTTGTTTCTTATAGCCGAGTTTTCTCGTATCCGAGTCCTCGTTATAAGAAAATTCCTTGGAATATCTTTCTTATAACCGAGGCCTCGTTATAAGAAAATTCTTTGAAATATTTTCCTTATACCCGAGGCCCGGTTTATAAGAAAGTTCTTTGGAATATTTTTCTGATAACTGAAGTTTATAATTGACCTCAGTGAAACGCCTTTTTTTTCTGTACCAGTGAGCTTGTTCGCTTTTATGTGTTCGGCTGCATATACATGCACCCTCTGGGTCGATTTCTGTAGTAAAATCGTCTGTATTAATACATAACCACCTTGAGTCTATTTTCGTTGATAAGAAATGTTTGCATAATGTCCCTTCAAGTAAAGAACATGAGAAGGCCCGTTTAAATCTGATATCCGTGTATGTATCAGAGGTGTTCAAGTTTTCAGTGCCCATGCATCGTATTACAATATGTACTGTCCATACAGGCCCACGGAGAGACAGACAGACAGACAGGGGTGGGGTGGGGGGTGGTGGGGTCAGAGATGGAAAGGAAAGAGGTGTTAAAACAATTCCTTTCATCATCAGTTCGTTCTGCTTGCCTGGCCTGCCTCCCTGTGTTCTATCGTTCTCTTCCATGAGCACAGTCATTAACAGCTCATCCGTCATACCCGAAACTTCATTGTTTTCAGGCAGCCTCCACCAGACTGACCACTGTATAAAAGGCTTAGATCTCTCTCTCTCTCTCTCTCTCTCTCTCATGGACACACACACACACACACACGTACACACGCACGCGCGCGCGCGACACGTACTAAAGGAGAAATAAACAGGGACATAAAAAGAAACAAAATTTTATTCATGAGGCCAACAGCCACCAAAAGAACGAGAAAACAAGATGGCAAGCCATATAAGTGTACTCCCAGTTTTTCACTTACAATAAGAGCGAGTGAGAAGAGAGAGAGAGAGAGAGAGAGAGAGAGAGAGAGAGAGACAGAAAGACAGAAATGGTTTTAAATTTATCGATCCCGTCGCCATATCTGAAAAAATGTGACCTTGGTTCGTGACCTTGACCTTCACCTACACCTTCCGTTCTTGAGTACATGTACCTTTCAATTATGTCTCACCATACCAAATTTGGTAACAATAGGTCAAACCGTTCTCAAGTTATATTGTCCCAATCCAAAAATGACATCATAACCGGAACTAGTTAATAAGAGATCGGAAACACAAGACTAAGCGGTTGGCTGTCATCCTTAATGGGTCAGGAACAGTGTGTTCATTTCCAGAACGATCGGTGCTGTAGTTTTCCCTAGGCGCTGATCCAAAATGCGTCACATTTGTGACCTTGGTTCATGACCTTGACCTACAAAGCCCATATCTGAGTATGACCCAAAGGCTGCCATCGAGAGTAAGCAGGTCAAGTTTTTTTTTTTAAATGTATGTGAAATCGTTCTCAATTTATGGATATCGTCGTCATATCTGAAAAGTGTGACCTTGATTCGTGACCTTGACCTTGACATACACCTGCCATACTTGAGTATGACATGTGCCTTTCCACTATGTATCACCATGCCAAATTTGGTAACCATAGGTCAAACCGTTCTGAAGTTATATTGTCCCGATCAAAACATATCATAACCGGAAGTAGTTAATAACAGACCGGAAGAAGAAACTGAAGAGTCTGGCATCATCGGTAATATTGCTGGGAAAAGTGTTCTAATTTTCAGAACGATCGATCCAGTAGTTTTTCCTGGGCGATGTTTCCACACATTGTTCCAAAGTGCGTGACATTTGTGACCTTGGTTCATGACCTTGACCTACAAAGCCTATGTTTGAGTATAACCCAAATGCTACCATCGAGAGTAGGCAGGTCAAGTTTTTTTTAATGTAGGTCAAATCGTTCTGAATTTATGGATCTCGTGGCCATATCTGAAATGTGTGACCTTGGTTCATGACCTTGACCTACATCAACCATACTTAAATATGACATGTGCCTTTCCACTATGTCTCACGATACCAAATTTGGTGAACATAGGTCAAACCGTTCTCAAGATATATTGTCCCGATCAAAAAGTGATGTCATAACCGGAAGTAGTTAATTACATACCGGAAGAAGAAACTGAAGGGTCGGGCATCATCCTTGATATTGCTGAAAACAGTGTGCAAATTTTCAGAACGATCGATCCAGTAGTTTGTTCTGGGCGATGCTCCACACATTTTTTTTATATACAGACAGACAGACACACACACAGACACACACACAGACAGAAAAACACACAAAATCTCGCCCTCGTATAAGTACTCCCCAAACGGGGAGTACAAAAAAAGAAGAGAAAGAGAGAGAGAGAGGCATGAAACATGAAATTTCATAGTCAGTCAGTGTCTCACTTGATAAAAGTTGATCACACACACAAAAAAAAGTTGCTCTTGATCACAAATATTGTTCTGACGATACTCAAAAAATGTCTCGACTGTATTAAACGAGGCTCGACAAACCGAAGGAAAGACTTCCTTCCGGCAACACTATATAGCTCTAAAATTTGGCAACGCGCTGGAATCAAAACTGTGTCACTGATATTACGTACTGTATACACATAATAATAGATAACAAGCACACCTCCATACTTTACCATTCGAGGGCTTTTCATGGTAGACTACCTTTTCAACGTTTATTTCTTTCGTTATTGTAGTCAACTTTTGTGAGAGGAGGCGTTAAGTCTATTTTAGTGTTCACAGCAATACTGTACACAGATGCTGTCAAACCTTTCGGGAAAATTAGGGTCACAGATTCCAGGATCAAAGTTCACCCCATGCCCCCCCTCCCCCCCCCTCCGTGGCTAAGAGAGAGTTGTTTGTTTTTTTAAACAAAACATTTTTTTTTTTACCTCAATACAATACAATCATGCGAACATATTGGGGAAAGATTTAACAAATTCCCAATCTCCCCTTCACTCTTGAAAGTGTTTAGCAGAACAGTTAACAAAAAGAAATCGAACAGAACGAGTAGAGCTACATCGGAAGATCTCTGAACTCTTGCTCTGTTATCATGCGATATTAACTTGGCTCCACAACGAAAATTTTCCAAACAAACAAACGAAAAAAAATAAAAAAAGACCCAAACAAACAAAACGAAACGAAATCAAAATACTTTATGCAGTCAGAATCATTCAACACTTTCTAGCTTTGCTCCAAGAGACGTTTAGAAAAGTGTGGTATTCCTCTAACTACGTTAATTAAATAGCCTAACGTCCTTCGCCAGGACGTTGTCTGCGATGTCTACTGTCCTTCCCTAGGACGTTGTTCGAGATGGCTAATGTCATCCTTTGTTAGGACGTTTTTCGAGTTGCTACTATCCTTCACTAGAGTGTTGCCTAAACTGCATACTCTTAGACATTGGGCAACTTGTCCTACGCTAGGACATGGCACAACGTTGTTAAGCTGCCAAGTATCCTTCACTGGGACATTAGGCAACTCGAATAAGCGCTCAAAGTGCTGACAGAGATTTCTTATATAGATTTTTTCTGTGCAAACGTTCGTAGCAGGTATGGGGAACAGAGGTGGGTAGGACAGCCACTTCCTACAGCATAGCTGCCAACCTCCCAGAGTCAAAAAGAGTAACACCTCACGGGGGTGGGTTTGGGAGGGGGGCTGGCCCCCCTCCTGATCAACGGGTGTCAGGGGCGCAGCCCCCTGAAGCTGAAGCCTTTTTTACACTGACAGGCATATTTTTCATCTCCTGATAGGAAAACTAATCAAAAGCAAGCCTATTATAAACCATACCAAAGCATGCATATTAGTATGTTGCATACATGCAATATTTTGTGTAAAAAAGCCTCTTATGTAGGTAGCCACCATATTTTTTTCTATAGATTAATATACAAAACACACAAAATAAGACTTACCCAAACAGCTTTTTTATCTTCCATATTGATGTAGGATGAACATAAAGATGCTCTGCCCTCCCAATCAACAGCACTCACAGTCCTGGGCTTCCATCAGCTACACCCACATTCTTCAGTTCAAGTTCCATCAACTTCACCCTTCTGCCCTTATGATCTCACAACTACACCCCATAGGACTTAGGATCCATCAACTATACCCCACAGTCATGTTTCATCAACTATACCCCACAGTCATGTTTCATCAACTAATACCCCACAGTCATGTTTCATCAACTATACCCCACAGTCATCTTCATCAACTACACCCCACAGTCATGTTTCATTAACAACACAACAGTTATGTTTCATCAACTATACCCCACAATCTTGCTCAAACAACTTCATCCCCAGTCCTCCAGCTCCATTTAATTACCATCGCCCCCCACCCCAGTTCTAAGGCTCCATCAAGCTACTCCCCACTCCCCAGTCGTCATGATCCAACCACTACTCCCACACCCTGAGTTGACAGCCTGTGTTCAAAGATCTAGGTTTTTTTTTTTCACTATTTGTGCAGTCGAGGACTTGGCCTTCTTTAGAAACTCCTGGCTGAACTTTTGCTCATAGCAAGAGCCATGAAGATTGGCCTTTGCCCAGGCATGGTACTGGAGGAAAATCATTTTTCCCTGAAAATTGTTGGAGGTCCAGGGGGCTTCGCCCCCTGGCGGGGTCAAGGGGCAGAGCCCCTTGTGGGGGTCAGGGGCAACGCCCCCTGAAGCTGAAGGTTTTTCAGCAATTCTAGCCTGTAAAAAAGCCTCTCCTTGAACTAATTTCAGTTCTTCATACTAAGCAATTTCTGCCATAAAATAAGCTCTCCTAGAATCACTTTATCAGTCATTCCTTCAACCCAAAGAAGGTTTTAAACCCAAGTAATCACATAGCAAAAATGAGTACATATCTACATTGCTTTAGGTGGCATACATTAAATCAAACTGTAAAATATTTACTTACTCTGCTGATAAGTGAGGCAGAGAAAGTCAGAAACAGAATGAGAGAAAGAGAGAGAGAGAGAGAGAGAGAGAGAGAGAGAGAGAGAGGGAGAGAGAGAGAGAGAGAGAGAGAGAGAGAGAATGAGAGAGGAAGGGAGAGGGGGGGAATGGGGGGGGGAGGAGGGGGGGAGAAAGAAAGAGAGAGAGTGAGAGCTCTAGAAGAGAGGAAGAGAGGGGGGGGAGGAAGGGAGAGGGGGAGGAAGGGGGGTGAGAAGGGGGGGGAAGAAAGAGAGAAAGAGAGAGAGAGAAAGAGAGAGAAAGAGAGAGAGAGAGAGAGAGAGAGAGAGAGAGAGAACCTGGAAAGAGAAAGAGAGAGAGAGAGAGAGAGAGAGAGAGAGAGAGAGAGAGAGAGAGAATCTTACCTGGCAGAACGGGATTACTTGCAGCAGTTTTCACTCTCTCTTTGTTTCGTTTCCCTTTGATGTGATCGCTGAGGCTTCTCGCACCGCCAGACCCGTAACAGATTTCAACTTGACACCACACAGTATGCTTTGCCGCGGATTCTCAACTTTTCCAAGCACGACGAAAACGTTTCATTTTCGTGGCTCCTGTTCAGCCAATCCCATCGCCATTTGTTTGCCACACTAGCATCAATATCTTCTGTCGGAGAATTCCGCGGAACTATGTCTGTACGCTTTGGCATTTTTATTTTTTCCTTCTTTTTCTTCAACCTTGTTCAAATTCGATCACGTCGACCCAGAGCGGAAAGCAGTGTCAAATGTCACGAAAGCGCATGCGCGGAAGTCCTGCTCAATGCTACTTCTCGCGAGACGAAGGCTTGAAGCGAACGTCCTCAAACGAACTAAAAGGGCCGGTCTCGTCGGGCGCGGCTCGGTTGGTTTTTTTTTTTTTTTTGCTTTTCGCGGTTTCCGCGAATTCGCGGACATGTACCATGCCTGTTTGCCACCATCATGTTTTTTTTGACGGCTGCCGATTCCTCAGCTTCGTTGTTTTTTTGTGCTTCGTGGTCTTCTCGTGATCGGCCAGATAATTTCTTCCCCCATGTGAAATATTCACCGGACATCGACACATGGTGCAGAAAGCAAACTTTTTACCCTTTGAAGGGCAAGAAGTGACCCATGGAAACTTGTCTTTATAAGCTGGCAGATACCGCTGGAATCGTTTAGGTTTTGTGGTTTTCTCCGTGCTACCACTTGAAGACGCCATGTTGACTATTTGAACAACAGCTATGCGCATGCCGCGGAATGGGCCTAGTTATGCCCCTTTCATGCTGACTTCCGAGTTTACGATTTCTGTTCAGTCGGACCAGTTGCCAAACGTTCTTTTATTTAATTTTGGGCTTTTTTTTTTTTTTTTTTTTAAACTCGTAAACCAGAATTTTTTCAGCAAACAACGAAAATAGGGACAAATTTAAAAAAAACGATATGTTCCGGTTTTCCCGTAACAGTTGGCAGCTATGCTACAGGTCTCGGAGCATGCAGTGTAGACAACGATGGTGGTCTGTAGCAGCGTTGCCGCTGCAAAAACCTCTACATCAGACCCCCAGGAGCGTGGCTCGAGGGTGTTTCTTGAGAGGTAGTCTCCCAGGTTCTCTCCAAGATATGCTCAAAGGCTTCGCTATTGCGGCACATTAAGTTGATTATCGAGGCTCTGATCTCCTCATGGTAACATTGGGTCCCACAAATTTCAAGACTGAGTGCTCTATACAGGCAGTTGCCATCTCCAACAATAGTGTCAACTTTCAGAGGTTTTCCTAGCTCTTTTTTCATGTGCCTGACTGGCAGATCGAGCGGTTCTGGGAGACCCAGTCTCAAAGACTGTCGTCGTCGCCATGCCGCGTTAGTGGGCTCAAAATGTTTTGGAGGCGCTTGTTCATGCCGAACAAATCGCACATCTGTATCAGTTTCATCTCTGTCTTCCCCTGCTCCTGTCACCCCTCTCTTCCCTCCATCCTCTGCACTGGTCTCCCCTTTCTTCCCTCTATACTCAGCTCCTTTCTCCCCTCCAAACTCTGCCCTCGTCTCGTCTCTCTTCCCTCCATCCTCTGCCCTTGCCTTCTCACTCTCCCCTCCATCCTCTGCCCTTGCCTTCTCACTCTTCCCTGCACTTGTCTCTCCTTTCTGTTCCCCGTCTTCTTTTTTTGTCTCCCCTTTCCTCCCTTCTTCTGTACTTGTCTCCCCTCTCTTCCCTCCATTCACTGCACCCGTCTCCCTTTCTGTGCGTTCAGTTTCAGAAGCGTTGCTTTTTGAGAAAAACTGATCAATTCTTGTCTGAGTTTTAGCACATGCCATATGCTTTTCCAGCAGAAATCTAAATGCATGAAATGACCTACGGACTGTTTCACTGCATGCCGACTGTAAACAGTAAGCACTGATTTGTTCCATGCAGTCAAGAACAATACCAGCTGAGACCATTTCTTTTGCTGCTCCACAGTCACCATCATCATCTGTGACGTCGACTGGATCAGCTGATGGTGGTGAGGTTGATGAGATTGGCCTTGTGGTTGATGATGCCGACAGCCCCATAGTTGCCACATCATCATCAATCTGGAAATAATGTGACGGTGGAATGTCCCACTCTTCAAAGAGTCTCTGAAGTAGAGGATCCTGTGTCTCGTGGTCTTGATGGCAGTGCTCTTCTGGAATGTCTGCGCTTGATTCTGTTGCTTTGTCATTCACAAAACCTGCTTTCCGAAACAGTTGCTGATTGTCACTTGGGTCACTTCGTCCCATGCTTGCTGCAGGGTACAAACTGCATCCAGGAGAGTGAACTCGTACGTTTCTGCTGTTCCTCCAGTGTTCATGTGAGCAATCAGCTTGAGGACCTTCCTCGTTCTGTACTTGACTTTCAGATTCTGTATGATTCCAGTGTCGCATGGTTGGAGTTTAGAAGTCGCATTGGGTGGAAGAAACAAGACTTCCGTTGCTCTGAGCCCAACTGGAATTTTGTGCGATGCACAGTTGTCCAGGACCAGGAGAGCTTTACGATTTTGTCTTTGCATAGTTTTGTCAAAGGAGAGCAGCCACTCCTCAAAAATTTCACTGTTCATCCAGGCTTTGGGGTTAGCCTTGTACTTCACGGGCAATTCCCTCACACCGCTGAAACATCGCGGTTTCATGAACTTGCCTATTGCCAAGAGAGGCAGTTTTTCACTGCCATCCCTGTTACAACAGATCATAACAGTGATTCTTTCCTTGGACTTTTTTCCGCCGAGACACTGGTCTCCTTTGAACGAAAATGTTTTATCAGGCAACAGTCTCCAAAACAGAGCTGTTTCATCCAGGTTGAACACATCCCTGGATTCATAGTTCTTCAACGTTGGTCTTAGAACATTTTCCACCCAATCATCCGTCACTTCTTCATCCACAGCTCCCTTTCGCCACAAACTGTTTTGAAGACAATGTTGTGTCTTTTCTTCCATCGTGCAGCCAGCCGTCACTGCATTTCCAGTTGTCTAGTCCGATTGTTGCGGAGAACTCCTCTGCTTTGGTTAACACAGGACCGCTGACTGGATATGCTCTGACCTGCACACACACACACACTTGCATATAAATACAGTCGGGCCCGCTTATAAGGAGTGCTCTGGGACCAATTTTTTTACTCCTTATAACCGAACTTCCTTCTAACAGAGTTCTCGGATATAAGGAGTAACCCAAGTCCAACTACCTTATAAGCGGGCTTCTCTCTCTCTCTCTCTCTCCCTCTCACACACACACATCCGCACACACACACACACACACACACACACACACACACAACACACACACAGCGGATTGAAAATAAATGCCCCTTTAGACTCATGTCTATTGAACAACAATAATGTGTTAGAATGCGACTGCCCTTGTGGCAAGCAAATAATGCCACACAAATAAAACGTATCTGAGACCGCTGACTAGTCTCACCGCACACCATTTTTCTCATTATTATCAATGCGCTTATCATCAAAATGAAATACATGTATTGTTTCATTGGCTTAATTTGACTTTCTTGTGAGAATAACAACAATAAAAAACAATAAACTGAAAAATTATCATCAAAATGAAATACATGTATTGTAGAAGGAAAAAAATAGGTCCTGCTGTCACTGGCTTAATTTCACTTTCTTGTGAGAATAACAACAATGAAAACAATAAAAAATTGTTATCAAAATGAAATACATGTATTTTTTCATTGGGTTAATTTCACTTTCTTGTGAGAATAACAACAATAAACTGAAAAATTATCATCAAAATGAAATACATGTATTGTAGAAGGAAAAAAATAGGTCCTGCTGTCACTATAACAACAATAAAAACAATAACCTAAATAAAATGGCTGTAGCAACCAGCGACCAAACGGCATTATGTTAGGAAGGAAATGGTAAAGGAACATTGACAGGTTATTCATCATTTTAGTTCCAGAAATCTAAGGAGTACGCCTGTTTGAGAACTCAGCCTGCATGTTCAAACGGTACTTGACACCCTTTCAAAATGTCCGCATAAGTTTCGGAGATAAATCTTCTCCTCAAAGTGTGGGACATCTGGGATCCGGAAGAGAGGGGTGTGCGAGAGCCACTTTCTGGAGGAAGGGGTGATGGCTGTGTACACAACCACGGTTGTCTGCAGGAGGGTTGCGGCGGCAAAAATTTCGACGTCGGACCCCCATGCCCTGGCCTGCATTGTGTTTTTCGTCAAGTAACTCGCAAGGTCACCACCAACATATCCGGCAAATGTTTTCTGGTTTTCAAGCATGAAATCTACCAGGATCTCCTTCAGGCGCCCGTGTTTGTCCTGAGTCCCGCAAAGCTCAAAGCTTAGTGCCCTATACAGACAGTTTCCGTCTCCAACAATGTTCTCCACCTGCGAAGGTGGGCGAAGCTGTTGCTTGATTTCTCTGTCGGGTAGATCTATGGGATATGGAAAGCCCAATCTTGAACATTGCTCTTTTCGCCAATGTTTATTAGTCGGGTGGAACTGATCTGGCTCAGGATTTTGTACCCTGGTGATTTTACATGTGTATGCATCATCTTCTTTTCTCGCTTCATCAGAGTTTTCTTCCACATTGCAGTTATTTCCTCCATTTCCATTGTCATCTTCTCTCTTTCCTTGCAGTCTTTCACCTTCATTCTTTCCTGTTTCTCCCTCTGCGGGTCGATTCCATCCACTCCCCCACTCTTCTCTGCCCCCTACTCCTCCGCATTCACTCCTGCATCCTTTTTCTCCGCCTCTGTGTGCCTCTTCTCCATCCCTTCTCTTTTTCCTTGGCGTTTGCATGCTTTCCTCTTTTTCTCTTTCAATGAAATCATCCTCTCTCAAATCCGAATCATCTTTCGTTCCCCCTCCATGCCCTTCTCCCTTTCTTCCAAACCACCCATCCTTCCCTCCTGATCTTTCCGAATCATTCTCTGTCTTTTTTCTTTTCCGCCCTTCTGTTTCTCTTCTCGTTTCTGTCTCTTCGTCTTTGTTCCCCGCATTCTGCCCCCTGCTCTTTTCCTTCATCTCCCTTTCTTTCGTTTCACCTGCTTTCTCATTTTCGCAGTTTCCCCCCGTTTCTGTATTCCCTGCTTTCCCTCCCTCACTTCGATCATCTCCATTCTCCCCACCACTTGTTTTGAACCCTTCGCTGTCTTTGTCTTCTCTACAGTTCAGATTGTCACTCGAAGTTGAAGTAAAGAAATCTCTGATCTGTGTCTGATGGCGGGCATTCACTATGTGTTTCATCAACAGGTCATTAAACACATGAAAAGAATTGGTGACTGCATCGCCACACCCTGCCTGCAGACAGTACAAGTTAATTTGTCTCACATAGCCTAACACTTCACCAACTGAGACTCTTTCTGCCTCTTTTTCGCTTGCTTCGTCTTCCTCTGATGAGTCCGTGGCCCCTGCTTCTGCAACATTTGATGCCGAAGTGGATGTAGCAGATGCTGAGAACGTTGGTGGGTCCGTTGTCGGCAAGTGGTCGTCCACACTGACGTACTCTTCGAGCGAAATGCCCCACTCTTTGCATAGACGTGTGAGGAGAGGCTCTTGTTCTTCGTAGCTGGCTGCAGGAACAGGCTCCTGTGGTCGGTCTTCAGATCCAAGTTGGAAGCCAGCGTGGCGGAAACTGTTGCTGATTGTAGTGGGGGTCACTTTCTGCCACGACTGATCGATCAGATTGACAGCATCCCGCAGATCGAACTCAGGCCGCTGTTCTTTCGCCTTCACACCTCCGTCGATCTGAGCAAGCATGCCGAGCACCATCATGCGTCGGTAGTGGACCTTTAAGTTGCGTATTATTCCAGTATCGCATGGTTGGAGCTTTGCAGTAGAATTCGCATGCAAGAACAGAACTTGGACTGCTTTCAAGGGCTGCTCGGGGATTTTGTGCGCGGAGCAGTTGTCCATCACAAGGAGCACCTTGCGCCGTTGCATTTGCATGTCTCTGTCAAACGACAGCAACCACTCACAGAAAATGTC
>CM031598.1:47077082-47164582 GCA_018398815.1 Conus ventricosus | reverse complement strand
TCAGGACAGGAGTTTCAGGTCAATTCAAAGGTTATACTTGACAGTTTGTAACTTACACAGCAGTCACCACAGATGACACCACTGATGAAGAACCTAATGTACAAACCCCCCCCCCCCCCCCCCCCCCAAAAAAAAAAAAAAAAAAATGTGTGTGTGTGTGTGTCCCTGAGCTGTGCTGACAAGATAGTGGCGAAAATGAAAAGGACCTTTTCATTTTCGCCACTATCTTGTCAGCACAGCTCAGGGACAAGTTGTTTTCGCAGATCAGTTCACACAACAGTCTTTCTGCGTTGGTGATCTTCCGTGTGTGGGTCTGACGGCTGCTCTCGCTGGATTTCGTAAACAACGATGTGATCTTCTGACTGGAGGCACTCGCAGCTGTCTCTTTGTGCATTTTCCCCGAGATATGGCGCTTGCAGTCATTTGCTCCCCCATGTCCGATGGAGAAGTCTGAATTGCACACCGAGCAGAAATGAGTATACAAATCCAGGTCCATGACAAGGCCAAGTCCGCGTGTATTTACTTCGGAACACTTGCTTCTTCGCCTTCTTCCGTTGTGGCACAGTGGTTTTCGAACCCTCGTCATCGGTTTCATGCAAACGTTTAGAAGATTTCTCCGCCATTTTCACAATCGCCGGCAAAAAATCGGTTGAAACTTTGTCTTACAATGGCTGAACAAAAAGCTTCGAATGGGGCGCACAGATGTGATGGCGTGTCGTGTTGGCCCACAGCACCACATTGACCAATCGCAAGTTCCGAACTATCTGTGGTTTCGGCTTGAGTCAAGGGAAGTTACTCTGCGGTCTCGGAAAGGTCTAGCAGTCGACAATTTTTCGAGTCTGAAATTTGCGTAGTTTTTCAATTTTCTTTTCCGTAATTTCGCACGGAAAATCGTACCTCCGTAATGGGGGGTTAATTTCCGTAAAATTACGGACGATTACGGAAGGGTAGGCAGGTCTGGAAATAGGTGATTTCTAGTGATTTCCATGTAAAAGTATGTGTTTCCACTCAACGGCAGTGCAAACACATGTGTCATGGCTAACTGTTAGGGCCTATTCCGTAGGTTCCAAGTGTGTACAGTCCACTAGTACATACTCGAGAACAAGTTGTTATGGCGAGTGCCTCCGAGTCTGATATCATTCCGAAAGGTAATGTATACACACATATAGACAGGTGAGAGGTGGTGGTGGCATTCATTAATTGTAATCAGTCAGTCTTGTTGTCCAAATTATTTCCTCCGAGTAGTCGACCGAATTTCCCTAAAACGACCCCCCCCCCCCCCCCCCCCCCCCCCCCCCCCCCCCCCCCCCCTTTCAGCCGATCGTAAAAACACGTTCCTGTTGACCTAGTCTGTAAAGTGTTGGGTGGTGACACATAATACAGTGTACAGTATAGACCGGTTGTAAGAAACACCGGATGTAAAAAGTCCGTTTGTATGAAAGGTGCTGGGGGGGGGGGGGGGGGGGGGGGGGGGTCCCGGCAGCATCTACTCTTTGTTATTACATAGAATTTTCCGCTTGTAAGAAACACGGATATATGAAAGTCCGTTTGTACGAAAGGAAATCTCTGGTCCCGAGCAGTACCAATGGCCGGTTATAAGAAAATTGAAAGTAGGCCCAGCCACCAAAGGAATGCAATCTGTCGATCCATCACTTAAAATAGCAGACCAAAAAAAAAACGGAAAAAAAAAAACGGAGTGTTGACCACAGAATATACTCAACGAAAAAAGTAACTGACCACTTTGATTCTGCCTTGTAAATAAATTAAAAAGCGAGAAATTGAATGGAATAAAATGTATTGGAATACTGCCAGATAAACAATTCGCGGTGAACTGTTGAATGCCCGTGAATAGCGTGCACACGGCTGCGCTGGCGAAAATGACAAAAGCAGCTGTGGTGCATCCCCCTTCACGCTTTTCACATGCACACAGTAAAAAAGCCTGAACTGTATTCGTTGTCTCACTCGGCAACTTTATCCATACTGTACCACTGATTAACACCGCACAGAAAGATGCCACGCTTATCCGAGAGTGAACGATGTCGTCTTGTTGGCATGCTGCAAGGCGGAGCATCGGTTGCTGCGACCGCAAGGCACTTTGGAGTAACAAGAATGACTGTTCGGCATTGGAATCAACGCTATGGGGCAACAGGCACAGTCGCTGACCTTCAAAGAAGTGGTCGCCCAAGAGTGACAACTGCACGACAGGATCGGTTCATCGTCATAACACATCTGCGGAACCGCTTCCAGCCCAGCACAGTGACTGCCCGCACTATCCCTGGGCTCAGGCCGATCACCTCCAACACTGTGCGCAATCGCCTGCGTGACAGAGGACTAGGCGACTAACTCTACTGCAGCATCACCGTAACGCTCGTATAGCATGGGCCAGAAGATACCAGCGAGCCACAAATGCTGAGCTGAACAGCATTCTGTGGACTGACGAAGTGAGGTTCACCTTATCCAGACCAGATGGCCGGCGAAGAGTCTACGATTTGCTGGTGAACGCTTTGCTGACGCTTGTGTTGAGGAGTACGAATCCCACGGTGGAGGGGGGGTCATGGCATGGGGTGGGTTCACAGGTACTCATCGAACCAGCTGATCATCCTGAATGGTGCCATCACTGGACTTCGATACAGGGACGAGGTTGTTAGACCTCACATCGTGCCTTTCCTTCAACAACACGGCCCTGGCCTGACCTGCAGCAGGATAATGCCAGACCCATGTGGCTAGAGTTGTTCAAGATGACCTCCATGCACGGCACATCCCCACTATGCTTTGGCCAGCTCGTTCCCCAGATTTATCACCATTGACACGTATGGGATGAAATCAAGCGTCGTGTGCATCGTCGACCTCACCCTCCACAGACACTTCAACAACTCCGCCAAGCAGTCATTGAAGAATGGCAGAACATCCCTCAGGCCTTCATCCAGAGACTGGTGACATCTGTGCGACAGCGCTGTGCAGCAGTGTTGGCCAACCATGGTGGTTACACACGGTATTGAGACTGATCAGTCTTATGGAGCAACTGCCTTTTGTTTCTGTGACATTTGTTAACACACTTTCCCCGAATGAAGTGTTGGAACTGGGTCTCGTGATTTCCAAGATGAATTTCTTTTTGTTTATTTGTGCCCCGATTGTGGCAGATTCTGTTGATCGGTTATACATATCATTCGGTTTGTTGAAATAACAATTAAAAGGACAAATACTGCCTGGTCAGTTACTTTTTTCGTTGAGTATAGTTAAGTTGACCTTAGCAGATCGCTTGAAAATTATCAAGGCAGTGAAAGACAATCCCAGCAAGCACGCACCAGTGGACAACGAAACTCACATTTTGCTCTCTCTCGCTCGCTCGCTCGAGAACACTCGATCGACTTTTGTCATCTGCTAATTCACGAGTGGTTTGTACGTTTGTGCTGTCGACAAATATCTTTTGGGATAGTTTATCTCGTTCAGGCGGACTTTTCTTATTTTCTTATGAATTTTGTTTTTTTAGATAGATTTGAAAATGTGTATGTTGATGCTGTCGCTACTGTATGGGGTGGGGGGGGTGGGGTGGGGGGACGGAGGGGGGGATTATGGGCGTTCAAAATCGAGTGGGCTTGATTTGGTGATGGAGAGAGAGAGACAGCAGGGCAGATCAGTTTCGTCATCAGTCATCGGTCGTTGACGCATACGATTTTGAAGAAGACCCATTGTTTTTTCCAGTGTCCAGGGCCCGTATGCATGTGTCCCCAATAAAAGGACTATTCCCCGATAAATGGGCTATTCCCCCGATAGAGGTTGTCGGTACAATAACTCGGGAAATTTCGTATGCATGTAGCCACGATAGAGAGCTATCCCGCCAATAACGTTATAGGTGGTACCTCCCCCAATATCTTGCCTATTCCCTCGATAAGCGAGAAGAAAGATGGCGACTGTTTTTGTTCTTGATAGAGTGGTGAGACGAAGAATGCGACGAGAACGCTTTTATTTCGGGACAGACTGTTTCCTTTGGAGAGGTATGACGATGTGGAGCTGTACAGAAAATTTAGATTCAAGCAGCGACACATCCTACAGCTGACAGACTCCATTACAGATGCGATTGAAGTTTCGAACCGACGTGGCAGCTTGTCTCCTGTGTTGCAGGTACGTGGGACATGAGTATGATATATAACATTACATTTTGGACTCAAATATATTTTTTGAGATCTCCTGGGTAAAATAACAATGCAGCAGAACGTTTTGTTTGTGTGGAAAATTCATATCAACAACATTTATGGTCCACTTGTGTTGAAAATCAGTCCAACACATCGTGGACTAGTTTACTCATGTTAAGTGAAGATTCATTCTTGAACAGCAACACGAAGCCTTTTTTTTTTTTAAGTTTTAGTTTAAAAAAAAAATTTCAGCAATTATTACAGTCTACCCAAGTGGAAAATCCAACCCAACTGCATCGTACTGTACACATGTGGTTAATTAAAACCCAACTAAAACGGCAAAAAAAAAAAAAGGAAAACAGAGCTGACTCAATCAGTGACTGGCCCACTTGTTTCTCTCACTGTCTCAGCATTTGGGGTGTGATATGATTCAGAGACTGATCAGTGGAGAGACTCATGAAACTGTAGAGATTTGTTATCATTGTGTAGACTTGACACAGTGTTTATGATGTTACACAAGAAAAATGAGTTTGTCCAGTTTTGTTTTGTTTTGGAAGTGCACGACTTAGATCTAAAATCTGTATTCTTCCCATGACCCAAAAATTACCAATTTGTGATGGAAGTCCACACACATGCATGGGTTAATTTATCACAGACATTACTATATTTGTTTAAAAAATAGAACATAAAAAATTACACTGTTTCTGTATTTGTTTAGAAAATCCTACTTTGCTATAGGGAGAGAGGTGAGCTCATGGGTTTTTGTTTTGTTTTTGTTCCAGATGCATCTTCAGTTGAAATTTTATTGTTATTATGCATGTTATTGTGTATGATGTGTGTGTTTGAGAAAGACTACAGACTGGAACAGACCACTAAACATTCATCTGTTGATCCAAAGAGACTAGTAGTAGTATGCAGTGAGGTGATTATAATGTTAATTGTAATACACAAAAAAAAAAAAAAAAATTCCTTGTAAAAACTAAATTAATACTGACCGACATTAAAGTAATTGATAACAGGATTTAAACATACCTTCATTCTGATCAGCAAAATAGCGTAGATGCGCGCACGACTTTCGTTGTGTTTGTGTGGGCGTGTGTGTGTGTGTGTGTGTGTGTGTGTGTGTGTGTGTGAGTGAGAGAGGAGAAGAGAGAGAGAGAGGAGAGAGAGAGGGGAGAGAGAGAGAGAGAGAGAGATGTACATCAAAATTCCAACACTGACAGCAATGAATACACGTGTATTCTTACCTGGCATGCGTGAACCACTGCAAAAGCCGGCTGTCGATGTCTTGATGTTCCCGGCCCTCTGTTCCTTTGGTGCCGTGGATCGGTTTTCATGCTGTGAAATTCTTTTAGGTATTTCTTTCTGTTTGAAGACATTTGAAAGCGTGGACAAGGGAATCTTAAAATCTTCAGCTATTAGTGTCCTCTTCTTTTTTGGGTTGCTTTCCACTGCATCAATTATTTCAATTTTACGTTTTAAGGAAAGTGCTTGCCTCGTGGCTTTTTTCTTCTCCGCCATCTTCTCTCCTGTCATAGAAATCCACAGGCACTCTGTAAAAATAAATTCTAAACTATTTGATTGGTCTTGTGTACTCAAGAATGGAGACAGGAAATTGTGTAAGTTTGCTAGTTTCTTAATCATGTGCCTGTAGCGTACTTTGCTTTCTGTTATGACGCAGTTTTTTTTCGGCGCGTGTTTTAATAAATATTTTGCGTCACCAAGGGACAAGTTACAAAAACAGTACTGTATGCTCAGCTATGCTCTAGACAGCCCTGATATGGCCCTTTGCGGTCGGCTGGGCTATAAGCAACATTATCTTATCTTATCTAGACAGTCAGACAATGGACAATTCTATTGGAACGCTTGTTTGCATATGTCAGCGTTAATCATGAACTACAATTGTGTTTGTGACCTCTGTCATTTATCAGATGTGGGTTTCCTGCATAGCGCCGCCGCGCCCCTCCCTCTCCCCCCCCCCCCCCCCCCCCCCCCCCCCCCCCCCCCCCCCCCCCCCCCCCCCCCCCCCCCCCCCCAATCCTTTTTTCCCCTCCCCAGTCGCCAGAACTTTCTTGTATCCGAGCAAAATCCTCCCTTGGGGAGAGCAAAACGTGTTTCTAATAGCCGAGTTTTCTTGTAAGCGAGTTTTCTGTATCCGAGTTTTCCTAAGTAAGAAAATAGAACACGCTCGGCAGGGAAATTTTTTTTGCTTTCCAATAACCGAGTTTCCTTGTAACCGAGTTTTTTATAACCGGATTATACTGTATATGTGGGAGTACAACAGATAAAAAAGGACAGTATATTTATTGTGAAAATTCAAAATACAATGAGCAAATCAGGAAAAAATACAGGTCACCGCTTAATAAAGCCCCCTCAGGGCCAAACAAAATCTGACATTATCAAGCAGCTGGCTTTATTAAGCCCCTGTTTGATTAGCATATATGTGTATATATATATATATATTAGCATACATGTATATATATATATGTGCTAATCAAACAGGGCTATATATATATATATATGCATGAAGTGAAAAATCTGGACCAGCTTAGATGGTTCATAAGCAGTTGGCTTTATTAAACATGGCTCTATTAAGCGGAAACCACTGTAGTTGGAAGACATGAATTTTCCAATTATACTCACTTGATTCTTCAGCAGTGACAGGTTCAGCAGTGACAGGTTCCTCACAGTGTGCATCTTCCACCACATCTGCCATTGTTTCCCTGCAAAAGTGGGTAGCATAACATATTACTTTGAAACAAAACTTTCAGCCTCCACAAAAATTCATCACTGAGTAACCCTTTTTGGAAAAACATGTATGCAGACTTTGTGATGCCATGAACTACTTAACATTTCACTTTCAAATGGCAAATATCAGAAATTACATTCATGCTACTCAACCGTTGTAAACTGTTTTGTTAGCAAATATGTAAATTATCACATGTGTATTTCAATCTTAATTATTGTACTGTACACTTACTTAACATCTGCACAGTGGCGTTTTGCTTCCTGGCGGTCCACATTCTCCACTCTTCTTTTTGAAGATGGTCTGGCTTTGTAGACAGATGACCCATTGAATGGAATGGGGTAGGGATGCAGGTCACTGGGTCCTCCATCCACAAAATGCTGAAACATGCAGCAAATAAAATTTAAAAAATGAAGAGCTTGATCTGACTTGTGTCTGTTTATATGAGAACTTTTTTGCCGCTTCACATGCATATTATGTGTTTGAATGCCTGCGAGTCTAATCTAGATTTAAACTTGAGCTTTATGCATAGTGACGATAAACTAGCCAGGGCACTCTACACACTGATACAATACAATACATCATGTACATCCCCCTCTGGGCAAATGCAATGGCAAGCTCAACACACAAAATACACAGATAAGTAAATATCAAATCATAAAAAGTAATATCAGCTTCACACAAATACACTCACAGTCACACATATGCAGTGATACACATACACATTCCTGCACATACATAAGCCATTCATATACTTAAACACAAAACAACACTCAGACAGTCAATCAAACAAATACTACTTGCAATAATTTAACACGATGAAAGTAAAAACAGCACAAAAGCCACATCAGCCACAGTCGCGATATCAAATCAACCACTATCACAATCAGATCAACTGCTATCAAATATCATATCAACAACTATCACAATATCAAATCAGCCACTACCTCAATCAACCACTATCACAAAATCAACACAGTTCACTTCAGCAACAATTCACCACTCCCTCCCACCCACCCCCTTCTAAATCACCACCAGAAAATAACACCAACCCCACTTTGAGTAAGAGTAACACAAAACTACAAAAAGATACTGAATGGCTGAAAAACACACACACACATTATGTAAAAATGCCAAGCACACACACACACACAGCAGCCGACACTCCACGCTGATGACTGAACAGAATAACACACACAGACACACTGCAGGTCACTCTACACACTACATGGCTGAAACTGTGAAAGTGTTGAAAATATGTTTTTAAAGGCAGGGATGAAAACAGGTTTTTTTTAAAAAGAGGAGATTGGCGGGGATCTGGGGGTTAACCATGGGCCCCAGTGGGGTCCATGGGCAACAGCCCGGCGGGGGTGAGGGGGCGGCGCCCCCTGAAGCTGAAGCATATTTTGTATTAAATAAGGCATAAAAATCTTTAGAAATCACTTTCTTGCTTCTAAACAACTCATTCTATAGAACAGCTTTCAACACCATGAAGACAGACTGATGTGGAAAGAAACTATGTCAATTGAGACAAACATTTAGTATGATGAATCCTCAGAACTGTAGCTAAAGAAAATTTGACAAACAGTGCTTTCAGGACATAAAAGAATAAGGCCTGTAGATAAGTAAATCAGAGTGGGAAATCAAACTAAGTAAATCAGACGTATGTAAACGACTGCTGGACTTCAATAAACACAATATGAAAAATGATTACGGCCTGTAGATAAGTAAATCAGAGTGGGAAATCAAACTAAGTAAATCAGATGTATGTAAACGACTGCTGGACTTCAATAAACACAATATGAAAAATGATTACTTTGAAGCCCTTTAAAAAAAAACAACCTCAAGCTTTTGGGCCTTGGACCCTTCGTCAGGAAACACTAAACACAAAAAAAAAGAACATAAAAGAACAAATGACATAAAAACAAACTGATGTCACAACAGTACACCACACACAACCCCCCCCCCCCCCCCCCCCACCCAATTCCCCCTTACAACTAATCATATCCCCCCCCCCTCCTTGACAAGTGTGTGTGTGTGTGTGTGGGGGGGGTGCTTGTGTGTGTGTGGGGGGGGGGCGTTTGTGTGTGTGTATGTGTGAGGTGGGGACGGGGGTGGGGGGGAGGGGGGTGAAGTGTGTGGGGTATGTGTGTTGTGGGGTGAGGGTGGGGGTTGGGGGAGAAGGAGGAGGAGTAGAGGAAGCATATAGGTAGTGGGGGGAGTGGGCTGGTGGAAAAGGATTTCATAGGGGGGCTGTTAGCAGTCACCTAACAAATGTAGCAAACGTTTGCATTATACCAGGGGGAAAGTGTTACACAATACTGTTGTGACATCAGTTTATTTTGATGTCATTTGTTCTTTTATATTATTTTTGTCACTTTGACGTTTTTCCCTTGCTTTGAAGACTCTACGAGTGGAAGTACTCAATTCCTCATCTCTCCAGTGGGTTCGAAGTTTTTTTTTTTCCTCCGTTGTTTTGTTATCCTGTTTTTCCCTTGTGTTTACTGTTTGATGTTTCCTGATGAAGGGTCTAAGACCCGAAAGCTTGAGTGTTTATCATTTTTTTGTAAAAAAAAGGACTTCAAAGTACCATTAAGTATTTATTATTAAATCAGAGTTAGAATCAAACTATCATGGAAATGGAACTTGTAGAAAAATCAGAGTAGGAGTCAAACTATCTTTGGAAATTAAACGTAGATTGTTGCATACCCAATGATCTGAAAACATGCTGTAATGGTGTGGGAAACACACACATTTTCTGTTGGTGACTGGGACGCTCGATGTGATCTCTGATTGCCACAAAGCCACGACTACCAAAGTAGACACGTTTTTGGCAAGGCTCGCAAAACACTTCAAATCCGCCGTCTTTGTTTTGTTTTCTTATTACATCCGCGACTCTGCGGTCACACACGTCCTTCTGCAGCCACTCGGTCTTCTAGTGGTTCACATACTTCTTTCTTCTTTTTTTTTTTCGTTTTGTTTGCACGCACTGGCGGCAAACTCTCAATGTGAATCGACGCCATGATGAGAAATGATACTGGAAGGAAGCAGAATGAGAAATACGCCGTTTGAGAACATTACCGACAGAGAAGAAATTCGCTGTGCAGACAAGTTGAGATCGTTTCTGAGCTTCATTCTTCGAATAATTTTTCGGCGGAGACTTTTTCTTTCGGCGGAGATGCGAAAAAATAACGGCGGAGACGGCGGAAACGGCGGAGGAGTTTTCATCCCTGAAAGGGTTTTTTTTTCCCCACTTACCCCACTACAAACACCTCGATGTCTGCGCTTGTTCTTCTCCTCCAGTATGCTGACATTCAAATGCTTGTGTAGTGGGTTGCAAGCTTTGATCCATGCCAATGCGTCATCCATTCTCGTTTTAGGGTTGGGAAAACGCAAAAGCTTGCCTTTGATGGAGTCAGGATACCTTTCGTCCCCATTACAGTCACCCATTGACAATGAAGAACCATTCTGAATACGCAGGACACACGAGAAACAGTAGCAAATCCGTCGGTTCTCTGTGCCGCGTGCGTTGCTTCGGTTGCGCGCTGGTGACCTACTCGTTTTTGAGTGAACCAGAATTTTAGGAAGAAGAAGAAGAGAAGGTTGTAGCTTGCGACAGCCCCCCCTTCTATGCTGCCTGCGGCTAGGTGCGCACCGAATGTGACCTATTTTCTGATTGGCTGAAAATCCTTTCTCCGGTGAGGTCTATTATGATGTGAACTATTTTCAGACTTTGGTGATTCCAGCTCCTTCAGGGTTCCAGGTGATGGGCATGAGGCCAAAAAAGGACCTTTAAAGGACTTTAAAAGGACCTCAATTCAGTTTAAAAGGACCTTTGCCAACATGGAGGAGGGGGGGGGGGGGGGGGGGGTAGACAAGGCGGGAAAAGGAATCTATCCTGTAAATGTTACTCAAGAACTCAGCATATAGCTGTTCCCCAAGCTGTTTGTTATGTTCGCATGTTCGCAATCCGTCATGTTATGTACCTATATTTATTTGGGTAATAATATTTTCATCATTATTGCCCACTCTTCAAATGAATTTCTATAAAGGGAACATTTTAACATAGATAGCATGAGCGAAAATGTTAAGTCAGCTATATGCCGCGAACATTAGCACCGCGTCTGCACTGTGGAACCCGTGACGTCAAAAAGCGTCGTCTGCTAGCTAAGCTTACTAAACAGAAAGCCCACTGATAGACCTAGCGTTATAGACGATCGTGTCGGCATCTGTCAACTCTTTGCAACTTGCAAAAGTACGGTTTGGGTTGTGGAAGATGTATCGGTTCCGTTTTCAAGCCTCCTTCTCTTGAAAAAACAGGACTTAACAGTACCTTTCAAAAATTAAATGGACCTCCTCGTGAGTTAAAAGGACCAACTTGCTGAATCAAAGGACTTAAAAGGCCTTTTGACAAAAATCCCATTTATAAGGACTTCAAAGGACCCTACGAACGCTGTCCTTTAAATTGTCAGCTGAAAGGCCATGAACTGCATCTATTAAAGAACAGTCAGCCTTCTTCAGGATGAGAAGACTTTCAAGAATTTCACTGGGGCCGGGGGTGGGGTGGGAGGGGGGGATTTTGGAGCTTTTTGTCCCTCTCCGCGAGTAGTCTGATGTTCCAGTCTCTCATCAGAAGTGCCTGCAGAACTCGACTTCACGAAAAAGCTTTGAATGTTCATTGCCTACCGTTTTCCAGAATCAGTTTCCCTTGTGGCTTTTGCTACTGATGTGCCGCTGAATGTCAAAGCGACCACTGAAGCAATCGCGATTTGACAGAACATTTACACGTGGTGCTGTGTGCGAACGTATCGCCCTTCTTTGACGCAGTAATGAACTTGAAAATAGTATGATACGCTGGTTTGTACTTCTGTTCATATTTCTTTTTCTTTTTTGATCACAGCTTCTACCAATGAATCTGAATTTTCGTTGTCCGTTTCATGCGCGCGAGTTGAAGCTGAGTGAGAAGCAATGTTGATGCATTCATAGAGGCAGGAAGTACGCATGCGCCATCGGAACTTTTAAAAGTTGGACCAGACTCTTGGACTCGGCCGGATTACGTGTTCAGCGCATTTTCGTAAGCTCGTTCATCAAAATTTCGTACAATTTGGTTTTGAAACGTACAATCGTATAGCTGTATTAAATTTCGCGAGATTATACGCAAAAATCGTAAAGTGCACAGGTCTGATGTTACATATATGCAGAGACAGAGAGTGAGAGACATTGGGGGGGGGGGGGGGGGGGGGGGGGGGATGGGGGTTAAGAGAGAGATACAACAGAAAGGGACAGAACATTTTCTATCAAAAAAACTTTTCTGTTCATGAAATCTTATGTTTATCACAGGTTATTGATTCTGCTATGACCATACAAAGAATTACAGAATAATGAATTAGCATTACATCAGAGGAAGAAAATAACCTGATCTGCTGCACCTGGTACCTTTTTTAAGCCAGCATGGCCCTTACATGAAGACTTTAGAGGATTATACTGAGATCTTACTCTATCCTGGTATCTAAATTTTTATTTCTATTTTTTTTCCAGCAATCACTTTATATAATCAATGTAATGAACAAAAAATGAGACTTAGATATGCCTCATAGTAAAAACAAGGCTCTCATTGATTGCAACAAGCAAACAATTGTAGAGACTTCCTCATACAGAGACAGATGTGTCAAAATGGAAGAGAAAAAGGGATAACCATGAATAATGGGAAAACAACAACCACCAACCAATAAAAAAAACAATGGATAACCATGAATAATGGGGGGGGGGGAAATCTAACAAACAAGAATTGGAATCAAAGAGAGTGACAAAACAGGAGAAATCACAGAAAGCTGGGATAAACACAATTTAAACTGAAAGAACCCCCTATCTCCTCAAACGACAAATCATCTAAAGTGAACAAAACTGATTTAGATCATAATTAGAAGGTCCTTGCAGTGCCAGGTCATGTTTGGTTCAGAGCCTCATAACTACATGACTGATACTTCCCTTTGGATTGCCTGTGCAGGGAACAGAACAGATCCATGTAGGATGTGACTGTGTGCAGGCAACTCAGAATGTACAACATCTGAGCAAGGTCTGTCTATGGGGCTCCTGATGACACACACTTCATCCATCAGAGCTCAAATTCCCTCCTTTCATTTTTTTTGTGTGTACATGAGCCTCATCCCTTATAATACTGTGTATGTTGATCACCCTTTAATGCAGTCAGAATTCCTACAGACTAGCAAAAACAAAATTCAAAGAGTTTTCAAGGAGTGTTTATTTTATTTCAAGGCTAGGATACTTGCATAAAAACTGAAAAAAAGAAATGGCAGTTTGATTTTTCTGTGTTCAGGTTGATGAAAAAAATTATTTAAAAACAAATTTTTACAAACATCGTCGTGATCCTGGATTGTCGTCTGCTATTTAAAGGATCACGATGATATTTGTAAAAATTTGTTTTTAAATAATTTTTCATTAACCTGAACATAGAAAAATCAAACTGCCATTTATTTTTGCCACATTAAAGATTTTTGGAGCTGATGGCTTGATTTTCAAAGGTTTTTAACAAGGTTTGGTTAACAGAACCACATTTTATTGATTTTCAAAGGTTTTCAAGGCCTTGAAATTCACTGTCACAATTCAAGGAGTTTATAGAAGCCTATGAACCCTGAAGCTTTTAGTTGTTGTTGTTTTTTTTTAAAGGAAGACAGCAGAGTCAGTAACTTCTGTCATTATTGGAGAGTTTCCGATGTGAGTGACTCAGACAGTCATGTCAAGCTGTAGCCACACAAAACAGCACAATGAACAGTAGCTGTGCCACCAGGTTTTCACATGCAGCACCCAGTCAGTTTTAATCTGAGAGAAGGTGCAGTCAGTGAAATTTCATTCAACATGGCCACCTTTCCATATTTCATCTACTTTCATGCATATCAAAGAAATCAAATTATAACAGCCGCCATGGCGAAGTGGTTAGCATCGCGGACTCCCAGCTGGGAGGTTGTGGGTTCGATTTCCATCAGAGTCATGTGGGATTTTTCTGCCCTCACCAGCTCCTACCCAGAGTTGAGTTTGCTACGAGCTCAGTTGGGAAGACTGGGACCACACAGTCGAGTTTCATCCACTTAATGAATGCGTCTCTGAGAGTGTTGCTCAAATTTCCTGACCAATGCTGCAGGTGTCTATATCTCTTAAGCCTGGTTGACGCCTGTTATGTATCTTTATCTAGCTTGGATGACACCCGACTACAGCATAATCACACGGATTTGTTCCATACCTGTGGTACTTTATTCAGCCTGTATCTCGCCATCTTGCTTACCGGAAGTCCCCCTTCCGGAATCTTCTACAACATTCATTCTTACCGAAATCATGCACAATCATGGATATGACATCTCTCCCCTTGTTGAAAATATGCTCTCAACATTAACTACAACACTTGAAACCTGACTAAATACTCAAACTTCTACATTCAAACAATGGTGTTCTTTTAACATTACTTCTATATACTTTTTCCATTTATAACCTTTAATTTAACTATATATACAAGTCTACTAATACTGTGCACTAGAATACTTTTCTTTTGTTTCTGTGTCCCTTTTCTTTTTTCTTTTTTTTTTTTTTTTTAAAAACCACTTTGCAACCTAACATAAAACAGTTCACTTGCATGTATTGTCTCATCACATCGCATAGATGTAGGCAACACGAAAACATTTCTAACAACCTACTTCAAATAATCAACATAACATTATCATGACACCCATTCGGTTAAAAATCAGAATACACAGAAAAACGCAAAAATGCACCTGTTAACAAACATCATATCACTATCTGGCGTCTGAGGTTCCCCGGCCCGGCAAGTCTGTATAGTATGAATATGAGCTTCCCAGAAAACTCTCAGCAGCCATCCAGAGATCTGATGCCTGACAACTGGTGATGGTAGGAAATTTTCGTTCTAGAACAACATCAAAAATAAAATGGCTTGTAGCCCACTAAGAGCATATCGCTTATGAAATGACACATGAACTATAAAAATATCAATTATCATTGAGGTTAATCCATAAAATGCAGTGGCAGATTTTCTGCAATGACTCCTTGAAGTTGAACTTGGTTTGGAAGCACCCACATTATGCAGAGAAACGAAAAAAAAAATTAGCTCTTGACTTAGCACAAAATGTAACAGAGAACCGCACCCAGTGTTATTCAGACTAGGTACTTCAAACGGAAACACTGTGAGAAACAAAATTTCTTGTGACTCACCGACTTTCTTTACACATTTGTATGCATACTGGAAAGAACACACACACACACAAAAAAAAAATTGCAGAGTGCTAACCAGACACGGGCAACTCACACTCTGAGAAAATAAAATTTTGAAAATCCACACTTTTTTTTTTCTCCGAACCACTGTAAAAAAAAATTGCAGAGTGCTAACCAGACACGGGCAACTCACACTCTGAGAAAATAACACTTTTCTTTAAAGAAAAAAAAAATCAAAAGCACTTCCTGCGCTCAAAGTACAGCTCTTCTGGTGGTCTTTGGTTCAGGAACCACCGCATACATAGTCTTGAAGATGGTCAGGCGGCTTGCGTGATCTTCCTGACCGTCGTACAGCCCCATCTGGAGGGTCTGGGGCAGGGGTCGTGGCATCTGGAGCAGGAGACGTCACATCTGCCGGAGAGGGTTGGTCTTCCGTGATGCTGTTTTCCTCCCCCAGGTATTTCTTCACGTGCGATGAATTTCGGCTGTAGACTGCACCATTCGGGGTCTGCACCGTGATCTTGCTCCCTGCTCTCGCGATCACCTCGCCTGGTTCTGGATGAAATGGTGTGTCCAGCTTCCCTGATGTCTCCCGTCGCAACAACACTGTGTCGCCCGGAAGAATGTCACTCTCCTTTGCTCCTCTCTTGGCGTCTGCGTACAGCTTCGAGAGTCCTTTCTTCTCAGCGTCCCGGTCTCTCACTTCTTGGTCCCAGTTGGAGAACAGCTTCAGCTGTGGCAGCTTTGTTCGGATCTGTCGATTGAACAGCAACTCTGCAGGACTGCGGCCTGTCGATGGATGTGGTGTTGCACGGTAGGCAGCGATGTATGTCAGCACTTCATCTTGCCAGCTCTTTTTTGCTGCCTGGGCGATCCTCATTCTCTTCAGGAGTGACTGGTTCTGGCGTTCCACTTCTCCGTTTGCCTGGGGCCATCTTGGTGTCACCTTGACATGTTCAGCCCCAATATCCTTCATGTACCCTGCAAACGTCTCTGAAATGAACTGTGGCCCATTGTCAGAATGAATCGTGAGGGGTAGGCCGTGTCTGGCAAATATGGTCTTCAGCACCTCCACTGTTTTCTCAGCTGTTGTGGACATCATGATGGCTACTTCATAGTACCGACTGTAGTAGTCAATGACTACTAAAACTGAGTGTCCTGAAGGCAGTGGTCCCAGAAAGTCTATCGCAATGTCCTCCCACGGTCCTGATGGGAGTTTGCTGCTTCTCACTGGCTCTGGTGGGTTGGGTCGGCTGACCAGCTGGCACCCATGGCAGGATTTGCAGTACTTTTCAGTTTCTTTCTCCATCCCGGGCCACCACACCTTTGTCCTCAGGTTCTGCTTCGTTCCCACAATTCCCAGATGACCTTCATGTGCCAAGGCCATCACTCTTGGTCTCAGCCTCTTCGGGACGACGATACGGGATCCTCTCAGCACAAGTTTCCCCATGGTACACATCTCGGGGCTCACAGCAACATACAGCTTGTCACAATTCTGCCATTGTCCCGACTCAATGCACTGTCTCACCATTTTCAGTTCGTCGTCTTCGCTTGCTGCCTGCTCCATCTCTTCAGCTGTCACTGCATTTGGCGTGGCGTTAGCAGCAACAAAGCGCACATGTGTCTCTGCTTCTTCAGCCAGCTCTGAGCTCACATGTGATGCGGTAGTCTGCAGCAGTCTGGAGAGAGAGTCTGCGATATTTTCTTTCCCCGGAATGTAGACCACGTTGAATGAGTAGGCCTGTAGTCGGAGGACCCACCGCTCAATGCGCGCACTGGGCTTCGAGCGAGGTCCGTAGATGGTCTGGAGTGGTTTGTGGTCAGTGAGAATGTCGAACTTCAGTCCGTAGATATATGGATGAAATTTCTCACACGCCCACACGATGGCGAGGGCCTCCTTCTCAGTCTGTGAGTATCGTCTCTCCACATCGGTCAGGCTCCGACTGGCATAGCTGATCACACGGGGCCCATCTGCATGCTTCTGCACGAGGATGCCAGCCACTCCAACTGGCGATGCGTCAGTGATGATCTGCGTCTTCGCCTTCCGGTCGTAGTACCCCAGGGTGTGGGCACTGGCCAACGCGTCTTTCAGTGACTGGAATGACGCCTTCTGTTCCTGGCCAAACACGAATGGTTGATTCTTTCGTGTCAGTCGTCGCAGTGGCTCTGTCAATGTTGCGAAGTTGGGTATGAAGCGTGCGCAGAAATTCACCAATCCCAGGAAGCTCCTGACCTCACTGACCGTCTCAGGTTCACGTGCTTCCTTCACCGCCTCCACCTTTGAGTCAGTTGGGTTGATGCCGTTGGTTGTCAGTCGGTGCCCCATGAACTCGATTTCTGTTTTCCTCATCTGGCACTTTTCTTCGTTCAGCGTCAGGCCTGCATCCTGGAGGCGTTTCAGCACCTGGAGGAGCCTCTCATCATGCTGTTTCTTGTCCCGCCCGTGCACGATGATGTCATCCGAGAGATTGGCGACACCCGGGATGCCCTGCAGCACTCGCTGAATCTCGTGCTGGTAGATTTCAGGCGCTGCATTGATCCCCATCACAAGACGCTTGTATCTGAACAGCCCACAATGCGTCACGAACGTGGTGATGTCCCTGGAATCTGGATGCAGTTCTATCTGGTGGTATCCCAACTTCAAGTCCAGTTTTGAGAACAGCCTGCTTTCTGACATGTCCTGTAGCAGCTCATCAACCGTAGGAATCGGGTGGCGCTCTCGAACGACTGCCTCATTCACCCGGCGCATGTCGACTGTCACGCGAATGTCATTGTTGGGTTTGGGGACTATGACAATCGGGCTAACCCATGGAGTCGGTTTCTCAACAGCCTCGATGATGTCCTTTTCCTCCAGCTCCTTGATCTTCGCTTCGACCTTCTCTCGCAGACCAAACGGTGTTCGTCGTACTGGCTGTGCAACGGGCTTGATCTTGGGATCCACAGTGAGCTTCACTTGTCGGTCTTTCAGCTTTCCGAATCCTGAGAATAACGGCTTGAACTTTGCGAATATTTCTTCTCCTTCCTCTTCTACCGACACCGCTCTGACGTCTTCTCCTGAATTCACGTCGAGTCCTATCTTTAAAACTTCCAGGGCTCTGGCTGTGTCTCTGCTGAGCAAGGGTTCACCACTCTGTTTAATCACGATGAACTTCGCCTTGGTGCTATGCCTCCCAGCTTTGATTATTGCTGTGAATCCACCGATCACTGACAGGGATTCCTCACATCCGTATGGGTACAGCTTTTTCTTCTCCGAGTAGCTCGTCTGGTCGATGCACTGGATTTTCCTTATCTTGAGGCTCTTCCATAAGGTCTCATCAATGATGTTGACATCACTCCCAGAGTCCACGACTATGTCTATTTCCACGCCTCCCACGTTGACCGGTATCCATGGGTATGACGATTTCTGTCGTGGGGTCTTATTCATGAAAACGTAATCTTCGCCGCTTTCCGACTCACTATCTGTTTCGGCCTGCAAATGTCTCGCCTTGTGTTTTGGCTGTCTTTTTTTCTTCTTGACCAGTTTTCCCTCATCTTTCTTTTGTTGTGTGCGGCATTTTCGCTCGAAGTGGTCCGCTCGTCCGCATGCCTTGCACGTCTTGCCTCTGGCTGGACAGTTTGCACTGCTCCCATAGTGCTCTCTGCTGCCACACCGGTAGCACTCTCCTCTCTGTGAACGCTTCTGAGCCTGCTCATGATCCCGGTGATACACTCTGGAGACGTGTGCCTCCTGTCCGTTCCCACCCAACTTTAACAGTTTGGCCTGTTCTGTGACGGCTTCCAACAGCGTTGCTTCATTCAAAACTTGCTGGAGAGTAAAGGTGTCTCCCTTCTCCAGGAGCCTGCAGCGCAGTTTGTCGGATGAGCAATGTGCAATCACCTGATCCTTTATTTGCTTATCGGCCTCATCGAACTCGCACCCTTCAGCTGCTTCCCTCAGCCTCATAATGTATTGGCCCACGGTTTCGTCCTTTGACTGTGTGATGAGTCTGAACTGATGTCTGAGGAAAGTGGAGTTCGTTTTTAGAATGAAATGTGCATTCAAAGCATCCACAGCTTTTTTGTACTCTGTTGGCCCTCCAGTGTTAGGTAGCTGCTTGAAGATGTTGCGCACCTCCTTCCCAGCTATATACAGCAAAAGGGCACGTCTTTGCTGCTTGTTGGTGTCATCATCTGCATTGATAAAGAGTCCCACGCTATCAGCATACACCTCAAATTCCTCCAGCCAGGATCGCCATTCAAGACCTCTTTTCCTGCTGTGGCCTACCGCTTCAAAAGCATTAGGCCTTCCGAATTCGAAGTTCATCCTCGTCGCCATTGTTATGTATCTTTATCTAGCTTGGATGACACCCGACTACAGCATAATCACACGGATTTGTTCCATACCTGTGGTACTTTATTCAGCCTGTATCTCGCCATCTTGCTTACCGGAAGTCCCCCTTCCGGAATCTTCTACAACATTCATTCTTACCGAAATCATGCACAATCATGGATATGACATACGCCGGGATATATTATGAAAGGAAGCGTAGAGTACAGCCCTGTCATGCAGTCTCAGACTGAAATGGAAATCTGTAGCATCGTCTTTATCATCCTTTCTCATCGATCAGCATAAAAAAAGTCTCAAATTCCGTGGCCCTTTATGTCCTGCTCTCATGGTGACCTCAGTCTCAATGTTTTCTCCATTAGTCCATACCTGTGATTTTGGCTTGGTTCCGTCGGGGTCACCGATATCGGCAAGTCCATTGGGGCTGTCGTTGGACAGATGTGGTAGCGCCCTCCGGAAGGGGAGCTCACTCACACCGGCTCCGCAACTAAGCAATTATTGTTGTTAGTAGGGGACTTAGTAGGTGGTGTCCTGTGTATGTTGGATCAGAACAGGCACCACTGAACACCACCGAAGTGACTCGCCAGTAGTGCAGTAATGCCTCTTGACCACTTGACATTGACCGCTCCCTGTGAATTGCCGGTGCCGGAGCTGCGGCGGGACTGACCGGGCTGTAGTTGTGGAAGGGGTGTCAGAATAAGCGTCGTGGGTGCACTGCCACTGAGGTGGCACAGAGGTTGGGACAGCAAAAAAAAAAAAAAAAGAAATCAAATCACTGACATCTTTCCAAGGATGGATTAAATAAAGTGAAATAAATGCTGAATTATCTGTCATGAAAGAAATGCAGAGAGAAAAGAAAGTAAGAAAAGAAGACCAGATATCTTGCCAATGCAGTAATCAGTTATTTTCTTCAGATTTTCAGTCATTAAACATAGATATGAAACAGGTATCTTGCAATCAATCATGACTGTTGACTCATTTCAAGAATTATCAGTTTCACTGAAAAAAGCCAAACTCATACATCTCCATGGACAGTACATTGACAGAAGAGGCAGATTCTGAATTATTCAATGGAAAACACATTCAGCAACTACCATGCACATATTACATAAAAAGGCATCCAAAAAGTTCCATGGGGTTTATCTGAGTAATAATATTCTGGCGCTAAATCTATTTTCTTCTCTTTGGCCAAACAATCATGGAAAGTTAACTGACCAATTTCTTACCCGAATGTCATTTACAGAAAAAGGAAGTGTAGTTGTTACTGCTTCATTGAACTGAACATTAAATCGAACAATTTGAACAGCTCCAAAATATTAGAGCAGCAAATACTACAACAGGTACATGACGTTTTGCAGTTAGTATGAAAAATCTGAGGAAAACAAACCCAAATGCTTAACTTGCAGACTGATCACAACATGTGCAAGTGTATGCGGTTTTCACGCACAGAAAATCTATAATATGGGAGAAACTACCCCTAAACATTGAAAACAGATAGTGAAGCCACCCTTCAAGCATGAATGAGATGAGAAATCCTGGAATAAATCCCTTTTGGAGACACAAAGGATGAGGCACCAGCACTCACACACACACAAGACTACTCACATGAAAATGAAGAAAGAAGAAGAAAGAAAACAGCTCTTTCAAAATTGAAAGGGAAAGTGCAGTCTGGGGATGGATGGGACATGCGCCATTTCTGCATTATCAAGACAACTCTCAATGCTAATATGCCTCCGAGTACATGACAAAACATCATAAAAAATGACATCAAGCATTATGCAAACAATGCAAAAGAACTGAGCAGATGACCTACAAAACTGAATGAATATTAGCCTGACTGGGGTGAAAGCTTCCTCTTACCCAGTGAACTGTCTAGACCTTCGTCCGACTCCTTCACCGAACTTTCCAGTGACTCTTCTGGCCTTGTGAACAAGGTTGGAATTGCATCATGAATCAAACGTGTCCTGTCAGTATTATGTACAAATTGGTTCTCCTGAAAATGGTCGCTGCACAGCAAGTATTTTCGGGCGTAAAACACTGCCGGAGATAGATGAAGCAGATCTTCCCTTTGTACGTTCTCGACCCATTGTCTGCACCTGTGCAATGAAATACAAATTCAGTTTTGGGCATGCTTTCACATTTACTGCAAGTTTACAAAAAGAACAGTGGCACCACTAGCAGATGGATACCAACTGTATTATTCTGATTTTAAAAACACATCTTGACATAGTGTGCACTGTGCTCCCTCACTTTAATTTATCTCCAGAAAACATGCAGTTTCAAGAGTGTGTGAGTGTGCACGCATGTGTTTGCGCATTCATGCTTGTGTGCATGTGTGTGTATTTGTGTGTGTGTGTGTGTGTGTGTAAGTAAGCAGGAGCATTATATACATTACAGCGAGACAGCAGTGGCGGAGGGGGAGATGTGTGTGTGTGCATGCGTGAGCGCGCATGCATGCGTGTGTGTGTGTGTTTGTATATGTGCAAACACATAATTAAAGATTAATTTATTGCTCATTTGTCTGTACAGTCATGAAAGTAACATTTGATAAAGCAAACTGTTAAAAAGTATGAATGCAAAAAAATTTGCAGGTACATATACACACACTAATATCAAGGCCACAATGAAAAACCAACATAAATGTACACATGGACACACACACATGCGCGCAAATGTATGCACACACACATTCACACGCATGCACGCGGGCGCACGCATACCACACACTCACTCTTATGTCAAGTCCCGTTCTATGTTGATTCCAGAGCTGTAATTCAGGTACTACAATCTCAATTTTCAAAGAAGACCTGATGTGCAACCCCACTATTTTACTAATTTCAATAATGAAGACAACAGAGTGAATAAAGGTGAAACTGATTCATCAACAAAGTAAACCAAAAATATCTGATGCATTTTTAGACAAAAGCTAAGCACTGAACACTGTTTGACAACAGTCTAAAACTATTCATTCCCAAGTACCCAGCTGCAGAAAATTCACAGCTCCCATTTACATCTCCTCTTTACCAATCAGTCTTCCAATTACTTGTACAATTGTAGCTATCTTTCTGGAGTTGAACAAATGCGTGCTTCTTTTATTTGCCTTGTACAAACAGGTGGTTGCATGCTAGATGTATATAAGTGTATGCACACATGCACCACAACATATGCATACAGACATAAGCACATGCAGACATACAAACACGCAAATACACAATCTCATATAATGAAGCCTTCTATAACTAGAAACTCTTCCCCCGCATGCATGCGTACATGTGTCTGTCTGTCTGTGCGTCTGTGTGTGTGTGTGTGTGTGTGTGTGTGTGTGTGTGTGTGTGTGTGTGTGTGTGAATTGTCTAATGTGATTTTCAGTCAAGAGAAATTATCGAAAAATCAGCACACACATGGATGTCACTTTGCCAGCCATACTCGTCTCTTGATGCTGTAACATCAAGACAAGTACTTCATAAAACAGGAGATACGAGGGCCACCCCATAAGTTCTCGGATGGGAAAAGATGGAAGTACACTGGCATTTCTTACATAGCCCATCTTTTCAAAGTATCCTCCATCAGCGTGCATGCACTTTTCCATCCTTCTAAACCACGAATCCATCACCCCAGCCCACTCCGACTTAGGTATACCAGAAGTCAAGCCCTCGGCAAACGCTCGGGCATCTTCAGGGCTCTCAAGCGGCTTTCCTTTCAGTTGTTTTTTTCAAACGAGGGAACAAAAAGAAGTCACAAGGGGCTATGTCAGGAGAATACGGAGGATGAGTGACGAGCTGCACGATGTTCTCTTGGAAGAAGTCTAAAGTTGCTGCTGCCGTGTGGGCGCTGGCGTTGTCGTGGTGGGAGTAGGTGGCGGATACCGGTCCGTGGTCGCCGTGCACTCCAAGCCTCGAACACTTTTGGCAGGCAGGTGTTGATGTACCATTCAGCGTTCACTGTCTTTCTTTCCAGAAGCGGTACAGTAGTCACATTGCTGGATCTTGCGAAGAAAACTGCAATCATTTGCTTTGTGCAGCTTCTTGATCTCTTAACTTTCACAGGTGGGGTTTCCCCTGGAAACAGCCAAACTGACGACTGCTGCTTTGTTTCGGGGTCATACTGGTAAACATTGGTTTCGTCACCTGTGACGATATTTGAGACCCTATCTGATCTTCCTCCGTCAAATTTTTGCAGCATAAACTGGCACCATTCAACCCTAGCCCTCATCTGCTCCCCAGTCAGCTGGTGGGGCACCCAACAGGCGCAACGCTTCCATACAGAGAGATTGTGCCCAAGAATGCGGTCTAAGCTTCCTGATGAAAGGTTTAGAGTATCCTTGAGTTCATCCTCTGTGATTCGAGGATTTTCTGTAATCATGGCCTTCACTGTGCTCACGTTCCCATCGGTAGTAACTGAAACTGGACGTCCACAACGGTCACGATCTTCCAACAACATTGTACCAAACTGAAATTCTTTGAACCACCTATGGACTGTGGATAATGATGGAGCCTTGTCGCCAAAACAGTTTGTCAAACTTATAAAACCTTCCTTGAAAGACTTCCTTTGAAGATAGTCATAATAAATCATGGCACGAAAATCTCTCCAAGACAGGCTCTCTGCAACACTTTGAAAACCGTCCCCCATGCCATCCATTTTGCTGTCTAGAACAAATTTGGCTCTGACGATTTTTATCATTTTTTGTGTCATAGCTATTATGACATCGCTTGTGATGATGATATAAAAATTGAAATTATGACCTCAGTGGTTTCTGCGCATCCGAGAACTTATGGGTTGGCCCTCGTAACACAATGCAGAAAGGGTGTAAACAAACATACAAACAAAACCCTAATAATATTCAGTTTAACTCCATTCGAATACACAGAAGTAACTGTAAGCATATCTTTTTTTTCAAAGCACTAGGAATTGTAGCAATCTCCTACCTGCCCCATCCTAAGTACAAAGAAAGCCTTGTCTGAAGTAATCACATTGATGATCATAGCTTTGATATAGAGGTGACTGAACACACAATCCAATTATAATGATGGTATGGGCTTCAGACAAAAATTGTTAGCTCTCTGTTTACAAAGTAAATATTGTTTCTTCTAAACCGTTAATTTAACGGTTTAGAAGAAACAATATTTACTTTACTTAATCCAATGTTGTTGTTGTTGTCGTACCCTGGCTAAAAGACTCCAGGGATCATCCGAACAGCCGAAGTATTTGAACACTATGGCACAAATGCATCAGCTGGGGATGAGAACATTACGTGTGTGACCGTTTTTGATTACCCCGCCACATGGGCAGCCACACTCCGACTTCGGGGGATTTGGGAGACTGATAATGTTATGCCAGGAGCTTGTCACGACTGAAGACAATCCCCACATAACTATGCAGAGCATAACAACATTTTGATGTAGCCTTGGTGTTCTGGCCTATGTCAATTGGTCTGACACAGCCTTAAGCCAAGGCGCACTTAATCCAATAATTCACAAAAAGTCAAAGCTTCTGTCTGGTGGACAAGGTCTTTTAACTACCTTGACACTGACCCAACAAACCTAGAAATATCAGGCCTCCTAAATTCATCCTCCAATTGCCACTTTTTGATGAAACATACAAAATAACAAACACAATAATGTAACAGCCAGACAATTCACCTTTCTTCCTCTTTTGGAAACAAGAAAAAAGACTTTTGGGAACAGGTTTTCTTTTTTCTTGTATTTGGGCACGAAACTGCACTGCATACACCCGTGTATATCCTGCAAGCAAATATTTTCACCTCTGAATCAAAGAGAAAGACAAAAGTAACACACAGTGCTTTATATACTTATGTTGCAGATGTTCTCCGATTTATTGTGTCATAAACTTTCATGCATATTAGCAAACAATTGCCCAATTACATAAAAACAAATTACTGCTCAAACACAAACTCACTCGCTAAGCAAATACATAAAACCCTAACCAAACAGTAATCAATTTGCAACATATCTTGTTTTTCTAAGAGAAATTGTCAGACTGATCTTTGTTTCAGGAAAACAGAGAAAACCAGCACATACTTGAATATCCATTTTAACAAGATTTTTTTTCGTCTTTTTTTCTGTCTTTTTTTGATGTCTCATCTTCAGTGACAATTAAATTGGTATTACCCCCAAGCTGCTTGCTCCAGCTCCTCATCGATGGCAACTCATAAGCAGTCAATATTAGGTTGTCATGAGGCAAACCATAAGAAGAAATACTGCTCTGCTGCGGTAGTGTTCAGTAGAACCTGTTCTGAACCAATATAAACAGGAAATCACCTACTAAGCCATATACTGATGACAATTATTGCTCAGTTGCAAAGCAAGAATCAGTGAGCGTACCCATACCCATTAAATCAGTTCCAATCACATCGCTGATATCAGTGACCTTGACAAGATGAAGAACTCACTAAAGGTAAAATGAGGAATCACCATAAGAGCAGGACAAGTCAGGCCACTGAATATTCTTTCTAATGCTGATTGATGTGGGTAAGGATGATGAAGATGATGCCATGGGGTTCCATTCTAGTCTGAGATTACATGACAGGGCTGTACTCGACGCTTACTTTCATAATATATACTTATGTCAAGCAGGCCTGAGAGATACACACACCTGCTGAGTTTGTCAGGAAATCTGAGCAACAGACTCCGTGATGCATCCACTTAAAATTCGACTATGTGGTTCCAGCCTTCCCTACTGAGCCTATTGCAAACTCAACTCTGAATATTTGCTAGTCAGAGCTGAAAAATCTTACAAATAATGGCTCTGATGGAAATCAAATCCACATCCTGCCAGCCCACAATTAGCAGAGCTAAATACTGTGCCATGGCAGATTTTCACTTGAAACTGCTTGCTGCAACTGAGTTACAAGCCTCCTACTGTGATGTCAACTGTACCACAGTGAGCCAATGTTCATTAATCTCTTACTTGCATTGCAGTCCATTCACGCCCCCTCCTTTCCTGAATAATTTGTCAGAACTCGATCTGTCAACCTTAAGATAATGGTAGTGATGATGTTGATTAATGAAACAGACTGAGGCATTACTGAAAACGAGCAAAAACACAATTAAGCACACAGTCGGCTTGCGTGATTGGCAATCCAGTTGTGCACTTACCCCCCTTTCCCTCATGTTTTAGAGTCCTTTACAGAACTCCCACAACAAATTAATCTAAATCCTGAAACTAAATTTAGTTTATATGCACAGGTTGATGAAGCTTCCCCTCCCTCCAACTATTGATGAGAAATTCTGTAAGGCAATGTCTGTTTCCCACATCCACCTCTTCCAATCTCCCCATCTCCCTCTACTCTCTCCCAGCTGTCCCCTCAGCTTTTGTGAGTAATTCAAACAGGGTCCATCAGTTTTATAATTGACCCCTTCTTTCTACCACCAAAGTGTCCCTTGACACCCCCCCCCCCCCCCCCCCCTTTCATTATTTCAACTCAATAATGTTAAGCACTAAATGCGCACTTTAGTGAAAAGGCTGATATTCACCTCACAGCATCTACAGGCTTTTTAGAAGCAAGGTACATATTTACTGTTGGAACCCAGTCTGGATGTGCTCTGTACCACATTGGAGCAGGAGCACCTGAAAAGATGAATCCAAATATCATGTTCTTTAAAAAAGAAAAAAAGAAAAAAAAACAAACAAACAATTTTCTCTGTAATTGACAGAGGTGAGAAAATCACAAACAAATATGGTAACTCTTGCTCCCATGATGAAATGCATGCTTGCACATGTGCATGTTTATGTTCAACAAGTATTATTGCTGGAAGATCAACATTGAACTGATGATGCGTGGATTATTTTGAGTACATGTGATTGTGTGAAAGTGGTTGGGTAAAATGGTCCAGTGCTACCTTTTGTTGTGACATGTTTATTCATTTAAAACATAGTTTACCAGAACAGTATCCCCCCCCTGCCCCCCCCCCCCCTGCCCCCCCCCCCCCCCTCTTCACTTTTTCTCTCTGTCTGTAGATATAGAGAAGGGAGAGAGACATAGAGGTGTACACGTGCGTGTGTTGTGTGTGTGTGTGTGTGTGTGTGTGTGTGTGTGTGTGTGTGTGTGTGTGTGCGTGTGAGAGAGAGACAGCGAGAGCGAGAGAGACAGTGTGTGTGTGTGATGTGTGTGTGTGTGTGTGTGTGTGTGTGTGTGTGTGTGTGTCTATGTGCGTTGTTGTTGTTGATGATGATAGCCAACAACTTTTTCACACACACACACTCCAACAGTTTGTTCCAAAAATATACTTTACAGATTTCCATAAAAATGTCCTGCTTATAGCCATAAATTAGACAACATAATTTCAGGCACATGATCTTTCATATACAATAACAATAATAACAAAAAGCAGCACATGTGACAATATAGATACAATTTAGTTGAGGAAGCCGTCAGGTAAAGTGTGTGTGTGTGTGTGTTTGTGTGTTTGTGTGTGCTGAGGGGTGGTGGATGGTTTGATGGGTGTTGTTATGTGTGTGTCCTTGCTTCCTGAAATTGCGACATAATCTAAATCTATTTTCCAACCCATTCTGACTCTCCTGTTTAAAGAAGTTCTTCAAGTCTCAGAAACTTAGCTATACATACAGGAGCTTGGTTGGTTACAACATCGCTAGTGCTTCGCGCACACCTCAGTCTTTTCAGGGCAAAACTGCCCACAGCATGATCTGGTTTCCTGACTTGTGCACACGAGTTCTCACCCCAGCGGAACTGGAACTAGTCAGCTCATCATCTGTCTATTCCTGCTCCCAAACCACAGGCCTTACACTCCATTTCTTCAGTCTCAGGATCATGCTGATCCAGTTTCCTTACAGCCTTTCCGGTTAGTTGGTTATGGCGGCTTGTGCCCGTTTCCTTAATTTCTTCATGACCAAGGTGCAGAGAAGGTGCCCAGTCAAGATGAGTTTCATTCATCTCGTATGCTGGTTTTCCTGTAAAAACAGTCATCAATCAAGATCTGGTGTAGATAAGAAGTACAAACTTATTGAAAATGAAACAACTGGTACCTGGCCTAACAAAAAGGTCTTCTTCACCCAAATCGTCTGTCTTTTATTACACAGTGCCCTGCAAGTGCAACACTATAATTCATTAAATTAAGTCAAATGACATTTGACCCTGTGTGTGTGAGTGTGTCACTGTGTGTGTGTGTGTGTGTGTGTGTGTGTGTGTGTGTGTGTGTGTGTGGTTTTTAAGCAAACTTTTATAATTAGTTTTGGAATCAATATTGCAAACTGTTACTTTAAGAATTCAATATGGTGACCAGAACTATTTACATTCTTTTGATGGTTTGCTCCAGCTGATTGGGTAGTTCACATTGCAAAGTGAGACGACTGCAGGCGGAAATCTAAACAAATCTTGAATAAATGTTTGCGAACCGCCCAGAAAAACGTGGACAAACGAGTCACAAGACAAAACACAACGCGTTTCGACCTCTTAGGTCTTCTTCAGGTGAGACACAAATGAATAAAATAATGAAAATTCACTTAGCTTTGATCGCGTTCAACGCCTTCTTCCTTGCGCTGAACACTGAAGCGATCTAAAGTGATGAAAGCTATGTGAATTTTCGTTATTTTATTCGTTTGTATCTCACCTGAAGAAGACCTACGAGGTTGAAACGCGTTGTGTTTTGTCTTGTGACTCGTTTGTCCACGTTTCTCTGGGCGATTCGCTAACATTTATTTAAGATTTGTGTAGTTCACGTTATACTGCCGTTTGCTTTGAGAGCTCAGCTAACAAGGTATACTGAAAGAAATAATTGATTTTCTCTCTCTCCAAGTTTATATCACATTGATCTGTGGCCCTTAGTCCACAATCATCTCCACAGGAAAATAATAATGCAACACACACACACTATGTTATATGGGTGTACACATCTCTTATCAGTTACCACAACTTACACACCGCACACACAAAAACACACACAACACACATGTCATGCATCAGAAACAAGGCCTCCCATCCGTCTCTCTCTCTTACATGTAGGGCCTATGCAAAGGACACTGATAAGTCATTTGTCATTTGCCATCGTCGAGTTTACTTTTTGAAGAAAAAAAAAAGCCAGTTACAACCAAATAATACATGCAGCCAAGCAATAAATAACATTGACTGACGAAGACACCGACCCGACCGAAAAGGCAAGAGTTGCCAAATGCACTAAAAAAACTGGCTACGCCGTCTTCCAGAGCCCCCGTCAACATGGATGCGTTTGCACTCCGTGATGATTTTTCTGACCTTGATATCAGTTGTCTCTGTAATTCTAGGGGAAAATGTTATGTATAATGAACAAAATAATACAAAATAGCAACTGTGTGTGTGTTGTGTGTGTGTGTGTGTGTGTGATGCGAAAAAAGAGAAGTTAATTTCAGCGAAGCACACACACACACACACACACACACACACACACACACACACACACACACACACACACACACACACACTATATATATATATATAATATATATATATATATATATATATATATATATATATATATATATATATATATAAATATATATAATATCTGCTATGATTATGGACAAAATTCATACTACAGGTACAATGGAACACACCATCTTGTCATGACTCGTATCATTGTTGGATCAAGATCTACTGATCATTTTGATATACATAAATTATTTCAAGTGACTGATGTACATTCATGTATTGGAATATCTAACCAATTTGTAACTATTAAAAACTGCCACTGAAAAATGGTATAAATTTATTCATCATTGGTCTCATTGCCTTGTTTGTGTGTGCATGAGAAAAAAAAGAAAGAAGAAAGTATTACACTGCCAAACATCATCATCTTTCTTGATAACAAAGAGCACACCGTTTGCATGTTCGCTCTCAAGTCATGAACCAGTTCATTGACCAAATGAACATGGCTACAAACCGAAAAAAAATCTTCATGCATACCAATCAAAATTTCAAACAAAATTAGTCAAACAAAAACAAAAAAAAAAGATTAAAAAAAAAAAAAGCGAAGACATCTGCATAAATAGAGAGAAAAGAGTGAGTGCTTCTAAGTTAGGCAAAGGCACATTGGTCACATGCATCAATCATAATGATTGAATCTGAACGCTTTTGCCAACCATCAGCTTGCATAGTCATCAACTGGGCCTCTTGTATGGATTATTAACTTGTTCCATAACTTAAAAGGGATTACAAACTTCTTCCATGTCTATATTTTCCAAGTGTGAATTTGGCCAAATACCCTTGCTTTAGTTTGAAGCAGTCTTTTTTAGTATGAAATATTATGTAACATGGTATTCACATGAGTATTTGGAATTTAAAGCAAAATGTGGCATTAAATGTGGGAACTTGCATGATTTTCGTTTATGTACTGTTATTTTCAGTCATCTTCTTTGTGTGTGTGTGTGTGTGCGTGCATGCGTGCGTGCGTGCGTGCGTGCGTGCGTGCGTGGTGTGGTGTGTGTGTGTGGTGTATTGTGTTGTTGTTGTTCTTGTTGTTGTTTTTACCACTTTACCAACCCAAACAATATAAAAGAAATATATTTTTAAAGTGATGTGTATGTTGATATGCATTCTTTTTGGACAGACAAGTTTATATAAAAATTGAAAAAGTTCTCTTTTGAACAGTGCAAGACTGCTTTTTACTCCTCTCTTTCGCCTAGTTTTTGCATGCTGAATCACATTAGGCCTATTTGTAAAAATGGCTGAAAATTCTGGGATTGACCTGGGTCTGCCATTCACCATCATCTCATTCCCCTGACCGCTGGGATCGTTGGGGGACGTGATGAGGCAGCCGCCGTTTTTCTCCAGGGTCTTCTGTTGGCAGCTGTTGTGAGGAGATCCGGCATGATCATTTTGGTCCAATCCTTTATGTTCTCGGACCAGCTCTTCTCTGCCTTCCTCGTCTGCGCCCTCCTTCAACGATACCTTGGAGGATGGTTTTTGGAGAGAGAGTTGTGACGAATGACATGGCCAGACCATGCCAATCTTCCGTCGTTTGACGGTTTGCCAGTAGTGGTTCGTGGGGGTCCAGCTAGGTTGGTGACCAGGTTCCGCACATAACGTTGGTGTTGTGCTCCTTGTACGAGATGCAGGGTAGTTTCCTCAGGTAGTTGGTCTCAAAAGCCTGGATTCTTCTTTCTCTTTCGGCCATCAGTGTCCATGTCTAGCAACCATATAACAGGATGGAGACCACTAGTGACTTGTAGGATCGGAATTTTATGTGGAATTTGATGTTGCTCTTCCACACCCTGTTCAGTCTGGCCATCGCTGCTGATGCGGAGTTGATATTGACTCGGATTTCTGCTGTGCAGGTGCCATCTTTGGACAGGGTTGCTCCCAGGTACTTGAAGCTGGTCACTTCTTCCAGGGCTCACCATTCATGGTTATGTTAGCACTGTTGTTAGTCGTGCTGTTGACCATGACCTTTGACTTCTCTGTGCTAACCTCCATGCCGCAGGCACTTGCTCTTGTGACAGTATGTTTGTAAGATCCTGGAGCTTGGTGTTGCTGTCCCCCATGAGGTCGATATCATCTGCGAAACGGAGGTTGCAGATTGGCCTGCCGCCAATGCTGATGGAGGTGTGATGGTCTTCGAGGGTTTCTTGCATGATTCTCTCCAGAAAGATGTTAAAAAGTACTGGAGATAGTAGGCACCCTTGCCTGACTCCGACTGTGGTCGGGAAGAACTGCCCCTGCTGGCTGTTGAGGAGTACTGTGCTGCTGGAATGTTTGTAGTGGGCCTGGGTGACTTGGACGAGCCCCTCATCAATCTTGAAGTCTCTCAGAATCTGCCATAGGCCGTTGTGCCAAAACCCGGTCAAATGCCTTCTTAAAGTCGATGAAGTGGTGGAAGAGGTCCTTTTGGTGTTGTAGATGCTTTTCAATCAGGAATTGGCAGTTGAACATTTGTTCCATAGTGCTCCGCCCTCTTCTAAAACCTGCTTGTTCCTCTGACAGCAGTTCCTCAGCCTTTGATTTCAGTCAGTTGAGGATGATGCGAACCATGACTTTGCTGGGAGGCTGATCAGACTTACAGTCCTGTAGTTTTGGCATTGCTTGAGGATGCCCTTCTTGGGTAAAGGAATCACCAGTGACTGGGTCCACTCTGTTGGCCACATCTTTTCTGTCCAGATCTTCTGACATAGCAATGTTAGTGCCTCTGTGGTTTCTTTCCCTCCGTATTTCAAAAGCTCGGCTGGGACATTGTCCACTCCTGGGGATTTCCCTGGCTTCAGACTCTGTATCGCGGCCTCAACCTCCTCCTTCAGTACTTGGAGACTGTTCCTGCTGTCTGCAGGTCGTTGGTTGTCCTGCAAAATGGATGTGTCTGGGTTGAGCTGGTAATTGTAGAGGCCCTCGCAGTATTCTGTCCACCTCTTCAGGACTTCGTCATTCTCTGTCAGTATCTTGCCATCCTTATCTTCAATGACCGCTGATCTTGTCTGGTTGGTCTTATTGAGGGTCTTGAGTGTGTTGTAGGCTTCTTTGCTGTTCCCTGCTTCCATGTCTTTCTCGATTGCTTCACACTGCTTCTCTATCCAATTTTCCTTGGCCGTCTTCATCTTCTTCCTGACTTCTCTGTTCACCTGTTGGTGCTGCATCCTGGCTTCGTCGCTAGAGTGTTTCTTTCCTCTCAGTTCTCGCCTCTTGCCACATAGATCTAAGACTTCGTTTGTAACCCAAGACTGGATCTTCTTTCGCTTCTTTCCCACAACTTCTTCAGCTGTTGTAGTTTGCACATCCTTGATGTTATTAGCAAGGGTGTCTACATCGCTGTCCACTAATTTGAGGGCAGCAAACTTCCCGCCTACCTGAGCCTGGAACACCTCTGCAGTTTCAGAGTCCTTCAACTTCTCCAGGTCAAAGCAAATACGGGGGTTCTTTGGACAACGCTTCCGCTTCCGCTTGAGCTTGAAGGTTGCCAGACAAGATCGTGATCGCTGCTGATGTCGGCACCTGGGAATGTTCTTGTTTTTGCTTTGTTGATGCTGGACTTGTAGCGTTGTGGGCCAGAATGAAGTCTACTTGGTTGTGAACTTGCCCATTTGGTGAGTGCCAGGTTGTTGTTCTGGACAGCTTATATGGGTGGAAATATTGGCTAGGGTAAGTTGATGGCTTTTGGCAAACGCTTGCAGTCTAAGGCCTCTGTCGTTGGTTTCCACAATGCCAAATTTTCCTGCTGTTCCTGCCAATTCCGGTATACATTTGGGCCAACCTTGTCATTTCAGTCTCCCTGGATTATGAGCATGTCTTTCTTTGGCACTGTTGCTGTGATGGAGTCAATCTGTTCGTAGAACTCCTCGATTTCCTCGTCGTCATGGTCTGGCGTTGGAGCATAGGGCTAGATGATCTTCAGGTTATGAGGTTTTGCAGAGATGCGGATGGAAATGAGTCTGCTTGAGATGGGTGTGCAGCTGATGACACTGCCTGCAATTTGCTTCCGTACGATGAAGGCCACCCGTACTCATGTTTCTTCTGTTCCCCAGAGAACCAGATCCTATGTCCTTCTTCTGTTGTTGTTTCGCTGAAGCCAGTCGATCTGACTTCACACAGTCCTACGATATCCCAGCGATAGCGCTTCAGTTCGTGGGTCAGTTATTGTAGCTTGCTACAGACAGAAAGGGATTCCATGTTCCGATAGTTGTACTTTGAGTAGTTAGGTTGATGTTTTTCACTCCAGTAGCCCACTTGTCGCTCCCACCCTGAAGGGATTCAATGGGACATGCGGTCATTGTTTTTCCGGGCCCGACTGATCTGGCTTGGTATTTTTTTCACTTCCTCATCATGTCCTTTCAGTGGGCATATTGAAGCTTGATGGCGCCCATCTCCTCTCCAAGCCAGGACCGCTGGACATAGTCCACAGAATAAGGAGTGGTACGCCCTCGGTCATGCACACTTAGCCGTTAAGTCCATTGTGGGACCCTTTCACCCTGGTCGTTGGCCACTTGCTGCAGCTCTTCCGCCCAGTGGTACAGTGTAAACACCACCCCTCGTGTGGTTTATCCCACCAGCTGAAGCAGTTTACCGAGGTGTGGCGCTTGGAGCCAGCACGTGAGAGATTTAGGGGTGTATGAGGACCAGTGATGCCCGTCCAACCTAACTAGTAGGAAGCAGCATGCTAGACGTCAAAGGAACAACCACAATCCAGAGCCTCTACACCTCGTCTGCCATTAGCCATAAGGTAAAATGAAACACAAAAGAGTAGATTTTGAGGATGGTCAGTTAGCCTTATCTTCACCAACCAAAATTTAAAAAAAAACAACTGTAAAAACAAACAAACAAAGAAAAGAATGAACACAACAAAACAATACAACAGACTTTTTCAATTATACACACAAAAAGTTTTATGTTCAACTAGTCACAGCTCAAAACTGATGTTTCAAATACTTAGAAACCCTTGTTCATACTATATTTCATTTTCAACTTTGATGCAACTCCAAATGAAATTGCCCCCTATCCTGCCTTGCTCTCTTTAGTCTCTCTCTCTCTCTCACTCTGAAAGGAAAGCAAAAGAACAACGTTACAAAGTAAAAGCTGACAAACATCAAGCTTATATTGTTCTGTGTGTAAAGTCCACATCGATATTAATAAAAGATGAAAGTGGCCACAACTGATTGAAATTACATTACTTACCAGCCGCCGTGGCGAAGTGGTTAGCGTCGCGGACTCCCGGCTGGGAGGTCGTGGGTTCGAATCCCATCAGAGTCATGTGGGTTTTTCTACCCCAACCGGCTCCTACCAGAGTTGAGTTTGTTGCGGACTCAATTGGAAGACTGGGACCACACAGTCGAGTTTCATCCACTTAATGGATGCGTTTCTGAGAGTGTTACTCAAATTTCCTGACCAACACTGCAGGTGCCTGTATCCCTCGGGCCTGGTTGACACCGGGATATATTATGAAAGGAAGCGTAGAGTAGTATCAGACCGAAATGGAAATCCGTAGCATCATCTTTATCATCCTCATTCTCATCGATCAGCATAAAAAATATATTAAAAAATGTCTCAGATTCTGTGGCCCGTCAAGCCCTGCTCTCATGGTGACCTCAATTTCGATGTCCTCTCCATGTCTGTGGCCTTGGTTTGGTTCCGTCGGGGTCACCGGTATCAGCGAGTCCATGAGGGCTGTCGTCGGACAGACGTGGTGGCGCCCTCCGGAGGGAGAGCTCACTCACGCCGGCTCCGCGACTAAGCAATTATTGTCGTCAGTAGGGGGCTAAGTAGGTGGTGTCCTGCGTATGTTAGATCAGAACAGGCGCCACTGAACACCACCGAAGTGACTCGGCAGCAATGCAGTGTCTCCTCAGGTGGGTTGCCTCTTGACGACTTGATATTGACTGCTCCCTGTGGATTGCCGGTGCCGGGGCTGCGGTGGGCCGACCGGGCTGTGGCTGTGGACGGGGTGTTGGAATGAGCGGCGTGGTGCACTGCCTCCGAGGTGGCACACAGGTTGGGACAGGAAAAAAAAAAAAAAAAAAAAAAAGAAATTACATTACTTTCTGTGGTGTTCCATTCTGTGCTCGGGCATGCATTTTACACAAATTAACAAATGGTTTAGTTTACCGTTATAGCCGTTACTAACGGCCCACATGGTTCTTCTTTTTCATGGAAAATCTTAGAAAGTACGTGGCCGATATTTCTGAACATTTGTAGTTATGTTCATTATGGGTCACGGATGATGCCCGATGTTTAAGTTTACCGTTATAGCCATTACTAACGGCCCATAATGGTTTTCTTCTTTATGGAAAATCTCATAAAGTACTTGGCCGATCTTTCTGAAAATTTGTAAGTATGTTCATTATAGGTCACAGATGATGGCCGATGTTTACCAGAATAGCCATTACTAACGGTTATACCAGCCCAAGACGGTTTTTCCTCTTTATGGAATATCTCACGCGTATTCAGGATAAACTGGGAGTACGTTTATGTGCTTTGCATCTTGTTCTTTTTGAAGAAATCAGGAATGTTAACATGCACATCTCTAGGTGCAAACAGCAAACACCCAGGAGAGAGAGAGAGAGAGAGAGAGAGAGAGAGAGAGAGAGAGAGAGAGAGAGAGAGAGAGAGAGAGAGATTGGCGATGAACGGATAAGCACTGATGTACCTTTTTCTTTTTTACTCATCTCGCCTCGAGTAGATCGTCATTGTAGAAAGGCACCCTGCTAACTCGACGAATCTCGTACATGCAAGTGTATCAGTGTTGCATGTATCTCAGAGCGTGTGTGTGTGCGTGTGTGTATGTGTCTGCCGTGTGCCCCTGTGTGTGTGTGTGTGTGCGCGCACACGTTTACCCTGTGTGTTTTCTTTATAGTGGTGTAGTGTGTGTGTGCACATGCATGCGTGCGCACAGGCAGGTGTGTATATGTGTGTGTGTGCATGCGCGGGTGTGTATATGTGTAAATGAGTGTGTGTGCGCGCACATACACAGGCATGCGTGCGGGTGTCTGCCATGTGCCCCTGTGCTGTGCGTGTGTTTTTACCCAGTGTGTGTTCGTTTGAATGGTTTTGTAGTGTGCGTGTGCGTGTGTGTATGTGTGTGCGCGTGCATGCGCATGGGTGTGTATGTGTGCGTGTGTGTGTGTGTGTGCGTGCGTGCACGCACCCCTGTGCTCATACATACATATGTGCAGCATGGCAAAATGAAATTCGTTACAACGTGGATGCATGCGTGTGCGCGGGAGTGTATGGGTGTTTGCGCGCTCGTGGGAAATGCCCGAGTTCTTACGCACAAATGTGCAAATACATGGCAAAATGAAATTCGTTAGAACTTAATAAAAAAAAAAAAGAAACATAATCAGACAGCTATTGCTGGCAATCCGGGCACTACGAATGATGAAATCACCCAGCAACACTCCTCCAGGTTTTCTATAAAAGTCTCCTTAGTGCCCCAACGTGCCCAACCAGCACCTCGTAAGCTCAGTGATTGGTGTGGGTAAAGAATGTGCCGGGAGGTTGTGACAGTGTTCCAGGCCTTTCTCCCTGCTTTGTGGTCTGTGTGAACAATGGTGCGTTCACCGCTTACTTTGTTTCAATGTCAAGAAATGGGCATAAGACCAGCCGCCATGGCGAAGTGGTTAGCGTCGCGGACTCCCGGCTGGGAGGTTGTGGGTTCGAATTCCATCCGAGTCATGTGGGTTTTTTGCCCTGACCGGCTCCTACCCAGAGTTGAGTTTGCAGCGGACTCTGTTGGGAAGACTGGGACCACACAGTCGAATTTCATCCACTTAATGGATGCGTTTCTGAGAGTGTTGCTCAAATTTCCTGACCAACACTGCAGGTGCCTTATCTCTTAAGCCTGGTTGACACCGGGATATATTATGAAAGGAAGCGAAGAGTACAGCCCTGTCATGTAGTCTCAGACCGAAATGGAAATCCATAGCATCATCTCAGTCATCCTCATTCTCTTCGATCAGCATAAAAAAAAAATGTCTCAAATTCTGTGGCCCTTCATGCCCTGCACTCATGGTGACCTCAGTTTCGATGTTCTCTCCATGTCTGTGGCCTTGGTTTGGTTCCGTCGGGGTCATCGGTATCAGCGAGTACATGGGGGCTGTCGTAGGACGGACGTGGTGGCGCCCTCCAGAGGGAGAGCTCATTCACGCCACCTCCGCGACTAAGCAATTATTGTCGTCAGTAGGGGGCTTAGTAGGTAGTGTCCTGCGTATGTTAGATCAGAACAGGTGCCACTGAACACCACCGATGTGACTCGGCAGCAGTGCAGCGTCTCCTCGGGTGGGTTGCCTCTTGACGACTTGACATTGACTGCTCCCTGTGGATTGCTGGTGCCGGGGCTGCGGTGGGGCAGACCGGGCTGTGGCTGTGGACGGGATGTCGGAATGAGCGGCGTGGATGCACCGCCTCTGAGGTGGCGCAGAAGTTGGGAGAAACAAAAAAAGAAAAAAAAAAGAAATGGGACCTGCCTTCCTCGGGGGGAGGGGGGCCACTGGGCAAGAGGATTCGGGCGCGAATCACACCCTAGGTGTGCCTCCCCATGACACTGAGCCAACAGGAGTGGAACCACCGGGTCCCGGGGTTCGAGTCCCGCTACGAAAGCGGCCGCGTCATCACGCCTTCGGGTGTGCTATGCAGGTGGCGGGGCGAAAGCTCTGGGACCCCCCCAGGGTAGAGGTCTAGGGGTGTGGTTGTGTCTTGACTCTGCCCAATCGTCACCTGGCTCTGGGGAACGTTTGGTCGTCATGGAGATCACGGCGCTGTTGTCATGGAGACTTCAGAAGTCGGGACTGGAACATCGACGAGACTGGCAGTCGGGTCATTGTGCACAAAGTCTGCGAGGTGAAAGCCGATTCCGTCATGGAGTGCCTCGAAGGAATGTGAGTGTGTCTGTGTGTGTGCGTGTGTTAGAGCTCAAAGGAGAAGCGGTAAACTGAGAAAGGTGAAAGAGAGAGAGAGAGAGAGAGAGAGAGGAGAGAGAGAGAGAGAGAGAGAGAGAGAGAGAGAGAGGGAGAGAGAAAGTGAGAGAGAAAAAAATGAGAGAGAGAGAGGGGGAGAGAGAGAGAGAGAAAAAGAGCTCAAAGGAGAAGAGACACACTGAGGAAGAAGATTAAACGGAGAGATTGAGAGGATACTACACCAGTATTGGGCTGCATTATATGCTCTGCCCTTTTGTTTTTAATCTCCACAACTCAGCAATTATAGCTTCAGGACACCAGGAGAGACAACCGATACAAAGTCCCGCCCGGTTAGTTTTCTTTGCAATGAGATTTCATAGACTTTTTTTTTGGGTATGAGACATGCAACATATCATCATTGTACCCTCACTTGAAGAAGCTGCACATCAACGAAAATGTGTGGAAAATACATTCAAGTCTGAAGACATGAACATATTGTTGGCTTTATTCTTATATTTTACGGTCTCTGGCGGCCAACTCTATACACTGAAGGAATAGAGATCTGGAAAAAGAATTGCATGTGCAAGCCTGTCATTCTTTTCATATCTGTGTGTGCGTGTGCGTGTGAGTGTGTGTGTGTGTGTGCATGCACAAAACATTTTAAGCTGTATGTGCGTGTGTGTGAGTACATGTGTATACATGTCAGAGGCCAAAGTAATAAGAGTAAGAAAGGTTTTAAAACTTGCAGTAAACAAACCCTGCAGACATGGTTGATTTCAACTGTTCATGGTGAGAGAGCAAATTGCTCTGTCGATCTTGTCTTCAATTGTTCCATGACACTGAAAATACTGATAAACAAATTTAATGAATATTGGATGTTGAATTTTCTTCAATATATAATATCATATTATATTACTGCCCTCATGTTTTGCTCTTTAATCATGTTTTACATTTGAATGGTTAGATGAAAACAAGAATTTATTGTTGACTTTATATGTTGCAGCAGAGCCATGGAATAAATATGGGGAAGGAGTGTGTACATTGATCATCATGAAATTGTCCAGAGGTCATTTTGATGTAAGAATACCGTAAAACTGTAACATGAAGATATGTGACTCAACACTGAAAATTCAGGATAAACATGTGTTATAGGGTGCATACAGATGTAAAATTAACATCGTCCGTGCGTATAGCCACATACAGATGTAAAATTAACATAGTCCGTGCGTATAGCCACAAAACCGGAAGTCGTGGTCCGTGAAAGAACAAAAAGGATTGACGAACGGAAACCGGGCAATTTGAAACCTGGCGTAGACCCGACGACATCGAAGAGGCTGCACGCAGTGCCTTAAACGGTTAGTAAGTTGTATGAGATTGTAGACTTTAAAAAGTTTCTTTGATCGATCTTCAAATACTTTACCCTGTATGTTTGTACAAGTTGCAGTTTTGTGGGTGCGAACCTTTCAAGCTTTTCAGTTTCGGAAATGGCCATGTGCTAGCCTTGCTACTCAAACTCCCTTTGTTTCAAGCCCTTCAGTTTTGAACTGCCACGTGCTAGCTTTGCTACACAAACTCTCTTTGTTTTCAGATCATTACCATCTCTGTATTGGAAAGAAAATGTAAAATATGTGAAGTGTTCAGAATTACCCAGCCATCTCAAGGATTGTGTGGACTACTGTACTTGCAGATTTATTGTTGAAAGACTTTATGAGTAACATTTGACAAAAGTATCACACTTGTGACCGGGCATGTCAGCAGATTTTGCAACATTGTTGTACATAGATGACGTCAAAATTTTCCTGGCCCAGAGAAATTTGTCTAAAGGCGGTTCTTAACTAGAGCCTTAATTGATTTTCTGCCTATGTTCCAGTCAACCTTGAACATTGAATTTTTCTTTCTTTTTTATCCTTTCATTCTTGTGTATTTTGTATGTTGGAATAATGATTAGGGTGACACTCCTGCATGATTACTAAGTCACACTGTGGCTAGTTGAGCAAGAATTCTTATCCACAAGAACTTTTGAAGGTAGCTTTTGCCCTAGAATTAATATTCTAAATGGTTAGTCACAAAGGTATACAGCCTCAGATTTAACTGATACATGGCTCAGTGACAGTGGTAATAACTGTGGTAAATAATTAAAATTATTTTTTGTTAGTAGTGTTAGCAATTTCTGCTTGGGAAATTGATCTAATCCTGGTTCAGAAGAGACCTAATTTTGTAAATTTCCTTTCGGGAAATTTCGATTTGGGGTTTGTTGCAACTAATGCAAGGCATTCCATGATTAAATGATCATGGGAGAATCGAGCTAATTTTACCAACCACCACATTGAGGATCAGGTTGGAAAGTCATGGGGAAAAGGGGTCAGAACATTGAAATTGGCTTCAACTGTCTTAAGATAAAATGGTGGCTGAAGCCATGACATTGTGGCAAAGCTGTAATTTTCTTGTATGTTTGTTTGGCCCACTCATTGAGTGTTTCTGATCCAGACTTTTGGAGAGGAAAAAATCTCTCTCTCTCTCTCTTTGTGTTGAGTTGTGTACTGATAACTACTGCCTATTTAGCCGGTTTGATAATTTCATTTTGTTTTTTTTTGCCCTTGGTATGATAAATGATTATGTAGATTATAAATCCATAAAGAAAGTGAATTGGGTACCGTAGGTGTGTACGCAAGCCTAGTATCCATTGTAAAATGTAGATAATTTGATTATGACAACTATTGTCTCCTTTCTTTGCATGTGTCTATACAGGCTTGCTCCCTGCTGTGTGTGTTGTAGTGAAGATGAATAAACACCTATCACCTTCTAGTCGCTGACTTGTTCCATTGAGTGAATGAGCCACACGTTCCAACGAACCAACACCACTCGACCACTTGACTACACGTGGCGTCGCCGACAGGATTCGAACCATGTGCTAGCCTTGCTACTCAAACTCCCTTTGTTTCAAGCCCTTCAGTTTTGAACTGCCACGTGCTAGCTTTGCTACACAAACTCTCTTTGTTTTCAGATCATTACCATCTCTGTATTGGAAAGAAAATGTAAAATATGTGAAGTGTTCAGAATTACCCAGCCATCTCAAGGATTGTGTGGACTACTGTACTTGCAGATTTATTGTTGAAAGACTTTATGAGTAACATTTGACAAAAGTATCACACTTGTGACCGGGCATGTCAGCAGATTTTGCAACATTGTTGTACATAGATGACGTCAAAATTTTCCTGGCCCAGAGAAATTTGTCTAAAGGCGGTTCTTAACTAGCCTTAATTGATTTTCTGCCTATGTTCCAGTCAACCTTGAACATTGAATTTTTCTTTCTTTTTTATCCTTTCATTCTTGTGTATTTTGTATGTTGGAATAATGATTAGGGTGACACTCCTGCATGATTACTAAGTCACACTGTGGCTAGTTGAGCAAGAATTCTTATCCACAAGAACTTTTGAAGGTAGCTTTTGCCCTAGAATTAATATTCTAAATGGTTAGTCACAAAGGTATACAGCCTCAGATTTAACTGATACATGGCTCAGTGACAGTGTGGTAAATAATTAAATTTATTTTTTGTTAGTAGTGTTAGCAATTTCTGCTTGGGAAATTGATCTAATCCTGGTTCAGAAGAGACCTAATTTTGTAAATTTCCTTTCGGGAAATTTCGATTTGGGGTTTGTTGCAACTAATGCAAGGCATTCCATGATTAAATGATCATGGGAGAATCGAGCTAATTTTACCAACCACCACATTGAGGATCAGGTTGGAAAGTCATGGGGAAAAGGGGTCAGAACATTGAAATTGGCTTCAACTGTCTTAAGATAAAATGGTGGCTGAAGCCATGACATTGTGGCAAAGCTGTAATTTTCTTGTATGTTTGTTTGGCCCACTCATTGAGTGTTTCTGATCCAGACTTTTGGAGAGGAAAAAATCTCTCTCTCTCTCTCTTTGTGTTGAGTTGTGTTATCAGTTGTGGCAAAGCTGTAATTTTCTTGTATGTTTGTTTGGCCCACTCATTGAGTGTTTCTGATCCAGACTTTTGGAGAGGAAAAAATCTCTCTCTCTCTCTCTCTCTTTGTGTTGAGTTGTGTACTGATAACTACTGCCTATTTAGCCGGTTTGATAATTTCATTTTGTTTTTTTTTTGCCCTTGGTATGATAAATGATTATGTAGATTATAAATCCATAAAGAAAGTGAATTGGGTAGGTGTGTACGCAAGCCTAGTATCCATTGTAAAATGTAGATAATTTGATTATGACAACTATTGTCTCCTACATTTACCGTTTGTTAAGAAGCTGTTTTCTTTGCATGTGTCTATACAGGCTTGCTCCCTGCTGTGTGTGTTGTAGTGAAGATGAATAAACACTTATCACCTTCTAGTCGCTGACTTGTTCCATTGAGTGAATGAGCCACACGTTCCAACGAACCAACACCACTCGACCACTTGACTACACATGCATGTAAAAACACACGCACAAGGGCACAAACCACAAATGATGTGATCACTTCGCAGTCAGAAAAGATTTGTGTACTCAATGCTCGTGCTCAACTGTTTTCTCAGTCTCTTCAATTCCTGCACAGACTGAGTGTCACAGTAATTTTGTCACCTGATAAGTTTTCAAATTATGAAGCAATGTTCAAGACCTTTTACTTAAAATCCTTCAAATTCATCGTCACTGCCATTATCATTGAACATCTCTGCCAATTCTCCCGGTATCAATCTCGACATTCAAGCAGTGGGGATACATCTCGACAGTGTAGAAAGTATAACTTAAAAAAATGTTCAACCACTGAAAAAGAGTGGAATTCCCAATCATGTAGATCTTTTGACTATTCTACAACTGCACAGTGGGACTAACAGGATGGCTGTTCTGGGCTACGGCCTGTGCAACCAGTGTTTACATCTGAGTTGGGTGTCATATATGTGAAAACCAGCAAGTGGCTAGCATAAACTGGTGGTGAGAGAAGCAGAAGATAAGACGAAAAAAACATGGACTTAAGGCAAATTAAAATAACAAAAATAACTACTTCTTTTTCTCCGAAGATGGAGTATGGCTGCCTTAACCTTCGCCGTATGAGGCTCAGATTTATAGCATTTGTCGACCCTGTACAGTTCTATCACGCATGCTTTTCAAGTAGGGATTTTCCTTAACAGCTGAATGTCCGTCGTGGAGTCTACCATGCTTTCCGTATAGCAGACATGCCTACCGTACCGGAATAGCCGTATTTGTTACGGAAAAACATAAAAATCGAGGTTTGTTCCGGACGTTACGGTCAGGGATCACGTGTTCCGGAAAAAAAAAAAAAAAAAAAAACGAAATCAAACGAGTGGACAATTTTTCACAGAGGGACAAACCGGATGACGGTTAGGACGCTTGAATTGAAGCGCAGTGCGCATGCTCACACTGCCATATCCGTCGACGAAACATACCGAACGGAGCCGAGATTCAGACAAAGCGCGCTCGACTATCAAACATGGCTAGCATGAAGACTGCGAAGCGAGTGTGCGAGACAGATGATGATGAACCTCAAAATGGACCCCAGCGGCAGCCGCGAAAAAAACAAGATCGCCGTCGGCAAACCTTTCGTAAACAATACAGTGAGAGGTGGTCATGTTTACAAGAAGGACGGAAAGGGGAAAACTTTTGCTGGTGCACAGTTTGCCAGTGCGAGTTCTCCATCGCACATGGCGGCCAAGATGACTGTCGTCGACATGTCGAATCCAAAATACACAAGGACTTTGAGATATCTTGTGGTCACACTCGCAAGATTTCTGGATTTTTCACCAGTTCGTCGACCAGCAAAGCAGAATCAACAGATGAAGTGATTCGTGCCGAAGTAATGCTCGTCGACCTTGTTGCTGAACTGAATCTGCCTTTCACCGTTTTGGATACTTTTACAAAAGCGTTCAAACTGATGTTTAAAGACAGATGTGGCAAAGAAGTTTCAGTGTGGCAGGAGTAAGGGGACAGCCATTATAAAAGAAATAGCGGCGAAAACAATACAAGACCTCGGACTATGCAGACCTGAAGAGTGCCTACTACAGGTCTCTGAAGTCTGCACAGTGAAAACCATGCATGACATGCAATGTACATAGTGTAAATAAAGGTAAGTTGTTTTTTCTGCCTTAAAGAGAGGGGTTTTGCAGAATTGTTATGGTGTTTGTGTGTGTGAATGTGTGTGTGTGTGAACCTACACACGCGCGGTTGTGTCCACAAAAGGAAGGTTGAGTGTTCCTGAAAATTTTTGAAATTTTCAATTTGTTCCTGATTTTTATAACATCTGTTCCTGATAGTAAGATTTTAGGGTAGGCATGTCTGGTATAGGCGTTTTCCTTCACTGCTCAGCGTGCGTGTTAGCACCACGGGGACGGGCACTCGGCATATGCCGCGAAGCAGCCACCAGCTGTGTGACCTACTCATGACCCGCCGGCGGAGGAGGCACGCGCTGCCTTGCCCTTCGCTCAACTGACAGGTGTCGGATATCTTATCGCAAGTCTGTTTAGCAGCACAGTGTCATCTAAAACTCCCGTTAGTTGGGTAGCACGCTGCAATTCTTTATGACTATCCTTGTGAAGAGAGTGCACAGTTTGTCTATCCTCCATTTCTCTCTCTCTCCCTCTGTCTGTATATCTGTTTCTCTCTTCCTTTTCTCTCTCTCTCTCTTCCTTATCTGCATTTAATTATTGTTATTTTGTTTATCTTCGTACTATTTGTTTTTGTTTATCAACATTTCATCCTATGATATTGCTGCATGTATTTACAGTAGATTAGCAAGGACAGGTTGGAAGAATAGGCATGCCTAAAACCTTTATCCTTGAATAAAAAACGTTGTTTTTTTGAGTTTGCCGAGCCTGGACAAGTTTTTTTTTCCTTCTCAATTTTTTTTTTATTAGACTAGTATCTCATTCACTTTCCCTTTGGTGATATGCTGTAGACAATGCGACTCGATAGCTTCCAAGTAGAAAAAGAAAAACAAAGGACACGGAATTACGAAAGCAAGCTTGCTCGGATGAAATTGAACAAAAAACGAATGTTATTTTTTCCGATCCGCAAGCGCTTTGACTCTTCTCTTACCACCACAGGGCAATAAGTGGCGATGCTTCCACGTCAAGTTGATTAATTTATTTTGTACACGATGTGCCAGAAATAGAACACTTGCTTAGTTGCACTCCCGAGAATTTAGGATCTCGCCTTCCATCAGTTGATATTTAATATTCCATTTTTTTGTCAGATTTTAATAGCCCGCTACACTGAAAACTCTTTCAGTCTTTGATTTACTGAGCTGTAACACCCATACTTCTGCGTCATATATAGAGAAACGTGAGGTGTACTGTACTTTTTTGAGCACTTTGATTGCAACTTCGTTTTACCAATCCATCCAGGCTAAAATAGCATCTCTCAGTCTCTTTCACACACAGACACTGTCACGCCGAGTCACAACCTTTGCACAAACAAAACACATCTGGAGAGGGAGGGAGGGAGAGAGAGAGAGGGGGGGAGAGGGAGAGGGGGTGAGAGCGAGAGAGAGAGAGAGAGAGCATAAAATCCTTAGACTTCTTTCCTTTTCATTTGTTTATTTACCTCATGCATGCAGGTCTTCAACTCTTGATTTTCCAACCATTTTGCAGAGTTCGGTTTACTAGACTAATGCGCCATTGGCGCATAAATTCTGAAAATGACCCATAAGAGTTCCTGTCAGGGAGTCCAAATGCGCATCGATATTATGAACCAGTGCGCCACAGTATGTCCGTTTATGTATTGTATGTCAGACAACTTATGAACAAATAAAGAATGAAAAACGTTGAACTTCCTTCTCTCGTCAATACACGAGGGTTCGTGATCTCAGTTAGGCCTACTGCCCCCCCCCCCCCCCCCCCCAAAAAAAAAAAAAAAAAAGTGCTCAAAAAGGAAAAACAGTTAGAATCCATTCAAAACATGGTGAAAGTTAGTCAACATCACACTCGCCCACACCCACGCGAGCCCTATCCGGTGCAAACAAGATTTCTTCACACAAAAATAAGTACCGGACTATGCAGACACACAAAGTTAACAATCCACCGATGACAAAGGATAAGGAGACGGAAAGGGGACCGGGGGGGGGTGGGGGGTAGTGAGGGAAGAATTATTATCAGTTGACCTTCCAGTCCCAACAACATCGCACTAAAGCGTACGTCAATTTTTACGCAAAACTGTCATCACGCAAAAACAAACCACTGACAATGGCCTACTGCAGGTGACGTGGTGCCTTATATACAAAAGAGAGAAAATCGCTAAGCCAACCACAGATCTACATACATGATAGAACAAAGGCTTCTCAAGCAATGGTGGGAATCCGGAAAACGCGGCTACTATCATAGTATCAAAGACTGCCGGTGCCTAATTGCTGCTCCCTCCATTCCTTATCAACACCAGCCGGCAGGAGAATAAACATCTGCCTGGCAGCCCCGGCCCAGTGATGACAGGCTCAGGGGAGTGGAAGGGCCAGGCCATGCCTGGAGCTGCACCAACACGCACATCAGGCACAGCAGAATTTTCCTTCAAGAAAAGTATGCGTGTTACAATCGTACACTATGAACGGATAGGGTGGATTTCACCTTTAACCTTCGCCGTTGACTCTGGGTGCAGCACCACCCAGTCTCTCCGTATTTGGGGCATATCATATTCATCTTAAGAGTCATCAACATGAAACTTACAGTAATCCCAGAGCTCATGCATTTACATCCATCACACTATAACACTTGAATGTAATTAGAAAAGAAACAATAGAAAAATCGATTAAAGGTGAAATCCACCCTATCCGTTCATAGTGTACGATTGTAACACGCATACTTTTCTTGAAGGAAAATTCTGCTGTGCCTGATGTGCGTGTTGGTGCAGCTCCAGGCATGGCCTGGCCCTTCCACTCCCCTGAGCCTGTCATCACTGGGCCCGGGCTGCCAGGCAGATGTTTATTCTCCTGCCGGCTGGTGTTGATAAGGAATGGAAGCCGGAGCAGCAATTAGGCACCGGCAGTCTTTGATACTATGATAGTAGCCGCGTTTTCCGGATTCCCACCATTGCTTGAGAAGCCTTTGTTCTATCATGTATGTAGATCTGTGGTTGGCTTAGCGATTTTCTCTCTTTTGTATATAAGGCACCACGTCGCCTGTAGTTGGCCATTTGTCAGTGGTTTGTTTTTGCGTGATGACAGTTTTGCGTAAAAATTGACTTACGCTTTAGTGCGATGTTGTTGGGACTGGAAGGTCAACTGATAATAATTCTTCCCTCACTACCCCCCCCCCCCCCCCCCGGTCCCCTTTCCGTCTCCTTATCCTTTGTCATCGGTGGATTGTTAACTTTGTGTGTCTGCATAGTCCGGTACTTATTTTTGTGTGAAGAAATCTTGTTTGCACCGGATAGGGCTCGCGTGGGTGTGGGCGAGTGTGATGTTGACTAACTTTCACCATGTTTTGAATTGATTCTAATTGTTTTTCCTTGAGCACTTTTTTTTTTTTTTTGGGGGGGGGGGGGGGGGGGGGGGGCAGTAACTGAGATCACAAACCCTTGTGTATTGATGAGAGAAGGAAGTTCAACGTTTTTCATTCTTTATTTGTTCATAAGTTGTCTGACATACAATACACAAACGGACATACTGTGGCGCACTGGTTCATAATATCGATGCGCATTTGGACTCCCTGACAGGAACTCTTATGGGTCATTTTCAGAATTTATGCGCCAATGGCGCATTAGTAAACCGAACCCTGCAAAATGGTTGGAAAATCAAGAGTTGAAGACCTGCATGCATGAGGTAAATAAACAAATGAAAAGGAAAGAAGTCTAAGGATTTTATGTTCTCTCTCTCTCTCTCTCCTCTCTCTCACACACCCTCTCTCTCTCCCTCTCCCCCCCCTCTCTCTCTCTCCCTCCCTCCCTCTCCAGATGTGTTTTGTTTGTGCAAAGGTTGTGACTCGGTGTGACAGTGTCTGTGTGTGAAAGAGACTGAGAGATGCTATTTTAGCCTGGATGGATTGGTAAAACGAAGTTGCAATCAAACTGCTCAAAAAAGTACAGTACACCTCACGTTTCTCTATATATGACGCAGAAGTATGGGTGTTACAGCTCAGTAAATCAAAGACTGAAAGAGTTTTCAGTGTAGCCGGGCTATTAAAATCCGACAAAAAAATGGAATATTAAATATCTACTGATGGAAGGCGAGATCCTAAATTCTCGGGAGTGCAACTAAGCAAGTGTTCTATTTCTGGCACATCGTATACAAAATAAATTAATCAACTTGACGTGGAAGCATCGCCACTTATTGCCCTGTGGTGGTAAGAGAAGAGTCAAAGCGCTTGCGGATCGGAAAAAATAACAACATTCGTTTTTTGTTCAATTTCATCCGAGCAAGCTTGCTTTCGTAATTCCGTGTCCTTTGTTTTTCTTTTTCTACTTGGAAGCTATCGAGTCGCATTATCTACAGCATATCACCAAAGGGAAAGTGAATGAGATACTAGTCTAATAAAAAAAAAAATTGAGAAGGAAAAAAAAACTTGTCCAGGCTCGGCAAACTCGAGCCTCCATTCCTGCCGTTCGCACTAAAAAAAACAACGTTTTTTTATTCAAGGATAAAGGTTTTAGGCATGCCTATTCTTCCAACCTGTCCTTGCTAATCTACTGTAAATACATGCAGCAATATCATAGGATGAAATGTTGATAAACAAAAACAAATAGTACGAAGATAAACAAAATAACAATAATTAAATGCAGATAAGGAAGAGAGAGAGAGAGAAAAGGAAGAGAGAAACAGATATACAGACAAAGGGAGAGAGAGAGAGGGAGGGAGAGAGACAGAGAGAGAGAGAGAGAGAGAGAGAGAGAGAAATGGAGGATAGACAAACTGTGCACTCTCTTCACAAGGATAGTCATAAAGGATTGCAGCGTGCTACCCAACTAACGGGAGTTTTAGATGACACTGTGCTGCTAAACAGACTTGCGATAAGATATCCGACACCTGTCAGTTGAGCGAAGGGCAAGGCAGCGCGTGCTCCACAGCGGCTGTAAATTCTCCCTCCACCGGAGGGTCATGAGTAGGTCACACAGCTGGTGGCTGCTTCACGGCATATGCCGAGTGCCCGTCCCCGTGGTGCTAACACGCACGCTGAGCAGTGAAGGAAAACGCCTATACGGAAAGCATGGTAGACTCCACGACGGACATTCAGCTGTTAAGGAAAATCCCTACTTGAAAAGCATGCGTGATAGAACTGTACAGGGTCGACAAATGCTATAAATCTGAGCCTCATACGGCGAAGGTTAATCGATTTTTCTATTGTTTCTTTTCTAATTACATTCAAGTGTTATAGTGTGATGGATGCAAATGCATGAGCTCTGGGATTACTGTAAGTTTCATGTTGATGACTCTTAAGATGAATATAATATGCCCCAAATACGGAGAGACTGGGTGGTGCTGCACCCAGAGTCAACGGCGAAGGTTAATGGCGGGATAAAAAAGGGTCATACACACAAAAACTCCACTGCCTGGCTATACAGGGAGTGTCCGCAGGAGTATCAGCCTGTGTACGCAGAAAGAAAAAGAAAAGACTACTTCTTCAATCTGACCTTGTTGCTGGAGGGTAAGCATCCTGATCCTTCTATGCACCAATCAAAGAATATTACTGCATATTGTACACTTATCAGAGAGCCCATACACAATACTCTAGTGAAGTCTTGTTGATGTCTTGCAGTATTTGCTGCAAGAATGTGCAATGAAGCACCACCACTCACCTAAACAATGTCTAGGTGAACAGGAAAATTCTTGAAAGACTGAAATTCTGTCATGGCTTAAGTTCACTGTTGACAGATGAGCTGTAGCACTCTGAAATTAGAATAAGACCCAGTATATTCCAGTGGGATGACCATATCATCCCTGATGAGACAGTGGTCGATATTTCAGTCTGTCTTCTCATCGTTTCCAGTAGTACAGAAAATCTAAAGATTGGACACTTGTTTTTGGGGGTAGGTTCTCCAGTCTCACCGACTGACCAGCCAGCAGGCTGAGAGCCAGTAAATAGGAGTGGAGATTTTTGTGAGAGATCTCTTCCATCTTGACTTCTCATCTCGTTTTTTTTGCACCTCTGCCATGGGTGTGCTGATCATTGAAGTTGTCAGTTCAATGCCTCTGCCTGAAGCTATATCTTTACCTTGTACTGACTTGGTCGGTGGGAAGGATAAGGCCATCTAATAGGAGACAGACACTGTCAAGACTTGAAGATCAGGACACCTCATCACACCTTTTGACAAGTTAAACTGCTTATTTAGAGACCTGATTCACATGTCAACCAACTTTGCAGCACTCCAGACCTGCATTTTGAGCTTAATTCGATGAAGGAAGTCATTTTAAAAGCCTTCTGATGGATTTATGGTCGCCTACAAGATCCTGGAAATCTTTCCGGACTACAATGGGCTGAGGGCAAATAAAGGTTCATCTTCCTAAGATTACACCACCAACCCCAAAAGCCTGTTCTTTCTTGTTTCTGAATCCATATCACTGTCATATTCATGGGCGACACTTTGAAAATCTGAAAAAACTGAAAATGAGGCAGGGGTCTTCTGGCATCAAATTGGAAAATCAAAGCAAAGCACTCACCTTACAACTGCAGCCTCTAATGTTCCACATGAAGGTCATTAACTGCAGACAGCTCATCCACAAAATCAGTAGAATCATTCTTGTGTGTGTGTGTGTGAAAATGAGAGAGATATATTCTTTGAATGGCTGTGTGTGTGTGTGTGTGTGTGTGAAAATGAGATATTCTTTGAATGACTGTGTGTGTGTGAAAATGAGAGGTATATTCTTTTGAATGGCTCTGTGTGTGTGTGTGTGTGTGAAAATGAGATATTCTTTTGAATGACTTGAGTGTGTGTGTGTGTGTGTGTGTGAAAACGAGAGAGGGAGAGAGAGAGATTTCTGATGACATCCAAGTCCTTTGCTCTTTGAGAAAGAGAGAGAGAGAGGGGGGAAAAGGAGGGAGGGGGAGAGAGAGAGGAGAGAGGGAAGGGAGGGAGGGAGGGAGGAGAGAGAGGGAAGGGGAGAGAGAGAGAGAGAGCGAGCTGTACAGACAGCACACACACACCATCCCCCTCCTCTTTTTACATATACCTAAAGGGGAGTCCGCTTGCAGGCAGCTTTGGAATAGACAACAGCCAGACCACACTGATGACAGCTAAAAGGATGGGAGAACAGTGAGAGGTAGGTAGAACTGATTGAGGGGGGGGGGGGGGGGGTAGGTGATAAAGGAGAGGAGTAAGCATCAAGAGAGAGAGACAGGGGGGGGGGGGGGGGGGGGTTGGGTAGGGGACTGAGACGAGTAAGCGGCAACAGGGGGGGGGGGGGGGGGGGGAAGGGGATGGAGATGAGTAAGCGTCAAGACCAACACAAAGTTTAGGATTCTTGGCCAGCCATCCCCCCTCCTCCGTCCTATGCTTCCACCACCCCTCCCCTCCAATGGCTCCATCCCTCAACTTCTTTCCTCCATTTTTATGGAGAGGGCTCAACCTGTGTTGTCTTCACCGATAGAGAGCGCTTCCTCAATTCCGGTCGTCTGCTTCAGTGCTGCTTCGGTCAAAATACCGCCGATTCAACTGTTCTTCCCCCGAAAACTTTTTTTTTTTTTTTTTTTGAATGATGAAACTTGAAAAACGGAATTTCCGTCTGGGACCTTGCTGAAAAAAACGGATTTCCGTCACCCAACGGAAGAGTGGCACCCATGCATATTCAATAATTCATAGTCCTGGAACATTTTTGCCTATTAACCCTTGTTCATTCCAAATTTATCAAGGAACTAGCAGAAAAATACACAATCATACCAGAATTGATAGTTTAATAGTAGTTTTGGGAAACAGTTTGCAATATCTATCCCCCCCACCCTCTAAAACCCCCCCCAAAAAAAACAACAGTTCTAACAGACTCCATATTCAATGCACAGAAGGTATTTAACATGAATGTATGTAATCACTTAGTAAGTTGTAGAAACACGAACGTACAGAGTGCAATGATATTACCCCCCCCCCCCCCCCCCCCCCCCCCCCCCCCAAACACACACATGAAGCATCCCATCCAACCTATCAACATAGGTTAAATGAAAATATGATATCTATACATTACCACTTCAAACGATACTCCTTCATATTTCATTTGCTCTGTTGATAAGAATGGAAACTTCACAACCAGAGAGTGTGCACACATACACACATTTAGTGATTTACACACCCAGGCTTCAAAGGCACATTATAGCAGTAAATATCTCTGTGTTCAGGGTTATTCTACACATTATAACACCAGCCTGAGTGAATGCCCCTCCCCACCTCCCTCCCCCTGAATTAAAAATGATCAACATGTCCTTTAAAGAGGGGTCCGTATAAATCATTCAACACCAACACAGGCTTACTATCATATTCAAAAGTGTCAAGTATTTGCAAAACTGAAATAAACATGAATCACTTTTGTTGTTATAAATGTAAAGAATGATATCTATTCTATACAGGATTTCATTTGGGCATCAACTGGGCCTGTATTATGCATACACTAGAAACCTGACCAGGCACAGTCAGTTGCTGTCAACAAGGTGCAGTAAAATCATTCAGACTAAACACAATATGCCGCAAAAATCAGTCTTTTAGTGTGATTTTCAGGTAACAGAGGTCAGTGTGGTTGTTTTGTAATAATGGAGCAGAAAAAACAAATGTACACTGACCCTGAAGGTCTAATTCTTTTTATTTTCCTTTCTATTTAGGCAGGCTCAACTGTGGTTATCTCTCAGTGGCATTACTCCAATGGTGCCTATTCCAGCTCCCCAAATACACAACCCCACCCAGGCATATCCTGTGTGTCACAGCTTCAACACTGGTTCAGGTGCTGAGGACAATACTTCTCCAGAGTCCTGCTGGTACCTTTGGGCGCATGTACTTCTTGTCTGCTATTTTAACCCCTTCGCTGCTATCATATTTGCTAAGTCCCATGCTAAGAATTTTTTTTGTGAAAAACACAAAGATCACGCCTATGACTTTCATTTGCTTATAATTCAGAAGATATTGAAGATAACTACATAAAAGTATATATCAAATGAAAGGAAATTGAATGAAGAATCTGTTTGTAACAATAACATAATGGAATGATATGCTAGAATGACACATGAACTCCTTGAAATGCAATATAAAAAAATGAAAAAAATCAAGCATGATGTTATTAGGTGATGCTGGAGCTCACAGCAGTTCATAGCACATTTTGTATTGAAGATTTACAGTGTACAATGATCCAGGAAGCAGTGTCCAGTCACAACATAGCACAGTCTAGCCACACAAAGAATGAAAGGCGTTTATCTCCCAGTTTCTGTCGCCTGTAAATTCCGAAAAACACAAAAATCATGCCTATGACTTTCATTTGCTTATAGTTCAGAAGATATTGAAGATAGCTACATAAAATGGATATCATATGAAAGGAAAATGAATGAAAAATCTGTTTGTAACAAAAAATATAATGAAATGGTATGCCGAATGTCACATGAACTTCTTGAAACGCAATATAAAGAATTGAAGATGTCAATCATGATATAATCAGATGATGCTGACCTCACAGCAGTTTAATAGCACACTTTGTGTTGGAGTTATACAGTGTACAAAGACCATGAAGCAGTGTCCAGCCAAAACCACACCACAGCCTAGCCACACAAAGAACGAAAGGTGTGTAGATCTCCCAGTTTCTATCGCCAGTAGAAAAACTGAGTGTGATACTTCCAGAAGCAGTCACCCAACACAATCCTGGTAATGCTGGGACAGTACTGGGCAGTAATACCTGGTGTCTTTCCTCTGCCCTTTCTTCCAGCAGACACGGCACCTATTTGATGGCCGTGCTTTATGTTGGGTAGGGGGCAACACACCGATGAAGTGTCGAGCACACAACCTGACAGCATGGTCGTCCTCAGCATTAGCTGGATCTTTGTCGCCAAAAATCATCTCATTCATGACTTCTTTCTGGAAGTCAAGGAAGGAGCTGCTGTGACCATCCTTCCTGAACACAAAGTGTGCATTCTGCATCCAGCACCAGCAGGTCCAGCAACAGGCCCAGCACCAGCAGGTCCAGGCTGAAAATCATCTCCATGCTGCATCAGCCTAGCTGTAACACATTGAAAGCAAGAGTTCAATTTTCCACAGAAATATTTCATGAAATAAAAAGAAAATGGACCACACACACACACACACACACACACAGTGTAAACAAGCCACGCCCCCTTCTGTTAGTCCAACAAAACTCAAATAAACAGCAATGAAAATCACTTCAAAATGATAACAATTTTGTGTATCTACTCTTGCTTTCAGTTTATGAAATATTCACAAACACATACACACTGTAAGCGAACAAACATACACAAACTGAAATTGGGACATTTGCATGCCACGCCCCCTTTCATTTTCATCAAGCAAACACTGCAAACAATCCAATGAGTTATGCTTCCTGAACAAGTAACCCTTCACTGCACATTGTTTAGATCAGTGTTCTTTATCACTGTGTGCTTTCAGTTTTATAGAAAAAGTATACAACGGGCACACACCACCTTTTCCCCCCCCTACCCCCCCCCCCCACCGAACCACACAGGCCCAAGGGAAGGTTGGGCACACATCGGTAAGAAACATTTGTAAACCACACCAAACCAAACAACCAGGTGACCGAAGCGAGCGACGAGCGAGCAACGACACTGGCACACGACCCAACCCCCCTTAAAAATCATTAAAACACACTGGCTTGATCAGGCTCGTCCTGATGCGGCCCCGATCGGGGTACAGACATAAATACCACACTTGTGTTCGTTCACAATTAAAAACTGAAAAGAAAAGCAAACCATTTGTTAAAAAATTGAACAAACCCCAAAATTTCACTCCCCGCGTTTGAATTTTTTGGATCTCCATCCGAGTCAGACACAGTCATTCAACAAACTTTTCCACTTCCAATCAAACCCGGGTCTTTTGCTCAATTTCATGAAGTTCGATGCCACTGGATCAAAATCTCTCCCACTATCTTATTCGGTAAATTTCGTCAATAACCCTCGCAACTGATGTTTTGTCGTGGGCAGCCATGGCTTCGAATATGAAAGAAAACCCAAAAGTACCTTTTTTTATCGATCCATAAATTATGAAAATAAACCAATTATCTTAAACAAAGGTACCCAAAAGCAAAGAGTGGCAAGGGGGCTTATCAATCATAAATGAGGGAAATTTTTGCAATGCGGACAAACAAAAAAGGGGTTAATCATAGGGAAAAGTGTTCGTCAACAGGGATTGAGCGGGACTTTCATGACGGACGCTGTACTCAAAAGCGCAGTGAAGAGGTTATGACTCGGGGGGTGGCCCAGTGACAGGAGGAAAAACCCGCTTACCAAGGAAGTCCTGTTGAGGAGGAAAAGACTGAACCCAGGGTCCCTTCAGAAGCAGTAGAGCTTGTGGGAAAAACTTACGGTCTGGTGTTTCCCCCTTTTTATTTTTCAATGAAACGGCAGGAGGGGCTTCACACCATGCATCAGTTTGCTTGGGGGGCGTCTTTTTTCTGATGGGCTCTGCAAACTTTTTTCTCGACAATACTTAAAGGTATAATTGACCTTTCACTTGATGAACTGAAAAAAGCCTTCCAAACCGGGATGATTCTGGCTTTGATAACATCTGTTAGGAACACAGGGACTAGTTCAGGTCAAACCATTTATTACTACTGTCTAGTAAACATGATAAAAAAACTCTCTCGATTATCACCACATAGTCTCTCCTCCTCCTCAACAGGTTCTAAGCCTTGTAAAGAATTCAGTGGAAATAACAGACACTTCAAAAGAGAAAATATGTTTAAAAAAGAAGTAAAAATTTGTGAAATGCAAAATATGAAAAGTTATTCTCTTAAACCAGCTTCCAGAAAAAGTCACGGGTCATTTGAGAGCATCACTGAAAATGGATAGACTGACTTCTCTCTCACTGTGATGCCCTGGAGACTGCGTTACAAATTTCATTGTTCAGAACATCAGGCATTTCTAGGCAGCATCCGGACAGACACAGACTGTACTAAGCTGGGCTTAGTATGAACACACAAAGACATACAGAACATATGGAATGCTCTTCAAGGAATTACAATCACATAACAATCCACGAAACAAATAACCTTTTAAGAACCGAGACAGTGCATTCGGCACTGAATGAGTCAATGAGGGGGAAAAGTTCTGATCACAGTAGCTTTTGATGAGAATCAACCCATGAACTTTCAAAGACAGTTTACTATGCTTACCAATGTGCCTGCATGTGCTACAAACATTATTTAATGTGATATAAACACATTTGCAACTATCAATGCTTCTGGAAAATTAATTCATGTCAAAGTACCATTTTACTTTTAATGAATAATGCATGTACAGGCACACCAACTGGGCCTGTATGCACGTCGATCCGGATAGAGGGCTGTCCGCGAATAGCGCCTATCCGGTGGATAGGCGGCAGATTTTGGTATGCACGTCAGACCGCATAAGCTATCCGACTCGGCTAAACGCGGACAAAGTTATCGGTGCCTCGGGGGTCCGATAGCGAGCCTAAACGCGGATAAATATGGCTGCATTGATGTTTTTCCAAGTGAGACAGCGACGGCAATTGCGACGAAACCGCATCTTTCGTGACAGAAAGAACCCGTTTGACCTGTACGATGACCTAATGAAAACTCACATACCAGTAAAAAAAAAAAAAAAAAACTGAGTGTCTGGTATAGCCGATACGTCGCTGCCTTCAGCTGCAAAGGTGTCAAACCCTGAGTTCTCTCTTTCCCCTGTTAAAAAACAACAACATTTTTTTAATTTCCTCGCTGGAGAAATTACACCCTGACCATACATCTCTGTATGGACACTGTAAACACAAATATTACTTTTACAAGTTGCGGGGCAGTTGGAAGGACATCGCCATGAATTATCACTGATTAACGAATCAAAAATATATTCACATACATACACACAAATATGAGCGCTCTTGCACTCGTGCTCGCACTCTCTCTCTCTCTCTCTCTCTCTCACACACACACACACACACACACACACACACATATACAAACAGCACACTCATACAAAAGACACGCGCACGCACGCACGCACGCGCGCACGCCACACACACACACACACACACACACACACACACACACACACACACACACACACACACACACACACACCACACAACACACACACACTTAATCCCCCCTACAAATACACACTCAAACGGAAACTGCTACCATTCGTAAAAACTTAATCCGCGGCCATACAAATGCAAAAACAATTAAACATTTGTGCTCTCTCGCACACACACACAAAACTGGAACCTGAATCAGAAGTGTGGGGGAAGCATTTTTTTAATTTCCTCGCTGGAGAAACTACACCCTGACCATACATCTCTGTATGGACACTGTAAACACAAATATCGGAGTAAAACTGCTGCACGTTCTACCTGCATCTCTTCCAGTAATACTCGAATTTCATCAGCACTGAAATTTGGCTTCCTAGTGCGCTTTGAATTCTCCATGGCAAGTAGATCTAACACAAACAATAAAAACTTCGACTGGCGAAAACCGACGAAGCACGTACCAGCGAAAGTTCCACGAAGGAGGGTATGACTAAACCGAAAGCAGTGCCTGCTGCACCCCGGTTTTGCCAAGAATCTATAAATAGAGCGCCGTTTCCTGCCCTCTAAACGCGGAGAGCTATTCAATCGCGAATTGGGCGTCATACATACCAAAACCGGAGAGGGGCTATCCGCGTTTAAGCTCCGAATAGCTAACCGCGTTTAAGCCCTAAACGCGAATAAGCTAATCGGGTTTGACGTGCATACAGGCCCTGATGAGGACTGGTTTGATCATTATACAGAGATGTTTTCCCATCCAGTCATCCCTTTCTCTCCTCAGTACATAGGAGAATGACTGGTGAACACAGCTTGCTACATTTCTTCCACGTCAGATTCAGGTTCCGTTTTAACCACAGTATATGACATCTCCACATCATTTTCTTCAATCAGTCTTGAAGCAAATGTCACGGTGCCATTACCACCATACTGTTCAATGTTGTCAATGTGTTCGCTACTGTTCATCCCATGACTGGAAGCTGTGCTTTTACTGTAAGTGTGGTAAGGATTAGTGTGGATTTGTTCATCACTGCTGTAGATCTGTTTCCGGCTAGTTAATTTTGAATTGTGGCTAAACTGTTCAACACTGTTAACATGGTCTTTGTTTGTGTAGTGAACTGGTTGAATCCGATCCAGCTCTGCCACATCATCGCTGTGTGGTTCAAGTTTGATGTCACTGGCTGCAACGTGAAGTGACTGAATCCAATGTGATTCTTCCATATTATCACTGTCTGGTTCACTTTTGATGTCACTGACACACACTTGCAGACGAGACTGGTTGCCATTGTCGACGGAGTTTGACTGTCCACAACCTGCACTCCTGTACCTTGGCAAGTCCAAACTCTCTCGATTATCACCACATAGTCTCTCCTCCTCCTCAACAGGTTCTAACTTGATGTGTTCCATCTCCTCCCCTTCCTCGACTGGTTCAGACTTGATGTGTTCCATCTCCTCCCCTTCCTCGACTGGTTCAGACTTGATGTTATTCAGAATTGCTGAGGTCGATGATGTATTGAAGTCAGTGTGGTCTACTCTTGGTAACACAATGCGTTCCTCTCTGGTTTCTGTACCACAAACACATGAAATCAATGAATGACTTTCTTCTGTACTTAAAGGGATCTAATACATTAAATGATGTAACAACAACATAAAGAAGTTACTTTATTTGCACTACCACTTACAAAGACTACTATATATCATCGTTTATTCCCAAATGCAGCAACCATCACCCCACACTCTACTCGCATAATCACACCCTACCAATCACAACCCTCCCCTACATAAATCCAGCAACCATCACCCCACACTCTACTCACAAAATCACACCCTACCAATCACAACCCTCCCCTACATACTATTTTCCTTTCTTTAACAGTCTGGTTTTAATCAAGTGAAATGAACAAAGCATGCACACACGTTCATACACCGATTTTCTGTCCTAGCTAGATTAAGGGAATAAGAGCTTTCAACATACAACACATCAATTCTACACAATGTGAGGGGAAAAAATGCACCTGTAAACAATGTCGCACATATGCACATGGCTTTAATTTTTCAGACACAGTTTACATTACTGCATATTTAGCTTCAAAACAGACAATATTTCTTATCACTGGAGGCAGAAACCTATAAAATACAAGACAATAAATAATATCATAAATGTCATGGCATCCTCAAAAACACCAATGTAAAGTATATGAGTCTGTGATAAAAGGCTCATACATCACCATAGTCAGAATGACATACATGATTACTTAACCTGTAAGGAAATATAAAAGCAACTTGAATAAAAATCACACTGACAGTTTCAGGTAAAGTTAACAATAATTACCGTTTAGGTAAAGTTGAAAAAAAAAAAAGAAGTCAGAAAGCGCCAGATATGGAAATAGACCTCCCACAGATACAATGTACTGCATATGTTTTATTTACATTTCTAAATATAAAAGTAACTGACACCAGCATCGTGGTGAAGTGGTTAGTGTCACGGACTCCAAGCTGGGAGGTCGTGGGTTCGAATCCCATCAGAAGTCATGTGGGTTTTTCTGCCCGACCGGCTCCTACCCAGAGTTGAGTTTGCTGCGGACTCAGTTGGGAAGACTGGGACCACACAGTTGAGTTTCATCCACTTAATGGATGCGTTTCTGAGAGTGTTGCTCAAATTTCCTGACCAACACTGCAGGTGCCTGTATCTCTTAAGGCTGGTTGACGCCGGGATATATTATGAAAGGAAGCGTAGAGTACAGCCCTGTCATGTAGTCTCAGACCGAAATGGAAATCCGTAGCATCATGTTTTTCATCCTCATTCTCATCAATCAGCATTAAAAAATAAAAAAAAAAAAAAAGTCTCAAATTCTGTGGCCCTTCATGCCCTGCTCTCATGGTGACCTCAATTTCGATGTCCTCTCCACATCTGTGGCCTTGGTTTGGTTCTGTCGAGGTCACCAGTATCAGCGAGTCCATGGGGGCTGTCGTTGGACGGACGTGGTGGCGCCCTCTGGTGGGAGAGCTCACTCACGCCGGCTCCGCGACTAAGCAATTATTATCGTCAGTAGGGGCTTAGTAGGTGGTGTCCTGCATATGTTAGATCAGAAAAGGCGCAACTGAACACCACCGAAGTGCCTCGGCAGTAGTGCAGTGTCTCCTCCAGTGGGTTGCCACTTGACGACTTGACACCGACTGCTCCCTGTTGATTGCCGGTGCCGGGGCTGGGGCGGGCCCAACCAGTGAATGGGGTGTCGGAAAAAGCGGCATGGGTGCACTGCCTCTGAGGTGGCGCAGAGGTTGGGACAGCAAAAAAACAAAACAACCAAGAACAAAAAACAAACAAACAAAAAACTGACAGGATGTGTGTGTGTGTGTGTGTGTGTGTGTGTGTGTGCAACATCATACTCCACAACCTCACTGGCCAAAGCAGAGATATTCAGTGTGGTAACAGTTTCTAATTTACAAGAAATTTAAAATACAAGAGCAGCAGATCACTTGCCTAGATCAGTGAGGACTTGTGTACTGCAGTGTAGTAGAGGATCTTCTGCCCAATCTGTCTCCACTTTGATCTGTAACAAGTAGGAATCAGGATGCTCCTTGGCTTGGCCTGAAACATGATAAACACTGTATTAACACTAAACTGAAAAAAAAAGCAGCTGTTTAAATAATTTCATTGGTCCTTTACAACCAGACCCTTGGCAAAAATGTCTGGATAAAAACTGAAATAAAAAAAGCATAGGCATATGTACTACTTGGGCTGATGGCACAATGCGGTCTTTCGAGTCTCTCAAAAAAGAACATGAATCATATATCATTCAACAACAAATGGATAATGGTTGACTGAAGCTGGTTAGGAAGAAGGCATGGGGAGGGAATGTGATGAGATGTATTACCACAAACATTTTCAATGCATTCATATTCATCGTAAAATTTCTACTGCATCCAAATTTACTGTCATTGTGCAAAACGTGGGCAAATGAACATTTTTTCGCACAACGTGATGAAAGATGAATAGCCTCAATAGTCTTATAAATACCTGTCATCACACGAAAAGCTGCTCCCTTGGTCTATTCAGAAATTGACATATTCAATTCTGAATTCATATCTGAAACATTCACCATTTATACAAGATGCTTTAGTCATTTTTAAAACCATACAATTCTGACCGTTCTGTCCTTTATCCTGACATCTATGTGTGCTCCAAGTCAGCTGGAACATGCATGTTGGTACACACTTACACCTCTTCATCTCAAAGCATTCTCATCCAATGTGCACATCTATCCACAGCACAGAACATGCTACATTTTAACTCCATATACAGAAGTACTTTCACATTCCTGTCCTGGTCTCTTAGGCAAATACAACGTACTAAACTATAGGTACTGAGAAGCTCATTTACCTTTAGTTTTTCATATTACTTTTAGGCAAAACATCATTTTGGAATAAAAAGTAACACAATGCAGCACAATTTTCTGAAATCTTGGAATTCATTTCAGAACAAATTTCTTTATTGTCTACCTCTACATTTATTTTTCTTCTGCCTTGCAGGAGGCTGATGGTGTTGCCCCTCTGCAGGCCTGCTTTTCTGTGTCTGTCTCTTCCAAGATTTCAACAATGTTGGCACAGCACTGCGAGTAAGCTGGGCCTCCGTCGCACGTGAACGATGTGTTTCTGGTTCAAAGTGGTCGCTGCAAACTCTGAAACCTTCACAGCGCAGTTGATGGGGAGATTTTTCCTGCAAATCCTGGCGCTCCAAGTTCTGCAACCATTCAATGCACCTGAAACACAATGTAAAGAGTTTTACTGCCAATGATAATGAAATTAGTGTTCTCTAGAACAGGAAACCATAGTGCATATCTACATGGTTTAGTTAATATGAAACAGATGGCATGAATGACACTTAATTTTGTTGTTGTTGAAATTTTTCTTGTTTGCGGCAGTGTGTTAGTAGCATTCCTTAATTTCTTTTTTAATAATTTTTTTCTCGTTTTCTGCACTGTGTCAGTGGCATTACTTCAATGCCTTTCATCCTCATGTCAACATGCACAGCATCATCACACAGTGATCCTTATACCAGCAGCTGAAAGGAAGCTATCAATGTCAGGTATCCATAAGAACTACTACCCTGAAGAGAAGCTGCATGTTTTTGGGTCAGCTGAATGATGCCTACAGGTGATGTTCTGATTCAGCATATTAATGCTATCATCTCAAAGATTCTAGAGTTAGTTTTCGAATGGATAGATTATGTATCAATACATGTCATCTCATATATCAAAATCCTGGTAGGTATCCTAACATTTTGAATTTGTGAAAGAAAATCTGCACAATCTGACCACAGAAAATGTTTCCTGCTATCTAAAACAATCATAACTCAATATTCTGTGAGTGTGACATCACATGTCAATCTTTTTTCTTTTTTTTAAAACTTTTTTTTAAATTGCTTTAAACAAAATGACAATAACAAATACACAAAAGAAATCATATTCATTATAAGTGAATTAAATATAAAGCTAGAAAAAAAGTATGAGAGAGAAAGAGAGAGGGAGGGAGGGAGTGGGGGAGTGAGAGAGAGAGAGAGAGATTGGGTTGGGTTTGTGCGTGACTTCAAATGCTTTCAGTAACATGCTTTAAATCAAGTTTTGGATGTTGGACAAACAAGCTGTAAAACACAGTGGAGAGTACATGGGCAAACAAGACCTATATCAACCATATGTAGTGTAACATAAAAATACTAAATACTTGATTACATGCGGGAGCAAAAGTGGCCTTTGTTCAGAAGAGAAAAAAAAAAAAAAGAAAAAAAAAAAAAAAGAAAGGATAATGACCGTCAGACGAATGTAATGAATTGACAATCCGATATAATTGTTTATTATACGTAGAACTGTATTTTGTAAAGTATATTATCTTTAAAGCTGTCTTGGATTAGGAAAGCGGAAAAATCAACTCATAAATGGAAACATGTTTTGTTGAAAAACTTTCCAAAATGGCCTCTGATTAATAAATTTGGTCCTGAGTTTGTCTCCAGTTTTGCAAACACAATAACTTTTGGAAGGATGTCTTCAAGGCAATGAATGTTTTCTATTATAAATGTACACCTAAGAATTCCGCTGACCTTCTTGCCGAGCCGATTTTTTTACAATAAGCGAATTCAAGTGGGGAAGAAATTTATTGTTTCCAGAGAGCTTACAAACAAAGGTATTTACAATCTTGCACAATTTTTTGATGATAATGGGAAGATTTTGTCGCATATGCGGTTCAAAGAAAAATATAATGTGAACATTGACTTCGTTACTTTTGCTGGTTATACATCGGCAATAAATGATTGCGTAAAAAAGTATATTACGATCAAGGATAATAAATATCTAAACGAATCACTTTGTTTTAGGAACATATTTGCAATCAACAAAGGCTCAAAAATGTACTATGATATACTGGTAGAAAATAATTTGAGACCAAAATGCTGTTGTAAATGGGACTTAAAGCTCTCAACAGTCCATGACTGGAAATCGTGCTTCCACTATATACATAAAATAAATGACGTAAAGCTTAAATGGTTTCAGTTGAAGATTGTACATCGATGCCAAGGTACGAACATTATCCTAAGGGAAATTGGAATAGTTGATCACGATACTTGTAATTTCTGTGGAATGCACAAGGATAGTATTGATCACATGTTTTGGAAATGTGACATCGTACAGGTTTTTTGGAACAATCTCATTGATTTAATGAAAGAAAGGTGTATAAATGCAAGAAATGTACGATTAACAGAATCATTTGTGTTGCTCGGTTATGACAGTAACATTTTTACAGACAGCATTTTTTCTTTCTTAATATTGTTTGCAAAATACTATTTGTACACTTGTAAACTAGTGAAACAAAATCCACAGATATTTGTTTTCCTGAAAAAATTAAAATTCAGATATAAAATCGAAGAATATAATGCCTGTTTACTACTAAACCAGGCAAATTTCTCTAACAAATGGATAACATACAAACCATTATTATCTGACGACTAATCAGTCAATAATATACTTCACATGTCAATCTTAGGCGTTTTTTCCCTTGATCCTCTCTTAATAATGTAATCAGCTTGCAGCTATTTTTCTCAGGCAAAGGTCATGTTTCCCAACATCCCCCTCCAAAATGACAGGTCTTGCTTATTTCTTGGAAAGACATACTGATGTCTTTTTTCACAAGTCTTTCCACCAAAAACAAATTTGTTCACTTCTAACTCTCCCAGGTTGCACTGATTTGCAGGCATTTTCATTGTCAGCACTCATGGCTCACATTTAATCTATCTACAAGGTAAGGTAATGTAATGTTGCTTATAGCCAACCAATCACAAAGGGCCATATCAATCTATCCACAGACTGTGTAGGAAAAAAAAAAAAGATACAGTAGAAACTGATTTTAAATTTGCATGAATTTTGAGGTGGTCATCTCCAAGTTTCCAACTTGCTTAGGTGATGAACCTAATTAGTTCTTCTGTCAGCTCCTTTTTTACAAGGCTTTGCAACTGATAACATTTTCTTAATGATGTAACAAAACTTATATTGCTGACAATGTCACTTTGAAATTGAGCAGATTAGCTAGAAAAATATCTTAAATTTCTGTATGTACGGAAAATAAGCAAACAGCATATGGCAGTTTTCCAGATATTCCACAATAACGCAACCTTGTATTATACAAACTTGTCATCAATATTCTTCTTGATTTAATCCCAAAGATCAAGACTTTGCAGGCCTTGTTTTTAACTCCCTGCAGTTCTTTCCCTTGATTTTTCATCAGCAGTGGTTGAAGTTTATTTTTTAGTGTGTGGAAATTATCACATCTAAAGCTTTTGTTGTTGTTATTAATGGAATAGTTTACTAAATAATACCTAAGCAAACACCCTTGCCAAGAAAAAACGATTTTGGGAAAATGTTAATACTGCTGCATAGTTACTGTTAAAAAAACCCATGTAAAACTCAAAAACTGTCGCGAGTTTCCATATCCCCACCCCCTTCCTAAGGCAACAGAAAGTGTCGTTACTTCGATGCTATCATTCTTTGAAAGAACAACTCAAACAGCCAATCACACAGAGCAACAGAGAAAATGTGAAGGAAAAACAAATCTACAGAACTGATAATGTCTTACCTTGCTTTATGTACAGGAAAGACGAAAAGGGACTTGTTACTTTTGTGACGTCCAGTTCGACAGCCCACAGCACAACACACTTCAGTTTTCTCTTGATCCTTGATCTTGACGCATAATTTGGACTTCTTGGCATCATTCTTTGATGCCTTCTGGGCTTTTTTTGCTTTTGTTTTGGAACCAAGACCTGCAAAAGATACACAGATATAGGAATGAACACATACTACTTAAAAAATTACATGTGTAAGTGTATATGAGTGATGTGCACATATTTGGGACAGAATTTCAGACCGTCGGTGTGATCCACCATTGCCACACAAAAAACTACACGCAGCAAAGTCCTTTGACCAGATGCACCTATCGGGCACATATTTATCCACCAGTGAAAGTCCACTGTGAAGAGTTATTGTCAGCATTTACTAAACTTACAGGCAGAGCATTTACTAAACTTACAGTCAGAGGCTGCAGTATACTAGATGAGAAAGTTTTTAAGTGGAAGTGCATTGTAATGTCTGTTTTGATCGGCTGCTGTAAGTTCTATTAGCCAATGAGCACTGGCTGTGCTTCTTAAGAACAGAATCAAAGATCACTTTAACATGTCTCTGAAAAAGAACAAGCAAAGACGAGTCAAACTAAACTGGCCTTTCAAAAACAACAGTGTGGTTAGGAGCATATATATAAGTTCTTCCCCGAAGATGGAGTATGGCTGCCTTAATGGCGGGATAAAAAAGGGTCATACACACAAAACTCCACTGCCTGGCTATACAGGGAGTGTCCGCAGGAGTATCAGCCTGCGTACGCAGAAAGAAAGAAAGAAATATAAGTTCTTCCTTATTACTATAATTTCAGTTAGTTCAATTATGCATGCTTTAATGCCTATCAAACGTCTTAATTAATATGGCACTGGCAACAATGTCAACTGGCAAACATAAAGGTTGAATTATGGGCTTCAGCTTATTCACTCAGTTATTCCAATGTTTCAGTTCCACAGTGCGCTTTAGTTTAGCTTCTAAATCCCATCTTCACTCCATTACACACACCCAGTAGGCAATTCAAACTTGGCCCATCATTTTCCAAACTAACTTCTCTTTTTTTTTTAAGTTTTGAAATGCAACACATAAAATAGGAAAAAAAAAGAAATTGTCATTTTTGCATATATACATAAAAAAAAGGACAAAGTGTCCAGTCCATATAGTGTGTATAATTTCACCACCTAGTTGCCACATTACAACAAAAGCTGACATGCTATAACTATGACCACAGAGAAAATGAAAAACTTTTCAATCCACTCTGAATCAGAGCATCAGTGCAAATTACTTTTTAAGCCAGGGTAAGGAACAATCGGAACACAATGATGGAGTTACTCCAAACAACCATGAAAATCAGGAATACACACAATCTTTTCAATGGCTAGAAAATGTTAATTTTCCATGAAAATATATTACTTTGTACATGCTTATCAATTCAAAACAGTAACTTCCACACTGTTCATGTTCAGTGAAAAATTTGTGATGGTATTACAAAAGTATTAACAGACTCTGGATATGCTGTTTGATCCATATCTACGGTCACCGATCTGCACCCTGAAAGGTTGGTCCTTGGGCTACAATCCATCTTTCTGCCAAGTTCAACCCATTCAAGATAGCACTGCCTCAGGCCAGCAGAACTTCTGGCCTGAGGATGTAACGAAAAACTGGTTAGAAAATGTGGTGGAACAAAGACCACCACTTCTGTTTTCTTTGCTGACAGATTGGCCTAAAACTGCATGAACACAGATGATGAATAAAGCTTTAGCATTATAACAGTTTATGTTGCCACAGCAACAAAGTGGCAGCCATGTTGGCAAAGGACATAATTTGCAAAACAAACAAGTCTGCTCTGTTTTGACATTTACGAAGATAAACACCTAGCAACAAATGGGCAGCCATTTTGGCAAGAGAAAATAGTTTTCAAAAGAAACAAATTAGCACTGTTTTGACAGTTAATAAGTTAGAATTAAACACTTTAACTGTGCAGATATGGTTCACACACACACACATACAGAAGAACAGAACAGAAACCGTTAGAAAGCAAATGGCATTTATTACATGAGCTGGCAGGCTGAGATGCACCCACCTCCTTGGGACTGCAGCCTATTTGTATCTTTTAGCATTTTTAATGTTAACATTTGAACAAAGACTGTCAAAATGAAATCAAATGATAGCTGGAAGACTGGTGAAGGGAAAATAAACTTATAAAACATGAGACGAATTGAGAAAACATGGACATGGGAAAGTTTGGACTTGAAGCTTTGTCTTTTAAGTATACTGGGAAGCCGGAGCAGGACAACACTCTACTGTTTGGAGTTATCTAAAAAAAAAATCATCTGCAGTGAATTAATTCGCTGCTTCTTCAGTTTTCACATAAGTTTTTTGTTTGTTCATCCGTTTTCGTTTTTCATAACCTTGCTGAATGATCCACATTTGATTCTGATCAACACCACAGATAGCTGTTCAAGCGTAAGGAGTTCGTACATGGGCGACAGTCCCTCTTTTGATGACGTTCAGTCGTATAGATTCAGTAGTTTGTGCATAATCCTACACACACAAAAAAGTCAACAGATGCTGGTGACAACAATGACTCCTTGGTGAAGGTAACAAAGGTACAGTCAATGATGACAAGAACAACAACAGTACAAGCTCAGAATTTCCTGGCAGCAAAGATGATTTGTACTGAACGAGCCTTTAAATGTAAATCACAACTTAAGTACCTTCACGTTTATCTGTAGCAGACCATGTAGTTTTCTCCCTCCCCACTGCCAGATTTCTGTCTTCTAGCATCTGTCTGGACACAAAATCTGAGGTCATTACACACAGTATTGGTATGCAATATAGTTCATCATCTACTGATAGGAAAAAAATAAATCCACATACAATAAAGAGATAGGATGCACATACCAAACTTTGGACAATCTTATTCCTTACAACATTTGGTTGCAAAATCAGCACTTACACGAGTTCTAGACAGCTTCTGGGCTTCTCTTCCAGATAGGACAAATTCAGTTGGCCGACTGCCTAAGGGAAGTACAAATGCAGGTGGGTGAATAGATTTTTTCAAAATGGCTGTGAGGCGACTGGAAATTTGTGGTCTGAATCAACCGTTTTTCTCTGAGCTTGGAACTGTATATTTTATGCTGAAAATGCTGCTGACTTGGTCACTTTCACTTACTGCACACAAAGCTGACACAGTTACAGTTAACCTGCTGGCTCCTCCACAGACGCTATTATTTCAAACTGTGCAGCAGCCTCTGTCAATGTTGTCTGGGTCACTCTTAACTTCCGGTGAGCTCAGTTACTATGTCCTTACCATATTTTTTCACTTCACACTGAAGTCTTCACTCCTGTATCATACACACAATGGAAACATCTGTAAAATGTTTAAAAAACCAAAATCAGGAGAGAGAAAAAAACACACAACCTAGAACAGTTTTATACCAAATTCTGATCCCTCAATTTCAGAGTTAAACAAAACAAAAATACTGCTAAAGATGCAGAAATATAAGTCTGATAAAAATAAAAAAAATAAAAAGTTAAAAAAAAAGTCTTCTGAACAACACCTTATTAAACTTTTGAAATGAAATGACTTATTGCTTGGCAGATTTTCTTTAAAAAAAAAACCAAAATGATTAGTCTAACACATTGCAACACACTCACATCTTCTGACAAAACAAAAAGAAATGGTACACAAATGAAGAAACATGTAACAATGTAATACTCAGGTCTATATGCAAAACCAATTCCCCCCCCCCCCCCCCCCCCCCCCCACCCTTCATTTTTAGGCCAAAAGGAGAGAGAGAGGAGAGAGAGAGAGAGAGAGAGAGAGAGAGAGAGAGAGAGCTGAACAAAACAAACCAAAAAGATCACCCAGTAACAATTCCTATACTTGTGCTTCATTTCTTAATCCTGATGTAAACAGCATGCACATGTATGATGAAAGAATGACAGGAATCCATTGGGCTTTTAACCTTGTGGGTTTTCCTTTCCATTTTACTTGTGCTTGATCTTTGATGACATCTTTTGCACTTGTCTCTTTTCATTTCCACACACCTACATACATATATATACATCTCAATGCATGTTGTGGTGAGGTCATCGTATTTAAATAATCACATTCATTTTGAAAGAACCTTCTTTGTACAGGTGAGAAAAAAAGGTGATTAAAAAACAAATACTGTAAATTCATGACCCCAAAAGATGTTAAATTTGTGTGTCCCAGGACCAATTTTGTATACACCCATACATCAGTGCTTTACAGGATAAAACCTTATCCCCTTATAGTAAGTACCCACTGACAAGACTGCGATTGTGAACACCACGCCTCAACCAACAAATCTTTTAAAATTCTGAAATCAGCTGACACTACTTTATCAATAATTTACCAAATATACAGCAATTCATTGAATAAAACGTACCCACAAAATTGCAAACCAGGAACATGGAATACTATATACTGCTCATTATATGTCATAATTATTTTCTTTCTTTCTCTCTCACTCCTTTCCACACACACACACACACGCAGAGACACACACACAGTACCAATACACACTATTTACGGAAACTGCACCATTCGTAATTACTTTTAGCATACACACACAACTACCTTGAATCCGTTGGGCTTTTCCAAGTTCTCCTTGGCCAATGAAGGTGAACAGTAGGTGTGATCTGTAGATGGCCAGAGGCAACCCTCTTCTAAAACTGGTCTTACGTCCTCTGGGCCTGCAACCGTTACACAAGCAGAGGCGTAAATGAATAATGAAGAAAAAAATCAATATTGTTTGTATATGAACGCAAGAGAAAGAAAGACAGGAGAGAGGCAGACAGAGAGAGACAAATATAGAGACAGATACATATATGCAGAGACAGAGAGAGAGAGAGAGTGGGGGGGGGGGGGGTGTTAAAGAGAGATATAACAGAAAGGGACAGAACATTTTTCTATCAAAACAAGCTTTTCAGTTCATGAAATCGTATGTTTATCACAGGTTATTGATTCTGCTATGGCCATACAAAGAATTACAGAATTATGAACTAGCATTATATCAAAGAAAGAAAATAACCAGATCTGCTGCACCTGGAACATTTTTTTAAGCCAGCATGGCCCTTACATGAGGACTTTAGAGGATTATACTGAGATCTTAATCTATCCTGGTATCTAAATTTTCATTTCCATTTTTTCAGCAATCACTTTATATAATCAATGTAATGAACAAAAAATGAGACTTAAATCTGCCTCATTGTAAAAACAAGGCTCTCATTGATTGTAACAAGCAAACAATTGTAGAGACTTCCTCAAACAGAGACAGATGGGTCAAAATGGAAGGGAAAAAGGGATAACCATGAATAATGGGAAAACAACAACCACCAAAAAAAACAATGGATAATCATGAATAATGGGGAAAAAAATCTAACAAACAGAATCGGAATCAAAGATAGTGACAAAACAGGAGAAACCACAAAGGCTGGGATAAATACAATTTAAGCTGAACAAACCCCCTGTTTCCTCAAATGACAAATCATCTAAAGTGAACAAACTGATTTAGATCATAATTAGAAGGTCCTTGCAGTGCCAGGTCATGTTTGGTTCAGAGCCTCATAACTACAGACTGATACTTCCCTTTGGATTGCCTGTGCAGGGAATGGAACAAATCCATGTAGGACTGACTGTGTACAGGCAATTCACAATGTACAACATCTGAGCGAGATCTGTCTACGGGCTCCTTCATGCACATTTCATCCATCAGACTCAAATTCCATCCTTCATTTTCTTGTGTGCACATGAGCCTCATCCCTTATAATACTGTGTATGTTGATCACCCTTTACAGCTTCGTTTCCTTTAAAAAAAAGAAAAGGTAGACAGCAGAGTCAGTAACTTCTGTCATTATTGGAGAGTTTCCGATGTGAGTGACTCAACAGAGCCATGTCAAGCTGTAGCCACACAAAACAGCACAATGAACAGTAGCTGTGCCACCAGGTTTTTCACATGCAGCACCCAGTCAGTTTTAATCTGAGAGAAGGTGCAGTCAATCAAATTTCATTCAACATGGCCACCTTTGGGCAATTTCATTACTTTCATGCATACAAAGAAAACAAAACATACCACCGCCATGGCGAAGTGGTTAGCGTCGCGGACTCCCACTGGGGGGTTTTTGGTTTTGATTCCCATCAGATCAGGGGGGGAAATTTTCGCCCCAACCGTCCTACCAGAGTTGAGTTTTTCTACGGCTCAGTTTTGGAAAACTGGGACCACACAATCGAGTTTATCCACTTAAAGAATGCGCTCCGAGGTGTTGCTCAAATTTTTCCCGACCCAAAACCCGCAGGTGTCTATATCTCTTAAGGCTGGTTGACCCCCGGGGTATATTTGAAGGGGCGTTGAGTACACCTTGTCATGCTCTCAGATGAAAGGAAATCCATAGCACATCCTATACTTCATTTCTGATCGACACATAAAAAAGTTCCCAAAATTTGTGGCCCCTTTACCCCCGCTCTCATGGGGACCCCAGCTCAAAAGTTCTTCCCGTCTGTGACCCTGGTTTGGTTCCGCGGGGTCACCCAAACGGCAAGTCCATAGAGGGGTCGTTTGGGTGGATGTGGTAGCGCCCCCGGAAGGAGAGCTCACTCACCCAGCTCGCGATAAGCAATTATTTTTGTCATAGGGGGGTAGTAGGGGGGTGTCCGTGTATGTTGGATTAAAAAGGGGCCACTGAACACCACCGAAGTGACTCGCCAGCAGTGCAGTGTCACCTTCGGTGAGTTTCCTCTTGACAACTTGACACTGACCGCTCCCTGTGGATTGCCGGTGCAGGAACTGCGGCGGGACTGCCCGGGCTGCAGTTGTGGATGGGGTGTCAGAATGAGCGGCGTGGATGCATTGTGGTGGCACAGAGGTTGGAACAGCAAAAAAAAAAAAAAAAAAAAAAAAAAAAAAAAAAAAAAAAAATTAAAAAATCAAAAAATCAAATCACTGACTCTTTCCAAGGATGGATTAAATAAAGTGAAATTAATGCTAAGTTATCTGCCATGAAAGAAACGCAGAGAGAAAAGAAAGCAAGAATAGAAGACCACATATCTTGCCAATGCAGTAATCAGTGTGCACATTAAGATTTTACAGTTATTTTCTTCATATTTTCAGTCATTAAATGTAGATTTGAAACAGGTATCTTGCAATCATGCATGACTGTTAACTCATTTCAAGACTTACCAGTTTCACTGAAAACGGCCAAACACATACATCTCCATGGACAGTACATTGACAGAAGAGGCAGATTCTGAATTATTCAATGGAAAACACACTCAGCAACTACCATGCATATATCACATAAAAAGGCATCCAAAAAGTTCCATGGGGTTTATTTTAGTAATAATCTTTTTTTCTTTGGCCAAACAATCATGAAAAATTAATTGACTGATTTCTTACCTGAATGTCATTTACAGAAAAAAGAAGTGTAGTTGTTACTGCTTCACTGAACTGAACATCAAATCGAACAACTAGAACAGCTCCAAAACATTAGAGCAGTAAAGACTACAACAGGTACATGACGTTTTGCAGTTAGTATGGAAAATCTAAGGAAACCAAACCCAGAGCTTTAACTTGCACACTGATCACTACATTTGCAAGTCTATGCAGTCTTCACATACAGAAAATCTAAAATATGGGAGAAACTACCCCCTAAACATTGAAAACAGATAGTGAAGCCACCCTTCAAGCATGAATGAGATGAGAAATCCTGGAATAAATCCCTTTTGGAGACACAAAGGATGAGGCACCAGCACTCACACACACACAAGACTACTCACATGAAAATGAAGAAAGAAGAAGAAAGAAAACAGCTCTTTCAAAATTGAAAGGGAAAGTGCAGTCAGGGGATGGATGGGACATGCGCCATTTCTGCATTATCAAGACAACTCTCAATGCTAATATGCCTCCGAGTACATGACAAAACATACTAAAAAATGACATCAAGCATAATGCAAACAATGCAAAAGAACTGAGTACATGACCTACAAAACTGAATGAATATTAGCCTGACTGGGGTGAAAGCTTCCTCTTACCCAGTGAACTGTCTAGACCTTCGTCTGACTCCTTCACCGAACTTTCCAGTGACTCTTCTGGCCTTGTGAACAAGGTTGGAATTGCATCATGAATCAACCGTGTCCTGTCAGTATTATGTACAAATTGGTTCTCCTGAAAATGGTCGCTGCACAGCAAGTATTTTCGGGCATAAAACACTGCCGGAGATAGATGAAGCAGATCTTCCCTTCGTACGTTCTCTACCCATTGTCTGCACCTGAGCAATGAAATAAAATTCAGTTTTGGATAGGTTTTCACATTTACTGCAAGTTTACAAAACTCAAAAAGAACAGTTGCACCACTAGCAGACGGCTATGACTGTATTATTCTGATTTCATATACGAATCTTGACAAGAGTGTGCACTGTGCTCCCTCACTTTAATTCATCTGCAAGAATGTACGAGTGTGCACGCATGTGTTTACGCATTCATGCTTGTGTGTGGTGTGTGTATTTGTGTATATGTGTGTGTGTGTGAGGGGGGGGGGGGGGGGGGGGGGGGGGGGGTTGTGTGTCTGCAACCACAATCTTTCACACATAAATGAAACTTTGGGAAAGTAAAATTCAACACATGGACATTTTCATGATTTGAAGCAAGCAGGAGCATACACAATATATACATTACAGCGACACAGCAGTGGAGGGTAGAATGTGTGTGTGTGTGTGTGTGTGTGTGTGGTGTGTGTGTGTGTGTGGTAAAGATTAATTTATTGCTAATTTGTCAGTACAGTCATGAAAGTCACATTTGATAAAGCAAACAGTTAAAAAGTATGAATGCAAAAGAAATTTGCAAGTATTATACATACACTCTAATATCAAGGCCACAAATGAAAAACCAACATAAATGTACACATGCACCCACACACAAGCGCGCACATGTATGCGCATACACACTCACATGCGTGCATGCGGGTGCACACACACTTACTCTCATGTCAAATCATGTTCTATGTTGATTTCAGAGCTGTGATTCAGGCACTACAATCTCAATTTTCAAAGAAGACCTGATGTGCCACCCCACTGTTTTACTAATTTCAGTAATGAAGACAACAGAGTGAATAAAGGTGAAACTGATGCCTCAACAAAGTAAACCAAAAATATCTGATGCATTTTTAGACAAAAGCTAAGCACTGAACACAATTTGTTTGACAACAACCTAAAACAATTCATTCCCAAGTACTCAGCTACAGAATATTCACAGCTCCCATTTACACCTCCTCTTTACCAATCAGTCTTCCAATTACTTGTACTATTGTAGCTATCTTTCTGGAGTTGAACAAATACATGCTTCTTTTACTTGCACTGTACAAACAGGTGGTTGCATGCTAGCTGTATGCAAGTGTATGCACACATGCACCACAACATATACGTACAGACAGTAAGCACATCCAGACCTACACACATGCAAATACACAATCTCATCCACTGAAGTCCTCTATAACTAGAAACGCTTTCCCCATGTGTGTGTGTGTGTGTGTGTGTGTGTTGTGTGTGTGTGTGTGTGTGTGTGGTGTGTGTGTGATCGTCTATTCAGATTTTCAGTCAAGAGAATTATCGAAAATCAGCACACACAAGAATGTCACTTCGTCAGCCATACTAGTCTCTTGATGCTGTGACATCAATATAAGTACTTTTATTAAACAGGACATAACACAATGCAAAAAAGGGTGAAAACAAACATACAAACAAAACCCTAATAATATTCAGTTTAAACTCTATTCGAATACATAAAACTAATTGGAAGCATATCTTTTTTGAAATCACTAGGAATTGTAGCAATCTAATTGTAAGCATATCTTTTTTTGAAATCACTAGGAATTGTAGCAATCTCCTACCTGCCCCATCCTAAGTACAAAGAAAGCCTTGTCTGAAGTAATCACATTGAGGATCATAGCTTTGATATTGAGGTGACTGAACACATAATCCAATTATAATGATGGTATGGGCTTCAAATAAAAATTGTTAGCTCTCTGTTTACAAAGTAAATATTGTTTCTTCTAAACCGTCAATCCAATAACTTCACAAAAAGTCAAAGCTTCTGTCTGGTGGACAAGGTCTTTTAACTACCTTGACACTGACCCATTGAACCTAGAAATAAACAGGCCTCCTAAATTCATCCTCCAATCGCCACTTTTTGATGAAACATTCAAAATAACTAACACAATAATGTAACTGCCAGACAATTCACCTTTCTTCTTCTTTTGGAAACAAAAAAAGACTTCTGGGAACACGTTTTCTTTTTCCTTGTATTTGGGCACGAAACTGCACTGCATACACCCGTATGTAATCCTGCAAGCAAATATTTTCACCTCTGAATCAAACTCAAAGAGAAAGACAAAAAATAACAGAGTGCCTTATATATATATATATATATATTTATGCTGCAGATGTTCTCGGATTTATCGTGTCATAAACTTTCATTCATATTAGCAAACAATTACCCAAATACATAAAAACAAATTCTGCTCAAACACAAAATCACATGCTAACCAAATACATAAAACACTAACCAAACAGTTATCAATTTGCAGCGTATCTTGTTTTTCTAAGAGAAATTGTGAGATTGATCTTTGTTTCAGGAAAACAGAGAAAACCAGCACATACTTGAGTATCCATTTTCACCAGATTTTCTTTCTTTTTTCCCTTTTTTTTGCTTTCTTTTTTGATGTCTCATCTTCAGTGACAATTAAATTCGTATTACCCCAAGCTGCTTGCTCCAGCTCCTCATCGATGACAACTCACAAGAAGTAGTCAATATTAGGTCGTCATAAGGCAAACTATAGAAGACATACTGCTCTGCTGCGGTAGTGTTCAGTAGAACCTGTTCTGAACCAATAAAAACAGGAAATCACCTATTAAACCCTACACTGATGACAATTATTGCTCAGTTGCAAAGCAAGAATCAGTGAGTGCACCCATACCCATTGAATGAGTTCCCATCACATCGCTGATATCAGTGACCTAGACAAGATGAAGAACTCACTAAAGGTAAAAAGAGGAATCACCGTAAGAGCAGGGCAAGTCAAGCCACAGAATATTTTTTGTAACACAATTAAGCACATGATCAGCTTGCGTGATTGGCAATCCAGTTGTGAACCTGCCCCCTACCCTCCTTTCCCTCATGTTTATAGTCATTTATAGAACTCCCACAACAAATTCATCTAAATCCTGAAACTAAATTTACTTTATGCAAAGGTTGATGAAGTTTACCTTCCCTCAAACTGTTAATGAGAGATTTTGTACGGCAAAGATTGTTTCCCACATCCACCTCTTCCAATCTCCACATCTCTCTTCCAGCTGTCCCCTCAGCTTTTGTGAGGTAATTCAAACAGGGCCCATCTGATCAGTTTTACAATTGACCCGTTATTTATACCACCAAAGGGTCTCTTGACCACCCCCCCCCTCCGATATTTCAACACAATGTTAAGCACTAAATGTGTGAAAAGGCTGATATTCACCTCACAGCATCTGCAGGCTTTTTAGAAGCAAGGTACATATTTACTGTTGGAACCCAGTCTGGATGTGCTCTGTACCACATTGGAGCAGGAACACCTGAAAAGATGAATGCAATTATCATGTTGTTTAATAAACAAACAAAACAAAACAGACAACTTTCTCTGTAGTTGACAGAGGTGAGAACATAAACAAATATGGTAACTCTTGCTCCCATGATGAAAATAAACACACATCCATTAGACACAGCCTCACCAAGCAGAAATGACAACACAGAGCATACAGAATCAACAGAGACAACCATGAGAAAAATAAGTTTAATACTCGCAGATAAAGAGTGGTTCTTACAATCCAGGAGTTATCTTCGGCAAACCATAACTACATCACCATACATGTCCGACCACCTTCCAATCCAGTCTATCACCTGGTGTGTGTGTGTGTGTGTGTGTGTGTGTGTGTATGAGGTTGGTGTGTGTGTGTGTGTATGCCTGCATGTGAGTGTGCATGCATGCTTGCACACGTGCATGTTTATGTTCAAGTATTATTGCTGGAAGATCAACATGAACTGATGGTGCGTGGATCATTTTGAGTACACAGGATTGCGTAAAATGGTCAAGTGCTACCTTTTGTTTGTGACATGTTTATTCATTTAAAACATAGTTTAACAGTACAGTACCCCCCCCCCCCCCCCCCCTTTCACTTTTTCTCTCTGTAAATATAGAGAAAGGGAGAGAGACATAGATGTGTGTGTGTGTCGTGTGTGTGCGTGTGTGTGTGCGTGCGTGTGTGCGTGCGTGTGTGTGTGTGTTGCTGTTGTTGTTGCTGTTGTTGTTGTTGATGATAGCCAACAACCTTTCACACACACTCCAACAGTTTGTTCCAAAAACATACTTTACAGATTTCCATAAAATTGTCCTGCTTATACTATTAACTTATAGCCATAAATTAGAGGACATGATTTCAGGCACATGATCTTTCATATATGATAATAACAACAAAAAGCAGCTGCAAGTGACAATTTACAATTTAATTGAAGAAGCCGTCAGGTAAACTTTGTGTGTGTGTGTGTGTGCACACACATACATGTGTATGTGTGTGTTGTGGGGTGGTGGGATGGTTCGGTGGGTGTGATTATGTGGGTGTGTCATTGCTTCCTGAAATTACAATGTAATCTAAATTTATTTTCCAACCCAATCTGACTCTACTGTCTAAAGAAGTTCTTCAAGTCTCACAAAGTTAGTTATAGGTGCAGGAGTTTGGTTGGTTACATCGCTAGTGCTTCGCTCACACCTCAGACTTCTCCGGGCAAAACTGCGTGCAGTATGATCGGTGACGTGTGCACACGAGTTCTCACCACAGCGGAACTGGAACTAGTTAGCTCATCATCTGCGTCTATTCCTGCTCCAAAACCACAGGCCTTACACTCCATTTCTTCAGTCTCAGGATCATGCTGATCCAGTTTCCTTACAGACTTTCCGGTTAGTTGGTTATGGCGGCTTGTGCCGGTTTCCTTAATTTCTTCATGAACAAGGTGCAGAAAAGGTGCCCAGTCAAGATGAGTTTCATTCATCTCGTATGCTGGTTTTCCTGTAAAATGAGTCTTCGATCAAGATCTGGTGTAGATAAGAAGTACAAACTTATTGAAAATGAAGTAATTGGTTCCTGGCCTTAAAAAAAGGGTCTACTTCACCCAAATCATGTCTTTTATTACACAGTGCCCTGCAACGCTATAATTCATTAAATTAAGTCAAATGACATTGATCCTGTGTCTGTGTGTGTGTGTGTGTGTGTGTGTGTGTGTGTGTGTGTGTGTGTGTGTGTGTGTGGTTTTCAACCAGATTTTTTCCTATTAGTTTTGGAATCAATATTCCAAACTGTGTTACTTTGAGAATTCAATATGGTGACCAGAATTGATCTACATTCTTTTGAAGGTTTGCTCCAGTTGATTGTGTAGTTCATGTTATACTGCTGTTTGCCTTGCGAGCTCAGCTAACAAGGTACACCGAAAGAAATAACTGATTTTCTCTCTCTGCAAGTTTATATTACATTGAACTGTGGCCCTTAGTCCACAATCATATCAACTGGAAAAATAATACTGCAACACACACACACACACTATGTCATATGGACGTACATATCTCTCATCAGTTACAACAACTTCCACACACGCACACACAAAAACACACACATGTCATGCATCAGAAACAAGGCCTTCCATGCATCTCTCTCGCTCTTACATGTATGCAAAGGACACTGATAAGTCATCACACAATCTACACACAGGCATCCACCAACATACTTGCATTCATCACCAATGTATCAACACACACACACATTACCTCCATGAAAATGACGTGAACAAACACGCATCCCATCTGAACTGTGTTGAAATGTGATGGTTGTGCGTCTGATCCCTGCTATCCAAAGTCTTCGTCTTCTTGTGACATCTTCTACGCGTTTTCCTTCATTCTTTTTCACTTTAGGAATTCGAAAGAACTACAGTCCTGTATCTTTTGCCTCTTCTGTCATGTGAAGCACTGACAATACAGCAACGATGTTCTGGGGGCCCTAGTTCTGAGACTAACAGTAACGCTGACAAACGCTGGATTTGTTTACGTCCGGCGGGTTTTCCAAAATGCCAAACAATCTCAACATTCACTGCGTATAATGTCCTTCGGTTGTTCCCTAATAGCCTAGTACGTGTGCAAGTGTGTATACATGTGAGACACAGAGAAAATGAGAGTGTGGTGGGCTGGGGGTGTGATCTTTCAGGCTTCTGGGAGATTACTTTTTTTTTAAAACAAAAACACACACACACACACACAAAAAAGGAACAGCCAGTTACAACCAAATAATACATGCAGCCAAGCAATAAGTAACACTGACTGATAAAGACACTGACCCGACCGAAAAGGCAGGAGTTACTTTGCTTACCAAATGCACGAAAGAACTGGCTACACCGGCTGGAGTTCCCTGTCAATATATACATCAGTGAGGTTGCGTTTGCACTCTGATTCTTAAGTTCAACTTCAAAAGTGTGTATGCTAGGATCTACCTTATGACAGTCAACATAACCAGTCAACCTCACTGGTCTGCTTACATGGCTAGCCATTGTACAGAGAGCGCTCTCCTGAGAGTTGTAAACGATCTCCTTCTTGCCCTTGATGATGACAAAGTTTCCCTTCTCTCTCTTTTAGATCTTTCCGCGGCATTTGACACCACTGACCATGACATTCTCCTTTCTAGACTCCAAACTTCATTTGGCATTCAGGGCACTGTTCTTGCATGGGTTAGGTCCTATCTCAGTGATCGTTCCCAGAGAATTGTTGACAATGGTCTTTCTTCATCTCCTACACCTCTAACCTGTGGGGTACCACAAGGTTCTGTCCTTGGGCCAATTCTGTTTGCTCTGTATGTCAGACCTGTGTCAGGCATTATCGATCAGCACTCATTGCTGCATGAGAGTTTTGCTGATGACACTCAGATGCACAAGTCAAGCACTGTATCTGAACTCAAGGACGTTGTCAGTGATGTTCGAAGCTGTTCCCAAGATTTAAAGAATTGGATGACTTTGAATAAGTTGCAGCTGAATGACGACAAAACTGAAGTTCTTCTCCTTGCTCCTCCGAAACTCCAAGATCATCCCTCCCTTCCTTCTTCAATCAGTATCGTAAGTTCTGATATTGAACTCTCATCCCAGGCTCGTGACCTCAGTGTGACTTTTGATTCTACCCTTTCTTTCAAGCACCACGTGTCTAACGTTCATAAGGCAGCATATCTGGAAATGTGTGTGTGTGTGTGTGTGTGTGACTGTGTGTGCGTGCGTGTGTGCGTGCGTGCGTGTGTGCGTGTGTGCATATGTGTCTGTGTTGTTGGTTATGTAAAGCGCTTAGAGCCCTAATTTTTTTTAGAACAGGTGCTATAAAATTAACATTATTATCATAATTAAATGTACTTACTACAAACAACTTCTGATGAGGGTACACACAAATCAGTATTGAAGACAGTGTTGGCTTTTTTTTTCAGCTGTGCTGCTTTCTGTTCTTCAGCAGTTCCGAGTTTACCCGTTTCATCTTGTTTCTGCTTCCCCTTTCTCTCTCTCCACCTGAACACTAGTTTGGGCCCTCGTTCATGATGGAAAAATACTAGGGACAGCATCCCTTTTCAGTGTGCTCCTCTGTAACTGAAAAATATATATTTGTCTTATTTAGTCTCTAAAATAAAACCAAGTCATCGTAATTTGTAGTCCATGTTCTTAAAATTCATTGTAATCTGTAGTACATGTGTGGACCTATGTCCTAAAAGTAACCAGTAGTTTGGTTTTTTTTTTACTAGAAATACAAATCACTCACGCCACACATATATGTACAAATGTACAGAGAAATACTTATAAACACACAGCACTGTCTACTTTTTTTTTTTTTACTAATAGATCTGGTTTTGTTCTGTAGAGAATAGCTGCAAACATGTACATTGTATGAACAGGAAAATCACGAGAAAAGTGTTTCCTACACACACACACACACTTTTGTATGCGAAAACACAATACCACAGTAAAGAGTATTTATCAAACTGATCAAAATTATAATCAGTAGTAGTTCATATAATCAAAACGCAATCCGTAAATTTCAAGAATTTTAGAAAATAAAATGTTCTCGTCTGATCATATTCATAAAGCATGATCAAACGTCATGAGATCAAGTTGGTTTCATGATAAGTTAAACCCTTCCTCTTTCTGCACCGTTAAGACTGTGTATTTTTCTTTTCTGAATCAATCAGACATTTAAGTGAAAAAGTAATTTTGGGTTTGTTGCTTTTTGTAAGTTTAGGGAACCTTATGCATTCTTAAAATTTAAATCTGAACGAGTGAATGTAGCTCATACAATTGTATACTCTTTTCACTCATCTTCAAACAGTAACATAATTTTTAGACTCGTTTACAGATTTAGTTTTTTCGTCTACTAAAACTGCTGCTCGATGATTATGCATACTGAGTTTTGGTAAAATGACACCTTATTAACTGTCGAGGACGAGAATGTTTGGCGAAATGGTGATGGGTGTGTAGACTGACGTGTTATCGTGTGCCATCGTGTACCGGTGGAAATGGAGGACATGTATAAACATCACATGCATCCTTAAGTGAGAAACTGGAGGAATAAATGAGATAAATGAAAATGAGTGATATTTGAATGGTACAGTAAACGACTGAATGAGCGCCAGTAGGCTGCTCTTCGGCCGGCTCTACCTGGGTAGGCAGCCCACTGAGTGAGCGAGGTAGTGCGTTTATTGTAAAGTGCTTAGAGCTTGGTCTGTGACCGAGGATAGGCGCTATATAAATACCCAATATAATAATAATAATAATAATAATAAAATGTGTCGGGTACAAATGATTGACTGAACATTGGCATCCAAGCAGAAGAATCAGTTTGAGAAAGTTGACAACTGGATTTCTATTAATCTCTGTGTAAAATTCATTAAATATTTTTTAGAAGGCTACACCTTTATCTAGATCGTAGATCAAGTATTAGTAATCACACTCTGTCTGCACACAGCCCTGATGTGGCCCTCTGCGGTCGGCTGGGCTATAAGCAACATTATCTATCTACCACTCTGTCTGCATGGGAATGCGAGAGCCTCAGCAGAGAGAGAGAGCGAGAGCGAGAGAGAGAGAGAGAGAGAGAGAGATGACTCATGGTTTTCAGCATGAAAATACAGGGGAAAAATATAGAAAAAAAATAAATTACCCTTCTGGACATACTGCCCACAGTAGTCCTGAAGCAGAAAATGCTTGGAGCAAACGATGGACCAATCTGTTGGTTTCCCTTTGTTTCTCCGTACAGAGATCGTCCACTGCTGTCGGCGTTTTTCATCTCTCGGGAAAAGAATGGCCCATTTTCGATGCACATCCCACTATACAGCAACACCCACTGTGCATTATGTTTCGTCGTGAAAACGCCAGAAAAAGTGGACAAAATAAGTGGCGGGTTTTTTTTCTCCCACATCTGCAGCTCCACTCAAGCCTCTGGAAGCTTCGCGTATGCACCTTGTGTACCCAGTGCCACCTCGCGGATTTACAGGGAGATAATTTTCTGGTCGACTTGGCTGAAAATTATCTCCCTGTAAATCCGCGAGGTGGCGCTGGGTCTTTAAGGTGTATAGGCTGAACTTCCGGAGGGTTGAGCGGAGCTGCAGTTGTAAACAAACACCACTTGCTTCTTATTTTGTCCACTTTTCCTGGCGTTTTCACGACGAAGTATAATGCCAGTGGGTGTTGCTGTGTAGTGGGATGTGCATCGAAAATGGGCCATTCATTTCCGAAAGATAAAAAATGCCGACAGCAGTGGACGATCGCTGTACGGAGAGACAAATGGAAACCAACTGATCAGTCCATCATTTGCCCCAAGCATTTTCTGCCTCAGCACTACCTTGAGCAGTATGTCCAGAAAGGTAATTTATTTTGTTTTCCCCTGTATTTTCATGCTTAAAACCATGAGTCGACTCTCCCTCTCTCTCTCTCCTGAGGCTCCTCTCATTCCCCTTGCAGACTGAGTGTGATATTTGATCTACGATCTAGATCAAGGGTGTAGCTTTCTAAAAGAATTTGATAAATTCTACACACAGATCAATAGAAATCCAGTTGTTAACCGTTTCTTCCTGATTCTTCTGCTTGGATGCCAATGTTCAGTCATCATTTGTACCCGACACATGTCAGTCTCCACACCCATTACCATTTCTTCAAACATTCTCCTCAACAGTTTAATAAGGTGTCATTTTACCAAAACTCAGTATGCATAATCATCGAGCAGCAGTTTTAGTAGACGAAAACTAGATCTGTAAACGAGTCTAAAAATAATGTTACTGATTGAAGATGAGTGAAAGGAGTACACAGTTATATGAGCTACATTCACTAGTTAAGATTAAATTTCAAGAATGCATAGGGTTCCCTAAACTTACTAAAGCAACATACCCAAAATTATTTTTTCACTTAAATGTCTGTGATTGATTCAGAAAAGAAAAATACACAGTCTTAACAGTGCAGAAAGAGGAAGGGTTTAACTTATCATGAAACCGAAGTGATCTCATGACATTTGATCATGCTTTATAAATATGACCAGACAAGAACATAGATTTTTATTCTCTAAACTTCTTGAAATTTATGGATTGCGCTTGCTATAATATAAACAATTTACTTTGTACTACTGATTATATTTTGATCAGCTTGATAAATACTGTTCACTGTGGTATTGTGTATTCGCATACAAAAATCTGTGTGTGTGTGTGTGTGTGTGTGTGTGTGTGTGTGTGTGTGTGTAAGAAACATTTTTCTTGTGATTTTCTTGCTCATACAATGTACATATTTGCAGCTTTTCTCACAAAAGAACAAAACCAGATCTATTAGTAAAAAAATAAAAAGTAGACAGTGCTGTGTGTTTGTAAGTATTTCTCTGTGCATTTGTACATGTATGTGTGGCGTGAGTGATTTGTACTTCCAGTAAAAATACTACTAGTTACTTTTAGGACATAGGTCCACACGTGTACTACAAATTACAATGAACTTTAAGAATGTGGACTACAAATTACAATGACCCCATTTTATTTTAGAGACTAAATAAGACAAATATATGTATTTTTCAGGTACCTTACGGCAGAGGAACAGACTGAAAAGGGATGCTGTCCCTAGTGTATTTCCATGGACGAGGCCCCAAACCAGTGTTCTGGTGGAGAGAGAAGAGGAAGCAGAAACGAGATGACGCTGGCAAACTCAGAACTGCTGAAGAACAGAAAGCAGCCGCAGCTAAAAAAAAGAAGCCGACACTGTCTTCAATAGTGATTTGTGTATAGCCTCATAAGAAGTTGTTTGTTGTTCATTTAGTTATATCGACTGTGACAAGGTAGACAGTAGCATGCACACCCTTGAAGGTGAACTTAAAAATCAGAAAGAACCTGATCTGTGTCAAATAATGTCAGATAATGACAATGTTGACAGCAGGTTATACAGTTCTAATAACTGTGTTGTGGAACAAGACCCAAGGCCATTTTCGTTGCCAACAGAAAGGAAGCAAGCAGTTCAGAACTATTAAAAGAGAGTAGTGGTGATGGTATGGATAACAATCTAGACAAAACTGTGACAACAGAGCCCTATCTTAGTGTTGACTCAATTAAAGGGTCAGATAAACTTGTGCATTTTTACACTGGACTAGAAAGTTTCGATATATTCATGGCCGCATTCTGGTCTTTGGGTGACAATGTGAATCATCTTAGATAGTTATTCTTAAAATTGCTCATGTTTGTCCCCTAAAAAATCAGTTCCTTTTGATGCTAGTGAAGCTGAGACGCCACTACCCTCACTTTGAATTAGGCCGCATGTTCGGGGTTTCTGAGTTTTCTGTGCAAAACATCTTTGTGACATGGATCAACTTCTGCCATTACAATGGTCTGAAATAAATTGGTGGCCTGAGCATGGGCGTGTTCGGTACAACTGCCCAACTGATTTTAGAAAAAAGTTTCCAAGCACCAGGGTAATTCTAGATGCAACTGAGATCAGAATCAAGCAGCCATCTAACCCTTGTTCCCAAAAGGCAAGTTTCTTGGCCTACAAACATGGAAATACCATGAAAGTCTTGTAGTGTGTCACACCAGGGGGTCCGACCTCCTGTGTTTCTGATGCCTATGCAGGGTCTACAAGTGACCGTCAAATTGTTGAAAGAAGTGCCCTTGCCCAGCTCTGTGAAAAAGGGGATTCTGTAATGGCTGATAAGGGGTTTAATGTGCAGGACATGTTTGCACCCAGAGATGTGCAAGTTAACATTCCTGCTTTCTTCAAAAAGAAAAACAGACTCTCCCCAAAAACTCTACAAATGGACAGAAAGATTGCCAGTAAGAGGATTATTGGTATGGCCAAAGTCTACACTATATGCCAGCACCAACTAAGCATCCTAGAAACAAAACTTGCAACGCAGATCATTTCTGTGTGTTTCTTTCTGTGCAATTTCAGGACAGTTGTCAGCAGATTTGCTTGAACATTTTCAATGGTCAGGTGTGTTGGATTTGGTCTCCTGTATTGCTCAATACTAAATATGTAATCAAGACCCCTCCTGTTTGTGGAATCTCATGAGCTATCAAGTTTCCTGTTTCACACTAGAGTTCCCCTTTTCTGTTTAAAGAAAAAAACTCTCTATCCTGAGTATTATGTCTGATGTGCAGTCATGTGCAACCTTTGCTGAATTTTCTGTCAGGCCCCCAGATGAGGGAGTAAGTGGCAGGTGTGTTGGGGGGGGGGGGGGGGGGGCCAAAATGTTCTTCCAAATTTAGATTGATAGGTAGAACTGTGGTAATGCTTACATTGAACATTTTCAATGGTCAGGTGTGTTGGATTTGGTCTCCTGTATTGCTCAATACTAACTGTGTAATCATGACTCCTGTTTGTGGAATCTCATGAGCTATCAAGTTTCCTGTTTCACACTAGAGTTCCCCTTCCCTGCTGTTTAAAGAAAAACTCTCTATGCTGAGTATTATGTCTGATGTGCAGTCATGTGCAACCTTTGCTGAATTTTCTGTCAGGCCCCGGAGTAAGTGGCGTGTGTTGGGTGGGGGGGGGGGGGGGGGACACAAAAATGTTCTTCCAAATTTAGATTGATAGGTAGAACTGTGGTAATGCTTACATTGGAGCCGCTTGCAGAAATTAATTCTGCATATATATATACAATCAAAAAAGACTGCTTCAAACCAAAGCAACTTTAGGTGTTTGGCCAAATTCACACCACACTGGCAAAAACATAGATAATGAAGAAGTTTGTAATCCATTTTAAGTTAGGGAACAAGTTTATAATCCATACAAGAGGTCCAGTGTACACATGACTATGCAAGCTGATGGTTGGCGAGAAGCGTTCAAATCGATTTGTTGAGAGTACTCACACCTACTCACA
>CM031598.1:47047082-47072082 GCA_018398815.1 Conus ventricosus | reverse complement strand
AACTTTCATGTATCAAGATTTTCTTTTTCAACATCCTTCCTTTGACACTCAGATTCAGATATAAAGTGAACAACCAACATTAGATGTACACTTCTGTCTGCTTACTGCCTACTAATGTCATTGTAATCAAAGCAAATCTCTCTTTTTAAAATTTTCATTAAAAAAAAAAAAAATTTTAGTTGTATGTGGAGGCCAGGGGGTGGGGGTGGGGGTTCTCATGCTGCAAGCACCCTACTCCACATTTACCTTTTCCCCCTTTTTTTTTTTTTTTGATTTTCACGTAACATTGTAAATATCTTGTTATGAAATAATGTTTCTAGATATTCAGACCTGCCAACCCCTAAGAGACCAATGAGTAAGAATTGAAGCTCAGTGAGGCAGAAATGTGTAATTTCTGAGAGCTAAGAGTAATCGAGCGCGACATTTACCTTTTTTCAAATGAACACGATGTGATGAAATTGTTCCCACAATTTTTGTGAACTTTACTTTTCTTCAAAAACAAGCTTTTCTTTTTAAGTGTCACAAAAAATCTCTACAAATTATGAAAATGTAGAATACACTGGAAACATACAAATCCCTAAACCATCATGGCATGGCACACCAAGGCTTGATAGTGCGCCAGAAACAACCTAAAAAATTGGAATGAAATGAGGCAGGGAACAGTAAACAATAAACAGTAAACAAGTGGGGTACATTTGCTCCCATTTTATAAGGAAACCTAACACAAAGTAACTTTTATTCAAGACTGGCACAACCTTTTAAACTTGAATAAGGTCAGACAAATACACATAGACGAACAATCTATCTAATAGTGGGGGAAAAAAACAAGCGCAGGCCAACAACTCAACTGTCTTGATAGTAATGACTTGGCAAAGATTTGGGACTTGAGGAGGGGGGGGGGGGGGGGGGGGGTTCGAAGAGGAGAAACGGGGGAACATGAAATTAAGAAAATATATAAACCTAAAAAATTTGTTTCCCTGTTGAGGGATTTGTGCATGTGGGGTTGGCTACAGCTCGGTGGGTTTTTTTTTTTAATTTTCCCCAAAGTGTTTTTCCCCCCCCCCCCCCCCCCCCCCCCCCCCCCCCCCCCCCCCCCCCCCCCCCCCCCCCCCCCCCCCCCCCCCCCCCCCCCCCCCCCCCCCCCCCCCCCCCCCCCCCCCCCCCCCCCCCCCCCCCCCCCCCCCCCCCCCCCCCCCCCCCCCCCCCCCCCCCCCCCCCCCCCCCCCCACCCCCCCCCCCCCCCCCCCCCCCCCCCCCCCCCCCCCCCCCCCCCCCCCCCCCCCCCCCCCCCCCCCCCCCCCCCCCCCCCCCCCCCCCCCCCCCCCCCCCCCCCCCCCCCCCCCCCCCCCTTTCCTGACTTCCATCAATCCCCAACACAAACGGTCCATTCTGCAGTTGAGATGCAGCAGCAGTTAAGCCTTCCATGAGAAGGGTCCTTACAATGTGTGTTGTCTTTGTTCGACCGCTCTTGAACTGTTTGGCGATCTCCGAATCTGAGAACGCTTCTGTAAAAGCTGGGACGCATGGTCGGCTGCGCTAAGAGCGATGTTGTGCTCGACGAAAAATCCGGCCACCAGTGCTCCAGCTCCAATTACCCTTTTCCTAATTTCATCCTCTTTTGAGGTGTCTACAGTCTGAAAAAGTGTTGATGCCTGGAAGAATTCGGCGCGGTAAGAGGAATCGATGTGCTTGCGTTTGCGTGACTCAAGGTGACGCTTCACATCCACCATCCCGCGATTGGAAATTGTGAAGTCCGACTCGCAAGTGGTACACCGTGCACAATTTACACCTTTAGCCGAAGGTCGTATGCAGGGGAATTTTTTCCGAGTATTCTTTTCGGAACTTTTGACGAAGTTTTTTCTTTTTCGCATCTTGTCAAAACTTTCTACTCCACGTTTCGACATTTTCGTAGCTAAAACTTCAAAAAGACGCCAACTTCGCTGAATGGTAAAGATGGTGAAACGAACTGCGCATGACCGGAAACGCTTCTTGAAGATTACTGGTTATACGCACGGCGCCGTGCGTGTCTGTACATAGGCCGATTTTTTTCGTCCGTTTTTTTTTTGTTGTTGTTGAAAACTTTCAATGCGTAATTTTTTGGCTAAATGCGTAAGGGCGTAACATTATCACTTGGGCACAATAAATTACGCGAAATGCGTAATGGTTGGCAGGTCTGGATATTCAAGAAAAGAGTAGGTCAACATTCGCACCCCTTTATGCCTGTGGCAAGCTACAAGAACTTACCCATGAACTGAAGGGTTATCGCTGGGATATCATAGGACTGTGTGAAGTCAATGGACTGGCTTCGGTGAACAACAACAGAAGGAATAAGATCTGGTTCTCTGGGGAACAGAAGAAACATGAGTACGGGGTGGCCTTCATCGTACGGAAAGAAATTGCAAGCAGTGTCATCAGCTGCACACCCATTTCAAGCAGACTCACTTCCATCCGTATCTCTGCAAAACCCCCTAACCTGACGATCATCCAGCCCTATGCTCCAACGTCAGACCATAACGACGAGGAAATCGAGGAGTTAGACGAGCAGATTGGACTCCATCATAGCAACAGTTTCCAAAGAAAGATATGCTCATAATCCAGGGAGACTGGAATGCCAAGGTTGGCCCAGATGCTTACTGGAATTGGGCAGGAACAGCAGGAAAATTTGGGATTGGGGAAACCAACAACAGAGGCCTTAGACTGCTGGAGTTTGCCAAAAGCCATCGACTTACCCTAGCCAACACTCTCCACCCACACAAGCTGTCCAGAATCACAACCTGGCACTCACCAAATGGGCAAGTTCACAACCAAGTAGACTTCATTCTGGCCCCACAACGCTACAAGTCCAGTATCAACAAAGCAAAAACAAGAACATTCCCAGGCGCCAACATTGGCAGCGATCACGATCTGGCAACCTTCAAGCTCAAGCTAAAATGTAAGCGCTGTCCAAAGAACCCCCACATTCGCTTTGACCTTGAGAAGTTGAAGGACCCCGAAATTGCAGAGGTGTTCCAGGCTCGAGTAGGCAGGAAGTTTGCTCTCCTCAACTTAGTGGACAGCGATGTACACACCCTTGCTAACAACATCAAAGAGGTGCTAACTACAACAGCTGAAGAAGTTGTGGGAAAGAAGCAGAAGAAGATCCAGCCTTGGGTTACAAACAAGGTCTTAGATCTATGTGACAAGAGGCGGGAACTAAGAGGATAGAAATACTCCAGCGACGAAGCCAGGATGCAGTACCAACAGGTGAACAGAGAAGTCTGGAAGAAGATGAAGACAGCCGAGGAAAATCGGATAGAGGAGCAGTGCGAAACAATCGAGAAAGGCATGGAAGCAGGGAACAGCAAAGAAGCCTACAACACACTCAAGACCCTCAATAAGTCTAACCAGACAAGATCAGTGGTCATCGAAAATATGGATGGCAAGCTACTGACAGAGAATGGAGAAGTTCTGAAGAGGTGGACAGAATACTGTGAGGGCCTCTACAATTTCCAGCTCAACCTCGGACAACCAACGACCCGCAGACAGTGAGAACGGTCTCCAAGTACTGAAGGAGAAGGTTGAGGCCGCGATACAGAGTCTGAAGCCAGGGAAATCCCCAGGAGGGGACAATGTCCCAGCCGAGCTTGTGAAACACAGAGGGAAAGAGACCACAGAGGCACTAACAATGCTTTGTTAGAAGATCTGGACAGAAAAGAAGTGGCCAACAGAGTGGACCCAGTCATTGGTGATTCCCTTACCCAAGAAAGGCAACCTCAAACAATGCCCAAATTACAGGACTATAAGTCTGATCAGCCACCCCAGCAAAGTCATGCCTCGCATCATCCTCAACCGACTGAATCCAAGGCTGAGGAACTGCTATCAGAAGAACAAGCAGGTTTTAGAAGAGGGCGGAGCACTGTGGAACAAATTTTCAACTGCCGAGTCCTGACTGAAAAGCATCTACAACACCAAAAGGAACTCTTCCACAATTTCACTGACTTTAAGAAGGCATTTGACCGGGTGTGGCACAACGGCCTATGGCAGGTTCTCAGAGACTTCAACATTGATGAGAGGCTTGTTCAAGTCATCCAGGCCCTCTACGAACACTCCAGCAGCACAGTACTCCCCAATAGCCAGCAGGGCCAGTTCTTCCAGACTACAGTCAGAGTCAGGCAAGGGCGCCTACTATCTCCAGTCCTTTTCAACATTTTTCTGGAGAGAATCATGCAAGAGACCCTAGAAGAACACCACACCTCCATCAGCATTGGTGGCAGGCCGGTCTGCAACCTTCATTTCGCAGACGATATCGACCTCATTAGGGGCAGCAACACCGAGCTCCAGGATCTCGCAAACAGACTTGTCACAAGAGCAAGTGCCTACGGCATGGAGGTCAGCACAAAGAAGTCAAAGGTCATGGTCAACAACATGACTAACAGCAGTGCCAACATAACCATGAATGGTGAGCCCTGGAAGAAGTGACCAGCTTCAAGTACTTGGGAGCAACCCTGTCCAAAGATGGCACCTGCACAGCAGAAATCCGAATCAGGATCAACTCTGCATCAGCAGCGATGGCCAGACTGAACAGAGTGTGGAAGAGCAACATCAATTTCCACACAAAATTCCAGCTCTGCAAGTCACTAGTGGTCTCGATCCTCTTATATGGTTGCGAGACATGGACACTAATGGTCGAAACAGAAAGAAGAATCCAGGCGTTTGAGACCAGGTGCCTGAGGAAACTACTCCGCATCTCCTACAAAGAACACAAGACCAATGTTTATGCGCGGAACCTAGTCACTAACCTAGTTGGGCCCCACGAACCACTTCTGGCAACCGACAAACGACGGAAGATGGCATGGTTTGGCCATGTCATTCGTCACAACACCCTCTCCAAAACCATCCTTCAAGGTACCGTTGAAGGAGGGCGCAGATGAGGACGGCAGAGAAAGAGCTGGTCCGACAACATAAAGGACTGGACCAAAATGACCATGCCAGATCTGCTCAAGACAGCCACCAACAGAAGAGCCTGGAGAGAAACGGTGGCTGCCTCATCACGTCCCCCCAACGACCCCAGCGGTCAAGGGAATGACTGACTGACCATAGTGTGCATGTGTACAATGGGGCAACATTGTCATTCTAGTATTTATTACCATGATAAGCATTCAGACAGCATGTTCTTGTTAATGCATAAAATCTCTAGATTTCTCTCATAAACAATGAAGAAAAAAAGAAAAGCGTACAAACAGACACAATGATATAATTAAATTCTAATGTGTTATGTGTTAAAACTGAGTGGACCTAATGGAGTTATTATTTTCTTGGAAAAAAGAAGAATGCTTACTCATGCTACAGATGAGGCATTCAATAAAATTCACTCAAATTGCTGTCAGTTGTCATTGTTAGCATCATGTCTTTGTGAGTGAAAGATTTTCTCACTGTGAGTCCTGTTCTTTCTGTAAAATGCTTCCTCCAGTGTGCGTGTCTGTCTGTGTCAGTGTCTTCTGTGTGTGTGTGTGTGTGTGTGTAATCTATGATTTCTCCAAGTTAATCTTTACCTGATGATGTTTTTGACTACACAGACCCGATCATGCGGGTCGCCCAAGACCCACACATTTTTTTTTTTTTTTTTTTTTTTTCCCTTCTCCAATCCTTTTTATTAATCCTTTTCCAAACAATACATTACAAATGAATATAACATTTCAAAAAAAAAAAAAAAAAAAAAAAAAAGAGAATGGGGGGGGGGGGGGGGGGGGGGGGGGGGGGGGGGGGGCGTACACAGACACACAACAAAAAGGGCCATTGAACAATCAAACATCCTTGTACACACAGGAAAAGGGGGACCAGGGTCGAGGGGGGGGGGGGGGGGGGGGGGGGGGGGGGGTTGGGGGCTGAGGGTAAGGGACAGGGGAGGTTCATTGACATTTTCATGTCACACACAAATCAAACTTGATTATATACAAGTATTCAACCATTTTTGAAACAATACAGCTGAAGTAGATCTTGCTGAATGTGGTGGTTTACAGATAAAATACATATTTTAAATTCTAACGTTCAAACTAATCGAGAACTGAATTGTACAGAAACCAAGTTTGTTTAAACTTGCAAAAGTTCCATATTTTTGTAATTGCCATGTAATGCTCTAAGTAATATCTGTCACACAATGATATTACAAAGGTGTGTACATGTGGTTGTGCAATTGGCATTTATATGCAGATGTAAAATATTGCAAATAAAGTGATGGATTAAAAAAAGCGTCTGTTGTGTATTCTGCTTAACATCAAACAATACAAGTTCCTTGTTAATCATTAAATCATGACAATGTGAATATTTTTCAGTCAGCAACTACTGGACATTCATCCAAAATCGGTGTGTAATAATATGACAACTAAACAGCATATTGAAAAATGTCTGCTCTTCTTGCTCACAAAATTTATATAAAAAGTTCTAGATGATGCAGGAACGAGAATCTCGTTGAAAGTAATTCGTTGAAAGTAATTTATGTTGCAATCAAATATCTATTTCCTGAGATTATTTCAGTTTTCAAATAATATAACACATATTCTGTGCACAACTCTATGTGATCCTCCGGCCTTGAGTATTTTTATGAATACTGAAGTGAGGATCTGGCACTTTGTTATCTTGCATCTGTATATATAATTTTTAGCCAAAGAATTATCAGATCAACTACAGTATCGGCGTTGAAGTTAAAGTCTGTTCCAAATAGTACTATACTTTCTGTGAATATATAAATTATCTATATTTGAACATTTCTTATCTGTAACCATTTAACGTTGAAGGTAATTTATGTTGCAATCAAAATATCTATTTCCTGAGATTATTTCAGTTTTCAAATAATATAACAACATATTCTGTGCACAACTCTATGCGATCCTCCGGTGGCTAAATCCCTCCCATACTATCCTTGGGACGAAATAAAGGTCGAAAGTTCCCAAGAACAGCAACAGGACCAGCCAGCAAGGGTCACATCAATACATTAGAATGGAACCACAGGCTGAACATTGGATATTCCATGACTTCCAATCCATCTATAGGTAAGCATCATCCCAAACACAAGCATGTATTATATCCACACACCCAAATATTCACATTGCACACATCTCATCCCTTTCCCCACCATGTACACTCGATGAAATTATTTGCAGACACATGGCCAGAACTCGCCAGCGACGATACACATGTACACCTATGCATTAGCTCTTTTATACTCAAGTCATATTCATCTTGCTGAGACCATGACATCTACGTATGCCTCATATATTATGGCAAATACCTCCATACTACGTAAACTTATTATAGTATATAAAAAAAAAATAATAAAAAAAGCAGCTCTTATTTCCCTGACATACCTCCCTCCAAATGACATATTTGTCACTTAACAGAATTAAAATCCTTCAAAATTAATAGTCATCACAATGACAGTAATATTCATGGGAATCAAGATAAGCATTCAACATACAGTGTATTTGAAATAGTAGACAATTCCTTTCACTTTCAAAGTTGTAACTTCCCCATCCACAGATCATTTACTAAAACTAGTAAAAGACCAAACACTCATGTGAATCTTCAAATAAAGATTTATAATGAATCCAGTTATTTTCAAGTTTTTGAAGTTCAGAGTTCACTGTTGCTACGTATCTTTCTATCTGATATCGTGCCTTGAGTATTTTTATGAATACTGAAGTGAGGATCTGGCACTTTGTTATCTTGCATCTGTATATATAATTTTTAGCCAAAAGAATTATCAGGTCAACTACAGTATCGGCGTTGAAGTTAAAGTCTGTTCCAAATAGTACTATACTTTCTGTAAAATATAAATTATCTACATTTGAACATTTCTCTTTCAGAAGATTTTCCAGTGTTTTCCAAAATTCATGTACGTATTTACATCTCCAGAAGACATGCTCTATATTATCTTTCTCATTATTGCAGAATTGCAGTTTTGGTTTTGTACAACTCCTATTTCTTTCAACACCACGTTAGTTCCTATTATTCTATGTATTATTCTTATCTGTAGCCATTTAAGTTTTATATCTTTAATCTGCTGAATCTTTGAGAAACAACGTTTCCAAGGTATGTCTCGGTTGAGCTTTTCAGACCATTTTGTGATGCATTTTGGTTTCCAGTTATCCTTGATTAATGTTTTATAATATATCTGGGTGCCTTTTGATATAGAGCATATCTTTCTCAAGGCTGCGTTGTGCTCTGCCATATTGCGATCTTGAATAGTAAGTCCAACTTTTCTTAAATATTTCTTTATTGATGCTATACATCCCATGTATGACAGAAAGTTAATCTGTATGTTATATCTTGCTCTGAATTCATTAAATGTGAGTATTTCTCCATTATTCTTTATTAAATCAGAGATTCTGTTTATTTTTTTTTCATGCCACCCTTTAAACTTAAGTTTTATTCCCTATTCTAATGTTATCATTATAAAGAATTGGTTCGGCTAGTACTTCCTGAGTGGTTTCTGGTTTTACTTTATAAAAAAATAGACCCACACATTTTGCTATTGCTTATCCCTATTCAGATCGCGTGGGTCTTGTTAGACCCACACCTGATAAAGAGTGGATCAGCAGCTTATGCCTCACCCGATGGCATGGGTCATGTGTGACCCATTTATAATGTATAGGTCCTGGCAGAACTGCGACTAATTATGCCACTTGATTGTGCCCATACATGAAATTTTTGTGACCAACGGCTAATAAGACTGTTTACAAACTCCTAACATTTTGGACCAGCCGCCGTGGCGAAGTGGTTAGCGTCGCGGACTCCGGCTGGGAGGTCGTGGGTTCGAATCCCATCAGAGTCATGTGGGTTTTTTCTGCCCCGACCGGCTCCTACCCAGAGTTGAGTTTGCTGCGGACTCAGTTGGGAAGACTGGGACCACACAGTCGAGTTTCATCCACTTAATGGATGCGTTTCTGAGAGTGTTGCTCAAATTTCATGACCAACACTGCAGGTGCCTGTATCTCTCGGGCCTGGTTGACGCCAGGATATATTATGAAAGGAAGCGTAGAGTACAGCCCTGTCATGTAGTCTCAGACCGAAATGGAAATCCGTAGCATCATCACAATCATCCCCATTCCCATTGATCAGCATTTAAAAAAAATGTCTCAAATTCTGTGGCCCTTCATGCCCTGCTCTCATGGTGACCTCAGTTTCGATGTCCTCTCCGCGTCTGTGGCCTTGGTTTGCTTCCGTCGGGGTCACCGGTATCGGCGAGTCCATGGGGGCTGTCGTTGGACGGACGTGGTGGCGCCCTCCGGAGGGAGAGCTCACTCACGCCGGCTCCGCGACTAAGCAATTATTGTCGTCCGTAGGGGGGCTTAGTAGGTGGTGTCCTGCGTATGTTAGATCAGAACAGGCGCCACTGAACACCACCGAAGTGACTCGGCAGCAGTGTAGTGTCTCCTCCGGTGGGTTGCCTCATGACGACTTGACATTGACTGCTCCCTGTGGATTATTGGTGCCGGGGCTGCGGCGGGGCCAGCCGGGCTATGGCTGTGGACGGGGTGTCGGAATGAGCGGCGTGGGTGCACTGCCTCTGAGGTAGCGCAGAGGTTGGGACAGCAAAAAAAAAAAACAAAAAAAAAAACTCCTAACATTTTGTGAGCATAGCTCTGTCTGTTCATAAAATATGTTTTTATCGAGTCATTGAAGACCCAGCAAACATGGTAAAGGTTAAGGATGGGGGCATCTTTGGGTACATTTCACAATTTTCCTTTCCAGCAGAATGAACTGATCTATGTCCAGCATGATGTGAGCATTAAATTAGAAAGCTGACAGCTAAACACAACTTGCAAGACTTCGAAAGCTAAGCAAAACTTGCCAGAAGTGGACAGTACTAAACTGAGGTGTTGGATATATAAAACCAAGCTGACAGTAAATGCAAATGTCAGCAAGATAATTTGACCTTTCATAATACCTTAGTTTTTAAAAGCAAAGTTAAATCACATTATCATAATAATGTAATAATGTCAAAGAAAATGTTTGCTTTGATTTGTTGCGAGTACTCACACCTACTCACACTAAAAAGGCTGTACATGCTAAAACCTGCCCCCCCCCCCCCCCCCCCTCCCCCCCCCATACACATCCTTAGGAATTTACAGAGAATCCAAGCCTGCTTATGTGAAAGGGAATCAAAATAGTATGCAAACTTCAGCTTAATTTGTTGTGAAAATATTTCAGACAAAAACTGATACATCAATATATGCCTCATCAGTCCTGTCAAATATTGAACCTTAACCTCATATCTATGCAATGAAAATTAAAACACTTCAAACGTTTTCCACATCAGGCTGACACTGTAAGCATGACTGATCTTCATCTGAGAAAGGTCTGTACAAAAGGACTTCTAAGAGAGCGCTCTTGAAGTGATTTTCAAAGAAAATCTGGAGCATTTTGGTCATGTCTTGAATGAAGACATCATCTTTCTGAACGGTCAGAACCTTACAGTCCACAAAATATACAACGAAGTAACATGTCTTTGATCCTGTGCACAGCATCTGTCCTGTAACTGATAAAAATAATCATGTCCTCGTTTCAGTTTCAACTGACCTCAACATTTTCTAGGTATGGCACTGTGGAAGGAGAGATTTTTTGATCTCTTGCGGTGTAAGGGCATTTTACCTCTACAACTGAAAATGACCCATCTTCCTCCTGCCCCACTGCATCAGGTGAACAGGCTAGGATGGAAGTTCTTTGCAGGCAATAATGCCACAACTGCGGCACACTTTTCCTGTTTGGCCCTGAAACTTGCTCAGGGCAACTGGCTTGTCTCTTACCATGCATAATGGCTGGGGTTTTCAGTGTTGGCCCTACACTGGTCAGACTCAAGGCAATCTTCTTTTTATCTGTTTTTTTTTTCTGTCATTTTACATATCCGCCCAAAATTTGAGGAGTGCAGTCCTTAGTTCTTTCCTAGGACAACTGTTTATTGCATGACTGACCCCGAGTTCTTTTCTCTAGTTCCACTCTCTCGGTGTTTGTGATTGCCATGACCTGATGATCCTTTAGACACTGAGCTTCAAGAGAGCGAGTGCAATAACATCCATGATCATGGGAATAGGCACACATATTTACAGGTTGAAAGAGGTGTGTGACATGGGGCCATCAGTCACCTTTGGAATTGCCTTCCATGTGTTAAAAAAATGGCTTGAATAGCTGGCCATATTCCTTTGCTCTCTGAGCTGGGGTCATATACAACTCCTTCCCCAAAAGGCAGTTTGATTTCTGAGGCTTTTACTGGTGACCCCCATGCGGTCGTTTCCTAGCATGGAACGCTGTAATGTTTGTGTGCATGTTTCCCGTGTCTTGAAATCCCCCTCCTTTTGATACACAGATAGACCATGCAGCACAGAAGTTACATGTTTACAATGAGCTGATGGGACCATGCCAGCAGCACACTCACACTGAGCAGCTATGACTACACTATCATGGTCTACTTCAATGTCGACAGTGTACATAATACTGTTTTTCATTTGTGCCTGACATTTGGCATGTATGAAAACTGTCTTTGTGGAATGATTAGCAGCCCATCGGCAGAAACATAAATACCTGTCATTGTACAGACTTATAGCTTTCTTCGAAAATTTGGCATCATTGCTAATCAAATATGTACAAAGGCATTCACGTCTGAAAACAGGCAATGAAGAATTTAAATTAATGTCACGATACGTGTCATAGTCTGGAGTCTTCATGCTGAAGTCTGGCTCCATGGCAGTGGTGTGTCCAAAATTGGCATTGCATTCATACGCTTCCAACCTGGAAAAGCACACAAACAAAAATACATTTTTTTCATTGCTACAGCCAAGATGGTCACACAAAGCCTTTTCAGATCTATTAAAACATTGGGGAAAAAGATCATTTCTAAAGAAGGAAACAAATAAAAAGGCAGCACATGTATATTTTGAAATTAATATCCATGCTCTACCATGTTAGCAAAAACTATTAATATTCTTTATTCCTTAACCCTCTTGACAGGCGAGAACCCGCTAGCGCCCAACCGGAAATCACACGGCCAAAACGCTGAGCAACTGCCAGCGCCCGGTAAAACACGTGGCAACAATGGGCGCCGCCATATTTCTCGTAGAAAAGGAAGTCTCGCGAGAACGTGACTTCCTTCTTCCTGTGGCCATTTACTTCCGTTTGCAAAAAATGCGAGTCGATACGTTCCGTAGTTCTCGAGTTACGAATTTTAAAGTTTTGTGGTTGAAATGCTGTTTTTCGCCATCGCTAACCTTGATTTCTGCCGTTCTATAACGAGATTTAGTGATGAAGATACTGTGATTTGCAGGATTTACGGCATAAGACTTAGTGAAAGTGCTGGGTAATGAAGCTTAGAGTGACCTAGATTTCGACTGGGATGATGTTCCAGGTATGATTCGGAAGAACGTTCTGAGATTTCCCCCCCCCCCCCCCCCCCCCCCCCCCCCCCCCCCCCCCCCCCCCCCAGGTAAATGGTCATATGATATTCTTCAAATTATGATTAGCAAAATTTTATATTCGTAGGAATTTTAAAAATTATTTTCATTTCATATTTCGTTTCCTCTCTTTTAAATTAATTTTTAAATTGGGTAACCATGTTCAAATTACGGATTTACTTACCTTGCCGACGGGTTTTCAGCGTAACTAAGCTCAGGTAAGTGCATACTAAAGCGGTTAAGGAAGAAAAATCAAGATTGGGGATTTGAGAGTTCAACTCTCCAGTTGACTTCATAAATGAAACACATAACAGCCACATGAGCACTAAAGTACTAAATATTGACAGAGTGTATCTAGAAAATGTGTATCATTACATGCTTGGCAAATTAAAAAAAAGTAGTGATATGTAGTGGTAAGTTTAAAATTTTGACCAAAGACAAAAGATTTTTATTGAAAGAAACAGATCTCGGGTCAGCAAAAAAAATGCAAGAAATAACAGTACAGACTATATCATGTGTGTGGGGGGTGAAAGTGCATGGTGAGTGTGCATGGTGAGAGAGAGGAGAGAGAGGATGAGAGAGAGAGAGAGAGAGAGGAGAGAAGAGAGAGAGAGAGTTTAGTGGTGTAACAGGCAGAAAAAAAACATAGAATTAAAACAAAATCAAATCCCATTTTCAGTCTGATGTTGTCATTCAACACCTTTGTCATCGTGTGCCTTTTGACAAAAAGTCGTTGGGATCACAAATAAGAAGCTGCTTTAAAAAAAACTGGTTACATCACAAACCCTTACTTAAATACCTCCCAAGGTCGTGTAGCCCTGACTCTGTGTGTGGTGTGTGTGTGTGTGGTGTGGGTGTGGGGTGTGTGGGGTGTGTGTGTGACACTATACAAATCAAATAAAAGGTTATGTGTTGCCCTGGTCAAGCCCCGTGGGCCCAACCCGGGGATTTTTCAAATCGAGCCACAGAACTACTTCTGTTGTTCGGGCACTGCCAGTTATGTTGATGCTGTATCGCTCGGGGTTCATTCTTTTTACCTTTCGACAAGATCAGTTTTTTCCCACCCCTCTTTGCAGCCGTTTTCTGCTTCTTTGAAATAGTTCGGGGGTGTCTCCCCTCTCCGAACCCCCAGTAGGGTTAAAAAAAAATAGTGTTGAAATCCCGACTTCCAAGGGGTTTTGTTCCCCTTTCCCCGTGGGGGTTTTTAAAAAACTGTGCAGTGCAAAAAAGGCTTGAATCATTCGTTCATCAGTTTCTTTTTACAGAAATGAAAAAAAAGTCAAACACAAAAGTTTTGTGTTTGCCCCCTGTTTTAAAAGGGCCGAGACGACCCCGGGCTTGCCCCGGGTTTTGGTTTACCTTGGGACGCTCGCAGCCTTCCCTTATATCCCAGCGCCACCTAGCGGGTGAAGGAACGATTTTTTTTCAGGTAAGTTTCATTGTTTTTGGAAAAAGTTTTAAAATTTAACCCAAAAATTTTTCGGGCATGCCCAAAAGTTTTTAAATGTATAAAATTTTGGGTGCCCCCCCAAATGAAAGGGGAAGTTTATTCCATTTCGTGCTACTTTATTACCCAAGGGGTTTTTTTTTTGTTTAATTGGTTTTAAAGTTTACTTGGCTCATTAGTCATTGGGCTTTTTCAGAAATGAATTTCTTGCTTTCTCATAATTTATTGATTAAAAAAAACTTGTTTATTTATGTGTCATTTTTTTCCCATAAAGTTTTTGGGTAAATACCAATTAAATCCCCAATAAACAAAGGGGGAAGGGAAAAACCAAACAAGGGCAAAATCCCAAGGTGTGCAAACACTGAAAACCATTACAAAAATTGTATGAGGGGCCCGGCCCCCCCTTTTCATGTACTGTATTGTAGGAAGTAAAAGGCCCAACCCTTTAAAAAGGGATCCCCCCCCAAATTTTAAACCCACAAAAACCCGATTGTGTTTATTTCCTATTGTCGTCATAGTTACAAGCTCAGGGGTCTGATTTTAAAAAAGTATCGCCTTGTTGTTTTCCATAAATCCCGGGTACATTTTCTAATTTTCCTTTTAAAAAGGATAGGGTGGGTAAACCCTAAACCTGGGTTTTTGCAAATGGTTCGAGTCTTTTTTCCCAAAAAAGAAAAACTTAAAAAAGTGGGGTTTAAACTCACGGGGTAAAATTGCCCTTTTTTTTAAAACAATTCCTTTTCCCCCTTCTTTTATCCATTTTACTTTCAAAAAACCCGCCGGGTTTTTTTTAACCTTCTTTCTTGAATTTGTAATAACACGCCCTAATTGTTATTTACACACACCAAAACCCCGTTAGTTTAGGTAGTAAAATATAAGCCCAAAATATGGTAAAGTATCTTATAAAAAAATACTTTTTCCTTACCTACTATGATTTATTGTACATTCCCGGCACTTCATCTTCTAAACAGAAGCAATAAGCGCTAAAAACATATGATAAATACGTGGCGTTCCATCCCGGAGGGCCCCCGGGCCATCGCCTGGCACTAGCCACAGCCTACATTTTCCCCACAACCCCAAACCCCCTTTTAGCTCTCAAAAAAGGGAAAAACGTGGGCCCTTTTAAAATCTTTCTTCCCCCCTCTCTCTACCCCCCAACTAGAAAACCGTGCCGTGTGAGGTGGCAGAAAATTTTGATGCCACCCCCCCACCTCCCCCCTCCCCTTTCCGTAAACTTTCGGTAGCAAAGGGTTACAATTTTAAGGACCCCCCCCCCCCCACACACACACCTTTTCTCCCCAACAAAAAAATGTTTTGGATGTAGGGAAAAAAATGGTGCAAGGGGGCTTTGGCTGCAATCAAAATTGAAAGGGGCCGGGTAATTTTGTTCGGGGTTTTTGAAACACCAAAAAAAATCACTAGTGTCGCCCGAAAAAACTGGGTGCAAGAACTTTGGGGTGGGGCCCGAGTTCATGTTCAGCTGTTTTTGTTTCTAAAAAACTAAACCCGAAACCCCCCTCCCCACTATTTATTTAAAAGATTTTGTCCTGATACATGGGTGTCCCACCACCCCAATGGTTTCACCCCACACAGCCCCACAACACAAACGCACAAAACAAAACCCAGTCAAAGAGTTTGCCACTGAAAGTGATTTTTCCCGGTTTAAAGGGGTTGCCCCAAAAAAAGTATTGTACCATGTACAAATTTCATGGAAATGAAACTCCCCTCCTCTTTCTCTACTGCCCCAAAACATTGGAAAGGGGTTTGGGGTTTAAAAATGTAAAAAGAAAAAAACCAAAAATTTTATTTTTATTACTTTTTGTTGTCTGTACTGTAGCCAAAGCATGCCACAGGCCCAACCCCCGGGGGCTCAAGAAAAAAAGACCGTGAAAACCGTTTTACTTTTTTAGAAGGGAAAAGAAAAATTTTCTAGGTGTTGCCAAGTTAGATAGTCCTTGTTTCCTGATTGAATGAACAGCAACCGGCCAGCGGGGCCCATATATGCGAGCAAATTTTTACTAAGTATTCTATATAAAACTTAGGGCCCACCAAAATAATCACTATCAATTACCCTTTGGCCCCTCCCCTTTTTTCATAGGCCCCCCGCACCTGGATCACTCCTGGGGTTTAAAAATTTGGGGAACACTGAAAAAAGCAAAAATGTCGTGACCGTTGTATTGTGTGCCCGAGTGGAGGCCTGTGTCGTAATTGTGGTTGTGCTCTCGGTGCTCATGCTGTTGGTTTGTGGTCACACACACTGGCTTGTGGATGGTTGGCACGGCTACCAGTGAACTCGTCACACGGTGAAGTCGTCACAAGCGTCCAGTGATCTCGTCACAGTGATCTCGTCACATACTTAAACCCGGCATACAGTGAAAAACGTGTGGTGAGTTCACCGTGGATTAGCAGACAAACCCTGCTCTTGATATCTGATATATTTGTCTAGATCAATAAATTTCTCGAAGTAGGGGGAAAGTAGTCCAAATTGGAACGGGGTATAGATCAGAACACGGCGATTTCTCAGAGGTTTCTGCAAAAAGATTCCAACTTTCTGTTTGCCGAGTTTCCTTCCACCAGGGGGCACTACTACACAAACAATCATGGTGACTGGCGGGAAGGTGCGGAGAAGGTGAGGTGATGAAAGATTTGTGTGTCTCTGATGTAATATTTGTTGTAAAGATATCGGTTGTATGCAGCTGTTTAGAACGTTAGGAAAATTAAGTTGCTCCATGTTTTAAACTAATGCACAACTGCTCATAACCAGACGGAATAATACTGTTTCTATTGTTCTTCTGTGTTCAGCAATACAAGATATACTCTTCCTATTTTCGCCTATATTGGAACAGTTTTGTCTTTTAAAATCGGAACGTATCAAATAAATCGTATATATTGGAACAGTTTTTTTGTCTGCTAAAATGAACATGTTCCAATCAGCACGATGATTTTTCAGCATTCTTTAATGGTATATGTTTATCTCTCCCTCTCTCTCTCTCTCTCTCTCTCTCTCTCTCTGTGCGTGCATATAATTCATGTGTGTGTGTGTGTGTGTCTGTGTGAGTGAGTGTGTGTGTGTGCGTGTTTGTGCCAGTGTGGGCGTTTGTGCCTCTGTGTGTGTGTGTGTGTGTGTGTGTGCGCTTGCACACATGTGCGTGTGGGTACAGGCATGTTTGCTTTCAGAGTTGTTGCTATTTATATGTGAATTTAATCGTTTCTTTTTTCACACACCTTTCTATTCCACTATTTCATTAATTTTAAACCAAAATTACGCATAAACCAATTTCCCCTTTTCGCCCCAAAAGGTAGGGAAACGATGGCTGAAAAACATGGAGGGGCCCAACAAAATTTTCGGAAGGGAAAACATTCAAAATTCAACTTTTCCCGTCATGGCTTTCCCAAAGGGGCACTCTACACTCCCAGTGAACTCGCACACTAAGTCGTCACAGCTGAAAAATTTTGGGGCGAGTTCACCGTTGTTTTTTTTTGCAATTAACGGAACTCGTCACCCCCTGAAGTCGTCACAGTGGGGGAAAAAATCAAATTTTAGCACCCTGTTTTGAAAAACGTCAGAAGAATCACACCCCCCCCGACACTCTTCCTCTCATTTTGGATGTGTGTGTAATTTGGGTACACTGTCATGTCTGTGTGCTTCTTTGAGCGCCGTGCGAAAGTGTGTTTTTAGGGTGTGTGGTGTGTGTGTGGTGTAGTGATTGTGTTTAGTATGTATGTGACTTATGTAGGAAAGTGTGTGGTCTTTGGTCATGCGTGCGTGGATGTGTGTGGTGTGTGTGTGGTGTGAAGAGAAGAGAGAAGAGATTGTGTGTATCGTGTGCCCAGAAAAAACGCCCAAAAAATTTTTTTTGGTAAAGGGGCAGAGAAGGATCACCCTCTCTCTCTCTACGTATCCATCTCTACATCCTCCTCTTTTGGGTCTCTGACCAAAACCACCAAATAACACGGCAGGGGAAAACGCAAAAAAATTCCTGATGAATTAGACTGACAAGATGTATTCTTTTTAAAAACTGATACCTTTAAACCCTGAAAATTTCGACATCTGTTTTTCGCCTCTCCGCCCGAAACCCTTTTAAATGTAGTCATTCTTCTAGTTCTTCATTTATTTGGGGCGGTGTAGTGTGAGCTGTGGTGGAAAATAACATCGCGGCGCCCGCGCGCGGTTTTGGTTGTGTGTTGTGTGGGTCTCGTTGTGTGTGCGGCGGAATCTAAGAAAATTTAAGATTAATTAAAAAAAACCACTTTTCAATTTCAGGAAGACTATCGGACATACCAAAAAAATAGGTTAGACTGGGGTATATCCTGAAGGGTTGTGGGGGTTTAAAACTTAGGGGAATTTTCGGTATGTATAAAAAAAGAAAAAAACAAACTATAAAACATATACAAATTTTAAAAAAAAGGGGAGATTTATTCAATAAAACAGGAGGTAAATCTCTCCCCCTTTTCCCCTTTCTCCTCCCTCTCTCCCCTCTCTCTCTCTCTCTGTACAGTACTAGTACCAGGGTAGATCACAGAGTTGATTCATGGGTAAACGGGTTTAAATTATCCTTCGTACATACTAGTACCACGGTAGCATCCCTTTAGACACAGGGGATACACGAGACAAAAATTTACAGAGTAAGGTGAATTCGGTCGAATAAGGTGTACACACACACACCACACACACACACACACACACACACCACACACACAACAAATCAATTCCAAATTTGTACAAACTGATTGTTGTCTAACGTAAGAAAAAAGTCAAAAGTCTGTGATCACCCTGAAAAATTTATTTTTTTGTAAAGTGAAAAATAAAAATAAAAATAACAAATAATACCTATATAAAAGCTTTCCTCCGACAGATTAGCAAGTCAAGTCATGGAAGTTGCTATCTGCATCTTTTGCCAGCAAAGTCAACCACACAAAGGCCGGTTTGTGTGATGGGACATGTAAAGAGGGGCAGCATCGTATTTGTGGAAAACGGCATTGACAGAAGAATTTACAGACAAGCCTGTCAGGGGAAGACAGAGTGGGTGGAAAGCCAAGACTTTAGGCCCACGCCTGGGCAGAAGCGTTTTTGGGGAGGGGGAAACCCTACGATTGCAAAAGAAACCGCCTCTATGGCGTCATGTAGAGAAAACTATTTAAATTTGGGCCAAAAAGACAGGCCAGTTTTCCAGCCCCCGCTGAGTGAAAGGAGATTTCACTGCTGATGACCTGTAACAACAAGCCGATCATGGAGGACGACCATTTGCTTTTGAAATCATCCCCAAGGCACACAACAGGCCCCCCCTTGCGGGTTTGATCGAGGGCTTCACCAAGGGTACCCCACGGGCCAATCCAAGGAGGGCAACATACGGAGATCACCAGGCGTCGGGCTGCCTGTAATGCCAGGTGAGGTCTATCAAGAAAAGACATCTCACCAGGGGCACACGGAGCACTACATGCGGGAAAAAAATCGGGAGCAGCGTGAAAGCAAGCTGTCCGAAACGCCCCCAAGAAGACAGCTGCAGCCACCATACATCAGCATACACCTTTTGCTGAGCATTTGAAAACAGGAGTCAGGGGCCCCCCATTCCCAACCAGCGCAGAAACCGCCCTATCTCCCTAATTTTTGCCTTTTAAACACCGCCAGCGAAGTCCCCCCCCATCCCCAGGATCTCGGTTTTTGAAGGGATAGAACCTTGGCCTAAATTGAAATCCAGGGGAAAAACACCGGGACAACAAGCGCATGGTTGTTCTTCTCTGAAAAACAGGAAATCTACTCAGTCTGGCCAAACGGGGTAGCAGACGGAAAAATAAGGGGTCGGGGGCACCCTTCATAACAGTTGTGGAGTTTTCCCCTTTTTTTCCGTGAGAGGACCGGGCAAAGCAGCTACCCCGCCTTTGCTGTTATTCTGGGAAGTCGGGGGGATTATCTGGCTGGCTGCGGGCCTGAAACGGGAACTTTCGACGCAGAGATTTTTTTTCGAACTTGGAATGTGTCCCCCCTGGATTTTGAAGGGCCGGCATGGGCGCCTTCCGTAAATTTTTTTTACAAAAGTTGATGTTCGTGGATCCCCTTCCATTGGGACAACAGTTTGGGGTCATATGCAGGAGCGGGGGGGGTTCCAGGCCTACCCCAAAAAGACCCAGCATTCCACGGTTACTGTCGACACCCTGACCTCCCACCTTCCTTTGGGGGAAGATCACCATTCTGGCAAAAAATTGGGAAAGGGGGAACACAACAAAGGGCAGCGCTGCCTCTTGCACCTACAACCCAGACAGGATCAATTCAAACGTTTTGGGCCCCCTCCAGCTGCTTGTTTTTTTCAAAACATAAGGACCAACAACGACGTGGAGGATGAACGCCGACAAAAAACCCAAAAGGGTTCCAGTGCAGGAAACCTAACCTTACGATGGGCCAACTGTCAGAACGAATCCAAAAATTTTACCAGAGCATGCCACTTTTTTCAAGGGGTCCCAAACCACATCAGACCCCAAGAGCCGATCCAGGGCCCCCAATGCCAAGCTCTTCAGGTCTGGGGTCGCAGGGGACCAGGGGAGGGCAACCCGCCAGTTTTTGAAGCCCCAGCCACTTGTACCAATTTAGAAAAAAGGAAAGAAAAAAGGGGGGGGAAGGGAAATTGTTTCACAAAGAAAATTGGGTTTGGCCAAGTGAATTGTCAAAAACTGTTAGTTTGTCAAGAATAACTCATTTTTCGAAAAACCTTCTGGCAAGCAACAAAGTTGGTTTCTCCTCCATTGGGGGAAAAATGTTTTTTTTTTTTCCGTTTTTCTGCTCGGGGGGGTGCCTTGGAAGCCAAACAGCGGGGATGTTGACAAAGTGACATGCTCCATTCCGAATACTTGTGATGGCCCTCCCATGTCTTTTTCAGACCCCCGTCCATACCTTTGGACAAAAGGGAAATCGGTTTATGCAGTAATTTGTTTAAGATTAATGAAATAGTGGAAATAAAAGGTTTGAAAATAAAACAGACTTAAATTTACATATAAACAGCAACAACCTGAAAAAAAAAAACAACCTGTACCCACACGCACATTTTCAAACGCACACAAACACACACACCCCACACCGAGGCCAAAAACCCCACACTGCACAAAACACGCACACACACACCCACTCACACAACACCAACCACACACAGAAATATGCACGCACAGGGGGGGAGAGAGAGAGGGAGGAGGGAGAATAAACTATACCATTAAAGAATGCTGAAAAAAAAAACGTGCGATTGGAAAAATTTTCTTTTGGGAGACAAAAAAAACGTTCCAAAAATAAAAGATTTTAGATACTTTCCGGATTTAAAAAAACAAAACTTTCCAATAAGGGGAAACATAGGAAAGTATATCTGAAATGCTGAACACAGAAAACATAAAACATATTATTCCCGTCTGGTTAGGCAGTTGTGCATTAGTTTTAACATGGAGCAACTTAATTTTCCTAACGTCTAAAAAGCTGCATACAACCGATATCTTTACAACAAAATATTACATCAAGACACACAAATCTTTCACACCTCCCCTTCCCGCCCCTTCCCGCCAGTCACCGAGTTTGTGTAATATGCCCCCTGGTGAAGGGAAAATCCAAACAGAAAGTTTGGGAAACTTTTTTCAGAAACCCTGAGAAATCCCCTTTTTTATCTAACCCCGTTCCAAAATTTTGGGCACTTTTTCCCCCCACTTTTGAGAAATTTATTGATCTAGACAAATAAACAATACAAGAGCAGGGGTTTTTTTTGCTAATCCACGTGAACTCACCACACGTTTTCACTGTATCCGGGGTTTAAAAGTGACGAGATCACTGTACAATCACTGGACGCTTGTGACGACTTCACCGGGACAGTTCACGTAGCCGTGCCAACCACCACAAGCCAGTGTGTGACCCACAGCCAACAGCATGACACCGGAGCACAACCACAATTTCACAAAAAGGCCCCACTCAGGGACACAAACAACGTCACGACATCTTTGCTTTCTTTAGTGTTCTCCAATTACCCGGGGGAGTCAGGTCGAGGGGCCTAGCAAAAAGGGCGGCCCAAAGGGGAATGATAGTGATTTTTTGTAGGCCTATAGGAAAAAAGTATAGAATAGCTTAGTACAAAGTTGCTCGCATATATACCCCCTGGGGCCCTTTGCTGTTCATCAATCAGGGAAAAAGGACAGTCTAAATTTGGGGACACCTAGCAATCTTTTCATTTCCCTTGCTAAAACAAAGTACAACTGTTTTTTACGTCTATTTTTTTGGAAACCCCGGGTTTGGCTGGGCATTCATTTCCAGTCGACAAAATAAAGAAAAAAAAAAAATTCTGTTTTTTCTGTTACATCTACCCAAAAACCTCAATTTTTTGATAAGTAAAAGGATGGAGATCATGTACATGTATTTTACATGGACAATACATTTTTTGGGGCAACAAACCCGTTCACCGGAAAACACATTTAGGGGGAACCTTGTACGTGTTTTGTGTTGTGCTGTGTTTGTTTGTGGGGGTGTGTGGGGGAAACCATTGTTTAGGACAGCATGTATCAGGACACACTCGATAAAAAATGGGGAGGGGGGTGTTTCTGGTTTGTTTTCTTTGACAAAAAAACAGCGAAGCATGAACCTGGCCCGCCAAAGTTCTTGCACCCAGATTTTTTCTGCGACACTAGTGATTTGTTGGGGCCAAAAACCCGAACATAAATTATCTGCTCCTTTAATTTTATTGCAGCCAAACATCCTGCACCAGATTTTTCTACCTGCCAAAAAAGTTTTTTTTTTTGGGGGAAAGAAGGGGTGTGTGTGGGGGGGGAGGGGTCCTTTTAAAAGACATCTTTAGCTACCGAAAGTTTACAGGAAAGGAGGGGGGAGGGAGGGGGGTGGCATCAAAAATTTTTTTTCCACCTACAAGGCAACGGTTTTCTAGTTGGGGGGAGAGAGAGGGGGGGGATAGCAAGATTCAAAAGGGACTTTTTTTGAGAGCTAAGAGGGTTGGGTGTGTATGTAGCTGTGGGTAGTGCCAGGGCAGGCCCGAGGGCCCTACGGGGTGGAACCCCACGTATTTATCATATGATTGTAGCGCTTTTTGCTTTTGTTTATGACGATGAAGGCCAGGGAAATTTCAATATATCATATAGGAAGGCAAAAATAGTTTTTATAATGAACTTAACCCTATTTGGGTTATATTTTACACCCGACTAACGTGTGTTGGGGTGTGTAAATAACAATTATCTGTTATTTTCAAATTCAAGAAAGAATGAAAAAAACGGGGGTCTTTTTTAAAGTAAATGGATAAAAAGAAAGAAAAGGAATTTTTTTAAAAAAAAGTCATTAACATGAGTAAAACCACTTTTCAATTTACGTTTTTAGGGAAAAAAGACCGAACCAAGCAAAAAGAGTTCAGGTTCACCCACCCAAACCTTTTTAAGGAAGTTAAAAAGGGACCGCATTTAGGACTACAACAAGGGGATACTTTTTTTCCCCTAAACTAGACCCCTGAGTCTTGTAACTATGACTGACAAAAAAAAAACACAATCTGATTTTTTTTTAAATTTGGGGGGTGATCTTTTATAAGGTTGCCTTTACTTTACAAAACAGTACATGAAAATGGGTCCGGGCCCCTCATCCCTATTGTAATGGTTGCAGTGTTTGCACACCTTTTCATTTTGCATTGTGTTGTTTTTCCTCCCCCTTTTTTTATTTTTGAATTAATTGAATTTACAAAATCTTCTGGGAAAAAATGACACATAAATAAACAAGTTTTTTTTAATCAATAAATTAGAAAAGCAAAAAATTCTTTCTGAAAAAGCTAAGACAATGAGCCAAGTAATACTAATACAAAAAAACAAAAGAAACCGCTTGCTAATAAAAGCACGAAATGGAATAAACTTCTTTTCATTTTTTTTCACCAAACTAATACTTCAAAGACTTCTGGACGGGTCCCCGAATTTTTGGGTTTTTTTTTTTAAAACTTTGTTCAACACAAGAGAATTTCCTGAAAATTTCGTTCCTTCACCGCTGGTGGCGCGGGGTATATAAGGTTTGGGGGGGAGCGCAAGGTAAAAAAACCCCGAGGACAAGCAGGGGATGCTGGGCCTTTAAAACATTCAGCCAGATTTTTTGGGTGTGACTTTTGTTTCATTTCTGTAAAAAAAAAACGATAAAGAATAAAGTCAAAAGCTTCTTTGCCTGCACAGTTTTAACCGGACGGGAAGGCGAAGGAATCATTTGGGAATCCATTTCAACCCTTGTTTTTAAAATACGCTTCCCGGAGATGTAGACCCCTGAACTAGCAAAGAATGCAAAAAACGAGCTGAAAAGATGGATGGGGGGAAAGGGGATCTTGTCGAAAGGTAAAGAATGAAACCCACGATCAGCATGCTAACATAAAATGGTCGGGCCCGAACATCAAAGTAGTTTTGTGGGCCCATAATAAACTCCAGGTGACCCCCGATCTTGAGCCCGGTCCCACAATAAATTTTATTTGTTGTAAAGTTTCCACACCACACCACCACACACCACACACACACACACACAACACAACAACAGGTCTTGGCACACGACCTTGGGAGGTTTTTAAATTGGTTTGGGGAACCAGTTTTTTTTTTAAAGCAGTTTCTATTTTGTGATCCCAAGAATTTTTTTCAAAAGGCCACGATGAAAAGGTGTTGAATACAACTCAGACTGAAAATCGGATTTATTTTTGTTTTTTTCTATGTTTTTTTTTTGCCGTTAACCCCACTCACTCTCTCTCCTCCCCCCTCTCCTCTCCCCCTCTCTCCCTCTCTCCCCCTTTTTCCCCTTCTCTCTCCATGCACACTCACATGCACTTTCACCCCCACACATGATATAGCTGTACTGTTATTTCTTTCATTTGTTTTTTCTGACCCTGAGATCTGTTTTTTTTCAAAAAAAATTTTTGTCTTTGGGCACAATTTTTTACTTACCCCTACATACACACTTTTTTTTAATTTTCCAAGCATTTTGATACACATTTTCTAGTACACTCGTCATATTTATACTTTAGTGCTCATTGTGGCTGTTTTTGTTTTCTTATGAAGTAAAATGGGAAAAGTTAAATCTCAAATACCAGAATCTTTATTTTCTCCCTTAACCGTCTTTTTATGCACTTACCTGAGCTTTAGTTCCTGAAAAAAC
>CM031598.1:47008779-47033515 GCA_018398815.1 Conus ventricosus | reverse complement strand
CATGGTGTATTTGATTTGACACAACGGAGTTTGATCCCCTGACTGGATGAAGCCAAGATTTGGTCAAATTTTTCTGAATCAGCGGTGCAGATACCTATATCTGTTGGGTTTATTAGATGCCGGATATATTGTGAAAGGACCGGTGAGTACAGCCTTACATGCATCTGACAGCAGAATGCAACCCCAACGACATCATCTTCATCTTTCATCGATTAGCTAAAAGATACAAAAATCAAATCTGTGCCCTTCATGCCTGTTCTTGTGGGACCTCATTTTCGATTCCTCTCCACGTCTATCTCGTCATGCAGGGCTTTGTAGTGGGCCTTTGAAATAAGAACATAGACATCGAAGTGACTGCCACAAGCAGTGTCTTCCTCTTGTTGTATGCCACCGAGCCCGACTTTTAACTATTAGCTCCTCATGGATTGTGCCACCGACAATGAGATTGAACAAACCAGCATGTGGCTCTGAACGAGAAAGAAGAATGAGTGGTGTAGGGACAAATTGTCCACTGACCGACGTGGCACGGAAGATGAGACAGTAAAAAAAGAACTCCACACCCACACACTGCGCGTGCACCCTCACACACACACACACGCACGCACCGCCTGCACGCACGCACCCATGCACACACGCACACGCACCTCGCACGCACCGCACACACACACACCCGCGCGCGCGCGCGGGCACACACACACACACACACACCCACACACACACACACACACACCTTCGCGCCGCGCGCGAACGCAACGCATTAGACTAAACAAAACGATACAAGATGTAATGTTGTTTATATAATATTGTCGAATGAACACAAAAGCAGATAATTTTTCACGGTGTACACGATATTTTGTTTGATGTTTATGCATGCACTACAGTGGCATATTGTACGCTCTCTACGAACAAACCTGATTTCTATTTTAAAAAAAATAACAACAACATAAAAAAAACAAAAAACCACCGCCAACCATGCAAGCCTTCGTGTTCTCGGTGGATCGAGTGTCAGAGGATTACGCCGAGTGACTCTACCAGAAGCGGTCTGGGACTTGGCTGAGGGTGTATTTGTTCGGAGGTTAGTGCTAACAGAGGGATGGGAAATGGAGGACGAGCGTTGTGTGTGGGAAGGGGGGGTATTGCGGGGGGGGGGGGGGGGGGGGAGCAGGAAGGGGGGAAGTGAGGTGGGTGTAATGGGCCGTGTGGGAGTGTGTGCGTGCGTGCGCTCTGCGCGCCTCGTGTTGTGTGTGAGTGGTGCGTATGTGAGTCGTGCGGTGCGTGCGAATGTGGTGCGTGTGTGTGTGAGTGGGTCGCGTCAATTTTCCACCGACCGTATTATTTTCGTCACAACTGCAGAACGGAACAGAAGACGAAGTGGAGGAGTGCTGTTTTTTCTAATACCTAAATGGAAATACAATAAGACTGAGTGATTGTTATCGGAGCCAGCCGAACAAAAACAAAAGAAACAGAGAGAGAGAGAGAGAAGAGAGAGAAAGAGAGAGAGAGAGAGAGAGAGAGAGAGAGAGAGAGAGAGAGAGAGAAATCCTCCTATCTCCTTTTTCCTACTACCTTCGACCATGTACCCACCCCCTCTCTTCGTCACCGTATTCTTCACCTGGCCCCATCCACACACTCCCTCCCCTCCCTCCTTACACACCTGAAATCCGATGTTATATTGTAATCTCTCTCTCCTCTCTCCTCGGATCTCTCTCACTCTCCGTTCTCTCTCTCTCTCTCTCTCTCCCTCTCCGAACTTGCACACAAAAAGTGTAAGTCAACCAAAACCGCTCTAATCAAAGGCAAATCAATAATAAGTTTAATTCTCTCTCTCTCTCATCTCTCTCTCTCTCATCTCCAATCACTCTCTCTCTCTCTCTCACTCTCGCTCACACCACACACAATCACCACACACACACACACACACACACACACACACACACACACACTCACACACACACACAATAACACACACACACACACACACACACACACATGTAAATCCAGTATCACCTCTCTTCAGTCTGTCCCTGTCTGTTTCTTCGTCAAGTGTGCACAGTACACAGATAAATACACACAACGAACACCTAACGCAAAATATGCCGTAGATGAATAACCTACATTACGCAACAGGCAACTTAACGAATCCAAGCGCGTGCGCGCGTGCGCCGCGCGCGCACTACCCACACACACACACACACACACACACGATACACACACCACACACACACACACACACACACACACACACACATCACACACAACACACACACAACACACACACACACACACACACTCACATACAACACATACACACACGTACACACACACACACTCACACACAACACACACACACACACACACCCAACACACACACCCACACATCACACAACCCACTTACACAACACACACACACACAACAACACACAGCACACACACACATACACACACAACACACACACACACACACACACACACACACTCACATACAACACAATACTCACATACACGTACCCCACACAGACACACAGAACACAGACACACACACACACACACACACACACACACACACACCACACACACACACACACACACCACACACACACACACACACACACACGTGTGTATAAGAAACTCGGGGAGGGGTGGGGGTGGTCATTTTACAGGTACAATAATAACTGAACAAAGGATCTGTGCAACGTACACACACACACACACACACCACACACACAACACACACACACACACTACACCACACACATACACACACACACTACACACACACAACACTGGATGCCAATTCCAATGAGTTGATAAAAACATTTCGCAGAAAACCATTTGTTATTTTTACACGAATTATTTAGTACAATGACTGGATTGAAGTAACATCCCATCCAATGGAGAGATTCAATTATAGTCCCTCATGCTAAAGCAAGCAAACCATACACGATGTAAATATTATAGACCTACTCTCTGACATCTCATGTATGGCAAATTAATGGAGCAAAATGTTTTAAATCGATGACTTATCATCGCGAAAAATGTGGATTTCCTGAAAACCAGGGAGGCTTAGAAAAGGCAGATCAACCATTGATCATTTAGTGAAATAAAACAACTCAAATCAAACATCAATTTTGCCAAAAGACAAACTGTTCTAGGCCACATTCTTTGATATAAATAAGGCAAACGATCAGGTTTGAGCATGAACGCTTAACTATACAAGTAAAACGTTTGGGCTTTCGGGTCATATTTATGACTATGTTAAAACATTTTTATGGCCAACAGAAGTATCCAAACAAGATTGGCAAATTTATTCCTCCTAAAAGATTCGTTGACATGGGTATCCCTCAAGCTCAGTACTTGCTCCTATCCTAATTATTTCCACCTCCTAATTACCAATATTATTTCCAAAAAAAAAGTACTTATTCAGGAAAATGGCCGATGATATCTGTTTGGTGGATGAATGTTACTTTAAAAAAGAAAACCAAAAAAGGATCTAATAAATTTGATAAAAAGACATATCATTATGATCTAGACAATATGCCATGTTTTATGGTCAGAAAATGGTTTCAGCTTATCACCTCAAAAATCTCACTATAGAATGCTATTTTAATAGCCCAGGTGGATCTGTTCAACAATGCCCCAAATTCAAAGTAATAACATCACACTTAAATACGCTTCAAATAATAAAGACCTTAGTGTTTATATAACTCTAAGCTCCTCTTGGAACCTGCATTTAGAACATGCTGTAAATGAAGCAAAGAAATCATTGAACCTTCTAAAAGTCATAAGCAAAGCAAGCTAGGGTCAAGACACATAAAAGACATTAATTCAATGTCCTCTGCTCAACTTAGTCTAAATTGTCGATGCACTCAAAGAGTAATCTTTAGTGCTCCAAACATATCTATTGAAAAAACTGCCAGAGCATAGATTGTAAAGCATAGAGAAATATACCTTGGTCGTTCCTTTCATGGTTCCATCATATGATCTACATGAAGCAAGGTGTATTGCCTCTTGATGATCAGCCGAAAATTAGCCTGTGCCTAAATACATTTTAAGATGCTCTGTCCATTCCAAAATTCAAACCAAATGAAACTTGAAAATTAGTCCGATATTCATTTCAAGCCGTGCAAAAACGTAATCCGATCTAATAAAACTATTCTTACATTTTCTCTAGACAAGTTGACAACACTAAACACAAATCTAAAGAAATTAGCTGTGGTTCCAATAAGTCCCTTCCCCAAACTGTGAGGCTTTTTTAAGGCAACGTTTGGATATAACTATACCATTGTCCAAATTAGATAAACATCAAGGTACTTGCATAAGAAGCAATCCATATGATATTTGTATCCAGTCATCTAAAAATTTTCACTGAGGTTCTTAAATAGACAATCAAGGCAGCTATGTTTTGGTCATCCCACAATAAAAATTGAAAAATCTTTTTATCTTGGTAAGGACTTCTCCATTTTCACAGCTGCATTAATAGCAATTTTAATGGGCAGTTCAGTATGTCATTGATACACCATTCAATTTTTATGGTGCACTCTTTGTGTAGACTCTAAATCATTCCCAAGCTTTAGAAACAACAATCCCGAAATCCGGCTGAAAAATCACAGAAATGAAAGTAATTATTCATGTTCTCATCAAGGGAGTATCGCAGTTGATTTTGTTGGATCCATCTCATTGTTCAATATCCTGGAAATGAATGGCTGATCGTAAGTCTTCGAGCAGTGCAAAAAAAAAACTTAATCCAAGGATATTCCCATTCTTTTGAGTTACCAAGATGGTTACCGTGCTATACATAAAACTTTCTTTTAAAATTTTGAAAAGGTATATAAAGACTACATGCTTCCCACATACAAAGCCTATTCTCAATAAAGTGTTTGTTTAAAAAAAAACGCTCGATCACAATGTAAAAAAAAAAAGAACTCCTTAATAAATTATACAATTTATTAAAAAAAAAATGTCGAAAAAACAACCCTAAACACTCGCAAAAAAAATTGTTCACACTGTTTTAACAGACTTCAAAACCAAGTTCACTAAAAAACATCCATGTGTTGTGCGGTCTGTATCGGGGGGGGGGAGTTGGTACAACACATATTTTGACTTTGGTCCTTATTTGAATCACTCTATCAAAATTCAGAAAAGATGAAATCAAATGCATTTCCAAGAACCTGTATATCTTTTGAACTTTGGTTCAGAACTTAATGATAAGTCCAGTCGGCGTAGTTTAATGATTTCTGCGTATTTTAGACTGTTTTTTGGGTTGGACTATGCAGTTTGATTTGTTAATGTTGCTTTTTTTTCTAAGGATTGTTCTTATGTAGTATTTCCCCTAATATTTTAACCACACACACACACACACACACACAAACACATGCAAGCACGGCATACATACTACCACTCACATGCACATCTCAAGTAAACGCTTACTTCCTGTCTAATATCACTTTAAAGTGAAAATACGTACATCGAAGAACAACAACAACACACTCCCACACCAAAACCGAAGAGAATTACACACACACACACAAAAGTTTATATCACATTAAAACGAAGAGAAACACACTCACCCACCACGCGCGCGCGCACGCACGCACGTACACACACACACACACACACACACCACACACACACACACACCACTACGAACTGTTCAAAGGCCCAACGTTTCGCTTCATCAACAACCATCTGTGGTTTTACCCACATCACAGGGTCAATGTAGCGAAACTGTCCCAAGTTCGATCAAACTCCTAAAGGCATAACGACATACTCCCCTTCAGTCACGGAGACCCCTCCCCCCAAAAAAAAAACGAAAGAACAAATCCTTGAAGAGCGAAAAACAAAAAAAAAAAAGAAAAAAAAAAAGAAAGAAAAAAGAAAAGAAAGAAAACCGGAAAGAAAGCGGACACCAACAGAAGTGCGGTGAACAAAGCACGCTCGCGTGCACCTTCTGGACACAATTTCAATCAGGCGGAAAACATCCCGAGAAACTCTGTGCGCGCGTGTTGTGTGTGTGTGTTGTGTGTTCCTTGTCCTTCTGTCTTCGTGCCGTGTGTTTGTGCCCACGACACTGCCTGACAGCCCGCGGAAGACAGAACCGACTCATGAATCGCGCACCAAATAAACACCAATCCTGGGAACAGAAGGGAAAAATATTGGCCATGACAAGAACAAAAAAGGACTTTTCTACCTGCAACATGTTTGCGTCGAAAACTTAGTAGTGGACACGAATCGTACAGAGCTGAATTACAGACTGTTTAATTTTTTAAACTTCATCCCCTTTTTCTATCTCTTTCCCCCCCAACCCTCACTCTGATAATTTAACACAAATAAATCGATACCTTTTAGCTGCACGATTCGGCCAATACTGTTACCTTCCTAGCGATTGGTATGCAGCCAAATAGCGCTGCCCACCGGCGGCGGTCAACTGCTTGTTAATCCTCGTGCGTATGACTACTTCGATAATCTTGCACGGGGTATATCGGCCTGCCATTTGTTGGGTGAGGTCCGGCTGTGAGGTGTTGGAACCAAGTCGGTGTATTGTACGTTTTGTTTCCAGTGGGAGTGTTTCCGGCTATGGATAGCACTAGAGCTTACAGGCTGCGGCTTTTGTTTTCTGAGACAACTATTGTCATTGTGAAGAAGTGGCGCATTTTACACACCTCATCTGTGTTCTTTTTCATGTGGAAGGATCATCGTTAATGTTTGTGTGAAAACGATTAGATGAAGATCCACTTAGTAATCGAGTCATTTTCCTGGGAACTGAAGAGACAGTATCTAAAAGCTAACAATGATTCAGTTCTTCTTTACCGAGAATTTTCGTCGGTCGCCATTGAAAATAGAAGGTAATGTATTTGGATAAAAAAAAATAATAGGTCATGAAATACTAATACTCACATTAATTTAAAAATAAATATTATATATTATAATGTTATTGTTTGTATCTTACTGCCACATCATAATCATCATCAACATCCTCATATATTAATTATTATTACTATCGTTATTGCCATCATCATCAATATTGTTACTGATCTTAAAAATCAGACCAATAAATCAAAAACGAACGTTACTTAACACGAAACGCCGTGAAATATATATGGATTAAGACTCAGAAAGGTAAAATAAAACAAATTAATAACGCATCAAGCATTTTTTAGCCAGCCTCTTTTATGGGCTTTAACTTCGACAGTCCGTATTCCCCCACATTTCAGACCATTTTTAAAGCACGATGTTTATTTGACAAATACTAAGAATCAAATAACTCACATTGAAGAGACGGCGAAACATGATAGCCGTATAATGCATTGTTTCCAAAGTTTCATTGACTTCTATACCACTTTAAGGATATAACTTTGTCCAAAAACTTTAGGAACACACACACACACACACACACACACACACACACACACACAACACACAACACACAACCACACGAAAGATGCGAGCGCACGCCATCTTTTTCTCTCTGTCCCCAACCCACCCCCCCCCCCCCTCAGTTTTTGTCTCTGTCTCTTCTCTCTCTCTCTCTTCTCATCTCCTCATCTTACCTTCCTCTCTTCTCTCATCTCGCTCTCTCTCTGTGCCGCCCCCCACTCTCTCCACACGACGTGGGAAGCACTTTATCTCCCCCCCCCCACCCTCCTTCTTATCTGTCTCTTTGTCTGTCTGCTTGTCTGTCCTTTTCTGTGCCTGCCTCTTTCTGTCTGTCTCTGTCACTCTCTTCTGTCTGTGATGTCTTCTCAGGAATGCGGCGTAGGGTTGTGCGTGTGCATGCTGCGTGCGCGCGCGCGCGCGCGCGCGCGCGCGCGTGTAGTGTGTGTGTTTATCTGTCTTTATCTTCCCTTACCGCTCTGCGTCTGTCTTAGTTTTCTGCTTCTTCTCACCCCCCCCTCCCCCCTCCCATATTTCCCCTCCATCAGTCATCATTCGCTCTTTTCTCTGTCCAAGTTAACTGTCTCTTCCTCCCTCTCTGTCTGCCTGTCACCCTCCCTCCTCCTTCTGTCTCTTCTGCTGTCTGCATGTCTCTGTCTGTCTCTGTCTCTCGCTCTCTCATTCTATGAGGCTTAGATGTTAGTCTCACCCTCCCCCTCCCCTTAACTTATGTCTCTCTCTGCCCCCCCCTCTCTCTCTCTCTTTCTCTCTCTCCCTTCCATCCCTCTCTATGCATGTCTCATTTCGATCATAGGTATGAACTTGTTTTCTAGTCGTATATTTTGGGGTTGCAGATGTTTACTCCATTAATTTATCTGTTCATTTAAATTTGATCTATTTATTCATTCCATTTTTTGTTTAGGATGGGGAGGGTGGTGGTGATTATAAAACCTTGTACACCGACAGTTGAGATATCTGAATATTTGCAGTGAACAGTTCACTGTTTACATTCAAACGGGCCCGAGGCCTTGCATTGAATACATTCTGTTAAATCTTCGTTGTCTGTTTGTCGTCTGTCTGTCCAGTCCCTCTCCGATCTCTCACTGTCTGTCACTGTCTTTCTCTCTCTCTCACATCTCTCTCTCTCTCTCTCTCTCTCTCTCTCTCCTCTCTCTCTCTCTCTCTTGTCACTTCTCTCCCCTCCCCTCTCTCTCTCTATCTCTCACATATACAGACACACACAGAAGAGGTATAATTAAGCCATGAGCGTTTTCGGTACCTTTGAAGTAAGGTCTTACCTGGGTCCTAATCCCAGTGTCTCGCGCGCCGACTACCAAATAAATTGATCACATAGAGGCCGCGCGCGCGCGTGGGTGTATGTGTGTGGGTGTGTGTGGTGTTGTGTGTTGTGTGTGTGAGTGTGTGTGTTGTTGTGCTTATGTGCGCGCATGTGCCACTAGCGTGCGCGCACCTGTCTATAGTGTGCTTGCGTGCGTGAGTGCGTGCGTGCGTGCACGCGCGCTTCCTGTCTATTGCTGTATGTTTGCGTGCATGCGTGCGTGCTGTGGCGTGTGTGTGTGTAGGGGGTGTCGGAAAGCGAAATTCCCGTGAACTCAGTCTGCCTTTATTCCTTTATACTATGTGATTGAGAGTAAAGGATGGGGAAATTTGTGGAACACTAGACGTAGATAAATTTTACTGTCATTACATTGTTCCAGCTCACCGAATTGTGAAACTATCCAACATTCCCAAAGCCCGCGGCTCATCCGACCAAACCCATGCAAGGTTACATAATTCGACACCCACACCAGCTTGACATCTACCAAAGTGACAGAGGTGAAAAAAGGCAACAAAAAAAAAAAAAAAAAAAAAAAAAAAAAAAAAGAAGCAGCCTGCTTATTAAATACAGCGTCTTTCCTAAAAATCCACTTCTTCTTCGATATTTAAATTATTTTTCATTGATATTAGGGAAAAAAAATTTCAAAATTTTTTTCAACTATGCTTCTTCTTTTTTTTCAATCCACGGGAAATTATTTTTGTTCTTTCAGAAAATGATAGTAATTGGTTTCCAGAAAAAAAGACTTAGCGTTGCTAATTTGTTGAAAGATACTGTATTTCCTGGGGGGGGAAAAGGGAAAACGGACATTATTGGCTTGCATACAAAGTGTGTTCCTGTTTTCCTCGAGCAAAAGCAATTTATTGTTCTTTAAAAAAAAAAAAAAACAAAGTAACCGTAAATAATTGTCCCTGAAAAACGGTCATCGTTCTCTTTTATTTTCCTTCAAGAAAATAAATATATTTTCCTCGACAACAGGAAAACAGTCACGATACTCTAAAACTTTTGTATTTCCAAGGAAAATAGTCTTCCATCTTTCAAGAACCATTGGTTGTAAGTGAGTGACAACAAGAACACGAATAATGATATCTATCTTGCCCTCTGGGTAATGTCAATTATTTCCCTTGTGAAAAAACAGGAAAACTCCTTATCAAAACCAGAATATAGTGATAATACTAAAGTAATTTCCTAGAAAACAGCCAATGTGACTGCTTAACAGGTGCAAGATAATTACGTTTATTTCTCTGGAAACGCAAGTGAAGACAGAACTGTATTATTGGCTTATACACTTTCCCTCTTTACCTATTTTGACGAAGAATAGTGTAATTATTCTTAAATTTAAAAAAACAAAAAGAGCAGAAAGATTTCTCAGGAATACAAAAAGGCACCTGTTTATGCCGAGTAATGAAGTCCCTCGTGGAGGAGCGAGGGGTGAGGGTAGGACAACTTATTGTCTTTTCTGAGTGTCGTCGAGGATCTCGCTTTGAGAGTAGTCCTTCCCTGATTTTAGTTCCCGCCCAGGATAACAGATTGTAAAAGAGGTTTTGCGGAGTGGAGGTGACAGCAACGGGTGGTGACGCAAACCAATACAAAACGGCAGAACGGTGCCCTCGAATTACAGTAATAATTTTCCTCGTTACGGCAAGTCGGACTGCGATAGTTTGTTTTGTCAAACTGCCAACGTGCAATCGTTGGACAGAAATAAATTTTGAACATCTGTATGAAAACTTAAGGAAGATGACAAAACAGAGTAACAAGAGCTTCAAACACTTTAGTGTTTTTTGTTGTTGTTTTTTTTTTCAAGCGAGAAACTGGCCAATGAAAAGCCTGAAACCAGCAAACGATATGAACGAAGAGTATCAATATGTAGCAATCTGGCTCAGAATGGATCAAAACCGACTTTGCGTCATACAGTTTGCGGGTCCGATACTTCTCTGCCACTGCGGGAAACTAAAGACTGCCAGTTTCTGTCCCACTGTGTGCATGCTGTTGTTCACTGGTAATGATCAAGGCGTTATAGACAGCCTTTACAACCACTTGTCATCGTAATCTTTGGCCTGGTGAAGACATTACACCTGAATGTTACAACGACCAGGCAGTATGTAAATGACATCGAAAACATGAAAAATGTTTTTTTTTTTTTTTTTCACTTTTGGCGGTCTGGTTGTAAAGATAATATAAAAGGCGTGAAAATGTAACACGCAAAAGCAAAGAACGCTAAGTCTCACATTTGAGTCATTTCCCATGCACATAAATCCATTATCTGGCCTTTCCTTTCTCTGTTTTTTCTTTTTTTTTTTTCGCTTGTTAGTTGTTGTGTTGTTGTTTTTTTGCTTGTGTTATCAACGGCTTCCACTGAATGTTTTTGTTCGGTTTTTCTATAACTCAGAGTATACCTCTTGTACTGTGTCAACCTCGTGTAAAATGTCATGGAGGAAGGACTACGCACAGCCCAAACACACTCACAGCTTGCTTACAACCTCAATTCATATATCAGCATTCGTCCACAATCAAACCACTAGTAATAGCTATAACTTTACTATACATGATCATAGACAGAACATCAATGCCATATAGAATCAAACAAAATAAAACATTCTCTCTTTCCTTGAACTTCACAAATCATTTATCTAAAACACAGTAACTAACCGGTATAAACACTTTCTACTTTACCTGCCAGGTGATCTTAACTATCACGAATCACTGTCCTTTCTTTCTTTCCTTTTCTTTTCACTGTCACTTTCACAACACACACAACTGCCGGCACTGTGTTGTCGATGGGCGCGGTCAGGTGAGACTGTTGGCGTTGTCTGTGGTTCTGCATGGCGAAGTGACGCTGCCAGGTATGAAGGTCGAACCCCCGTTAGGTAGAACAGTGACTATCAACATCGATCTGTTCTCCTTTCTTCTCCCGCATAACGCATTGCATCTCTCTCTCTCTCTCTCTCTTCTATCTGCTCTTATCAAATGGACATGGTTGCTTTTCTTTCTTTTTTTTTTTCTTATTCTTCTTTTCTTCTTCATAAATTACAAAAAACTCTTTCTCTCTCCTCCACATCTCATTCTCATCCTTCCTCTGCAGACTATCTCATGCTAATCTCTCAACTTGGTTCTCTTCTCTCCTCCCCTCATCTCTCTGCTTTTCTCTCAGCAGACCTAGAACCACTCCCTCTCCCTCTCTTGTCTCTGTTCGTTCTTCCCCTCGTTCTCCCGTTCACTCAGCTCGCTCCATCCTTCTTATGGTGTTTCCCGACTCTCCAACAAGGCGAGTACCATAGTCAGTAATTTTACCCCAGACACCCCGAAGTTAGCCCTCTAATTTCCATTTGATGTTCAAATCATGCAGCAAGCTGACACGTCCTTACTCTCTTGGTGGTCAATGTCATCTAATTTGAGTAGCTAGAATTTCATTTCACCCCCCACCACACTCTACCTTCCGCCCCATTCCCGCCTTAACTGGTGCCGTGTGGACACTGATCACTCTAAAGTGGCCAGCTGAGTCTCTGGGTGGGCGTCACGATGTCTAAACAGACAAGACGCTGTTCACAAAGTGGCCGGATAAGCTGCTCCCAGTACTGAGGCCCGTCTGGGCAGACATCGAGGCGTCGTCAAACGCTTAGTCAGTCCTAGGTGGGTCGTACTGTCCGGTGAAACCTCCCAATACGCTTAATTGCCGGACCCGACTATGGGCCCTCTTCCTGACGGCCTAGAAATTTTTGAGTTAGGGGCTTAAGTCCAACCTTGGCTGGTGGCGATTGACCACGAATTTGTTGAGTTGAATTTTGACCGTACAATTTTCCCCCCTTGCAAAAGACTATGCACCCGCATTTGTCTCAAAACACGGTACAAAAAAGACAACAACCGAATTTGCTGACACACAGCTACATCGCTCAAGTTTGGAAATACTTACAACCAACGGTTTATAATTATAAAATATACCATTAGTGAATACCACTCCAATGATTATCATATGACCTGCCTCTGCGTTATCTTTTCAACTCATTTATAACGACCTCTGTGCGCACCTATCAATTCCCCGCCTGCGGTTTGCCACATCTTCTCTTCACAATTATTATAAAAGCACAATAATATATCACGATCCATGACACTTCACTGAGAATCTCCATCCTCACTCATTGCAAATAATGCCATACTAACACAAGCGACTGTATGCTCCAAGCATATACTACATCCACATGAACAAGTCTCACAAAGAAAATATGAAACAAGTCTCACACACAAAAAAAAATATGTACATAGCCAACTGGAATGAACCCATATCCATCACATACGCTTGTAATCACACATTTATCAATAAAGAACCCCGAATGACTGACTTCCCTCTGAGTTGCAGCTTGCTAAGACTACACACTTTAAATATCGTCAGCTTTATTTCCCCCGACATTCTGTCGACCGGGAAATGTACTGCACACCGCCCCTCGATACCTGTCGGGCTGCAGTGCCCGTGCCCAAACGCAGACTCTTCTGTTTTTCAACGCGCCTCCTCAGGAATTAGAGTGGTTGATGATCCGTCTCGATCCACGAACTCATCCCCATACAGGTAATTTTGTGGAATTTCCAATGCACTAGGTAAGCACTGCACGTCCCACAACAACAGCTAAACACTCCTTCTCCACCCGTTGCCGTACCCTTCTTCCACCCTTTGTCAACTTCCTCTTACATATTCTCCACAGGCAACTCGACCTCTTCATGCTCCTGCAACAATACTGCCATATCCCACCACCGATGCCATCGGTCCGCAACAAAAATGGTTTTTGACAATCTGTAGCCTTCAAGTTGGGACGGGTACCTAGTCTTTCCAACACCGTCGCATTGCTTGCACAGCACGTCTGACCACTACTCGACCCCGCCGTTTCCCTGCCTTGACAAATCACTAGATGACACGTGATTGCAGCGAGATTGAACAAACCTCCTGTAGAAGCCAACCTAACCTAGCAGACTCCTGACCTCAGATATGGTCTTTGGTCTCTCTGACATTCATCATCTTCTCCACCTTTCCTCATTCCGGCTGCTTTGTGTCGCCTCCGACAACAAAAACTAGGAACTCCAGTCTTGGAAAGCCAACCTGGCACTTTGTTGGTCTGGCTGTGAGGTTGGCTTTCTCAACCTCACCAAGACGCTCCAAGCTTCCTCATATGCTCCTCCCATGTCTCGTATTCATCAGAATGTCCTCCATGAAATTCACAACACCTTCCAATACCGTCAATACTTTCCTCATCATTCGAGAAAAGACCGACAGGTGCGTTGACCATCCCAAAAGTTATACTACTCGCCACTGTATAGCCCATAGGAGTAGAAAAAATTCAGTGACCTCCTTTGAGCCTCACTCAAGCTATTTTGCAAGTAACCCTTGCTCAGCATCGATCCTGTGAAATACTGGCTCTGCTTGGGGCGATACTGAGCGAACAGGTCTTCCATGTTGGGTATGACCTCTGCAATCGACCTTGGTGACACTGTTCATACGTCATAGTCGACACAGAATCGATGCTCACCTGACTCTTTTCCTCACTAGACACGGGTGCACTATATGATGATTTGGACGGTTCAATTCACCAAGGGCCAACATCTTTACTACCTCCTCCTCGAACCTTGCTTGGGGCATATGGGATCGTAGGCTTTCACATGTACGGTTGCTGTGATGTCAACTCCAACCGTACAGATCTCTATAGTTGTCCTGGCCTGGTTTTATCAGTCAGGAACGCCCTATAACTGTTCTAGAGACCTCCTAACTTCATATTTTTTTTTTTACCTTATTGCATGTTGTGTCAATCCTGTCTCCTACTGTCTAAGCCCTTCAACAGTGACACATCCCTGAATACTCTTCCCCTGGAAACTCAGGCATCAAAATCTCTCCTTCTTCTGCTGGGTCTCCCTCACCTCCATCAATGATTGCTGCTGCGCCTATGGTGCTGACTCCACCCGCTGAATATATTTTTGCGGAGTAGATTTGTCCATGAAAAAGTTTTGAGTCCCATTCACACGCTTCGGCTATCCTGATCGTAACCTTTTCAAGATGGTTAAGGTCCCTTCCAATGCATCAGCAGCTTGTTTGTGATCCGTGGGAAGCAGTAACAGGACTTTATCTCCCACCTTGAGGACAATTGCATCCTCACCTTTCCTGTCATACAGCTTCCTTCTGACGACCCTACCTTCCTGCAAACACTCCCTTGCGACCTTACATGTCTCCCTCGAGCTATTGCTTAAGTCTTACCACAAACTGGAAATGTGGTTTATGACTTTCTTCGGACTCCTGTTCTCCGGACCACAGCTCTTTGAGCAGCACACCGGTCCCCGAACTGTCCGCCCATACAGCAGCTCAAATGGCGAAAAGCCTGTGCTTTCCTGAGGGGCCTTCCCTGTAGGCAAACAGTGCCGCGGAATGTAGCGTCCATTCTGCGGCCCTTTCCTCACAAGCTTCTTTAAAGATGCCTTCCTCACACCATGAATCTCCACCAAGCCATTGCTTGTGATGGTATGGGGTAGTGAGCAGCTTGTGATCCCCGCATCACCTGTTGACCCCTTCATCACGCCTAGGTGAAACTGTGCCCCTCTGTCACTGAGAATTTGTGCTGGGCACCCCCACAGCGAGAAAAGATTTCTACCACCCTTCAGCGACCTGTTGCGTATCTACGCCCTTCAAGAGCAACCTCTTACTGGTAATCTGGTCGCCGTAGTCCACAAGTGTCCATCACATACCTGTGCCAAACCTTTGAACCGGCGCGAATTGGCCAATCAGATCGATAGCCACCCTCCTTGAACGGTGTGTCAATTAAGGGATGTTTAAGAGCTCCTTCCCCTCACCCCACTTGTGGCTGACCGTTGACACATACGTCAACATGACATGCCAGAACCGCTTTAAACGTCTGCCATTGCTCCAGGCTCAATTAAAGTCATCAAAGACTCGGTTATCTGTTTTTGCTGGTGCCGAGATAACCCGCCATGACGACTCGTGACCCACTACATGACAGTGTCATGATAACACGCTGGTACCTCTAACGATGGTCACCTTACGGCTGCTCTTCCCCTTGTGAACACTCGTACAACAGCCCGCCTATTCACAAGAAATTCTGTTCTTCACCTCCCTCTAACCTCCGCAGTTTTCTCTCCACCTCTCCACTCCCAAGACTCACGAGCGAAGGGTCTTGTTCCTGTGCTGCCCTACACTCATCATGCAGGCGGACACATCTATGCCTGACTTTCCTTCCTGGAAACAACTAACGGTTTAACAACCTTTTCTCCTTCTTGCTCCGTGTTTGAACTGCAGCCCCAGACAGTCAACAACTCATGATCCCCTGGATCCCTTGCACCCGTAATATTCCCATGATCAAATCATGAAGAGGGTTTCTCCTCCATCACCACGCAGACAACCGCCCTTTGAGAGTAAGGGTACGTCCTTCTATCTTACAACTGGAAACTCCCTCACATGCCATCGATAGAGGTACAGTCGGGATTTGCCCTGTCAAATCCCTTTAATTTCGACCAGCAGCGTTGTTCGTACTACAAACCGCCAATGCACAACCCGTGACTCGTACACTTTCACCCTCTGCTGGCCAATCCACCCTTCTTCCACAGTATCGAACCACTCAGCCTAGTGCCCACCAACCCTGACCCTGACAGCTGCCCAGTGGCTAGCCTTAGGCTGCACTCTACCCACTTCCGACTGAATCCCATTTGTTCCACTTGCAGGTCGTTTCCTTGACGACCCTATCCACCTCTTCAAAGGCTGCTGCCGTCTGAACCTCAGCGACAATCCCCCCTCGCCCAATGTTCCCTTCTTGTGACAAATGAAACACCTAATATCCTTTGCCCTTACCATCTGCCCCACCACTGGGTTTGCAGACTTGCAGAAAACCTCCTAGTCTCCTTGCAACTCTTCTCCCCTTGCCTAGCACCCTGTTTCTCCTGCACTTAGTGCCCAAACGTGCCTCTATATCACCTCTGCGACTTCAACAACTCCCCTGCTTGTCTCTGGCTGTCTCTTTTCCCTTTCAAAATGTATGGATAACTCAGGGCCGCAACCTGACAAAATCTATTCTTTCATAACTAGCTACATTCAACTCAGCGAACTCCTTCTTCCGTACCACTCAACTCAACCATTTCTCAAAATAGTGGATCTAGACGTGCACCAAATCTGAGTGTACTCCACCTGCTTGCAATTTAGCTGAATCGAAATTTCTTCCGGAACCCTCCTCATGTGAGGTCAAATCCTTTCATCAATGATTCCTTCCCAACGCCGAAATCAGACTGGTGTTCTGCTGTAACGCAGTGAAAAATTCTGCAACGCCTACCCGTCAGAACGCGACACAAATGACTGCCACTCTTCTGGGGGCCAACCCCTGACTGGCCCGCAAACGTTTCGAAACGACTGATGTAAAGCATCAATCGAATCGGTTCCTTCCGAAATTTTGGCAACTGAGGTAGGGGCATAGCTGCGCACAGAGTCCACTGGAAACTAGAACTCCCATCCTCGGTGTCTCCCTTTGTATTCTTCTCCCTTTCTCTAATTCTATTGAACCTTATAATCTTTCCGTTTCCTGCTTCATTCATTCGGTCTCCTGCCTTCCCTTATTCTTTTCGTCTCCTGCTTCATTCTTTCTGTTTCCCTGCGCTTCCCTTAGTCTTCTGTTTCCCTGCTTCATTCTTGCGTTTCCTGCGCTTGCCTTACTCTCTTCTGTTACCCTGCGTTGCGCTAGCTTTAGTCCCTTTCCTGCTCTGCTAATGCTATCTCTACGCAACACGGCGTCCTTTTCCGCGCGTTCATCTCTTTCCATCTTTTGTTGGTTACAACGAATGCACGCAACTCTTCTCCCGAATAAATAAATCACGAGCGACGCTCACAAGTTTACATAGGGGTGTCTTTTCTTCCGCCATTATTTCTTCTTTCTTTTTTTTTTTGAACAGATTTTATTACACAGCCAAACGTGGTTTTTCCCGACACGAGTGAACGTAAATGAGCACAATCCTATGAATATAATATAGCTTGGGACAACGTAGTTAGTTTTTAAAGACGCCCAGCGGCCTGAACCCAACTAGAGAGCGAATTAAGGCAATCTGTGCGAAATAGTCCTCTGGGGCTGAAATGGCCAAGCCAGTATTTAACTATCTTGGAAGCAATGCCAAGCCTAGTATTTAACAATCTTGGGAACATACAGTAAGACAACCCTTGCTTAGGATTACAATACTTGAACCCACCAAGCTACCTCTCGGAGAAGTTTGAACAATTTATAAAAAATGGGCCAAAGATCCTGGCAGCTGCCAAAAGAATTTTCAACCTCGGTGTAATGTCCAGTGGAGAGACTAGCGCACAGCCCAAACACACACACTAGCTTGCTTTACAACCTCCATACATATATCATGCTTCGTCACATCAAACCCCTAGTAAAGGTCTATAACTTTACTATACATGATCATAGGAAAGAACATCAATGCATATAAATCAAACAAAATAAAAAACATTCTCTCTCTTTCCTTGACCTTCACAAAATCATTTCTCTAAAACATCATTAACTAACCCGTAAAACAGATTTCACTTTACCTGGCCAGGTAATCTTAACTATACACAATCACTGTCCCTTTCTTTTCTTTTCGTTTCTTTTACTGTCACTTTCCACAACCCGACACAACTGCCGGCACAGGTGTGGTCTGATGGCGCCGAGGTCAGGTGAGCTGTTTGGCGTTGGTCTGTGGTTCACCTTGGCAGTGACGCTGCCAGGTATGAGGTCGCAACCCCGTTAGGGTAGAACAGAGACCTATCAACCATCGATCTGTTCTCCTTTCTTTCTTCCCGCATTAACGCATTGCACTCTCTCTCGTCTCTCTCTCTTACCTAGTCTGCCTCTTGATCAATGACATGGTTGCTTTTCGTTTCTTTTTTTTTTTTCTTTTCTTTCTTTTCTCTTCAAAATTACAACTCTTTCGCTCACCCACATCTCCCTCAGGTCCATCCTCTGCAACTATCTCATGCTAATCTTCTCAACTTGGTTCTCTCCCTCCTCCCTCAACACTCTGCTTTTCTCTCAACAGACCTAGAACCATCTCCCCTCTCCTCTGTCTCAGTACGTTCTTCTTCTCTTCCCCTCGTTTCTCTCTTCACCGTCTCTCACTCTCCATCCTTCTATGGTGTTCCGATCTCTCCAAGAAATCAAGGGCGAGTAACAACAATTGGGTCATATTTTTTACCCATGACACCCCGAAGTTCTCCCTCAAATTCCATTGATGTTCAAATCATTCCAGCATGCTGACACCCTTAACCTCTCTGTGGTGTCATTGGTCATCTAATTGATTAGCCAGATTTTCACCCCCACCACACTCTAAACACCTTCCCCCCTTTCCTCCTAACAGGTGCCGTGTGAACACTGGCACTCTAAAGAGTGGCCATCTAGACTGGGTGGCGTCACGATGACTAAACTGACAAGACCTGTTCAACAAAGGTGGCCGGATAAGGCAGGCCCAGGTACTGAGTCGCGTCTGGGCAGACATCGAGGCGCGGTCCAAAGCCGCATAGTCATCTAGTGGGTCGACTGTCTCGGTGAAAACCTCTCCACTAAGCTTATTTCCGAACCCGACCTATAGGGCCCGTCATCCTGACGCCTAGAATTTTGAGTTAGGGCTTAAGGTCCAACAGGGCTGGTGGCGATTGACCACGAATTTGGGTTAGTTGAATTTTGACCAGGACATACTGATACGAAAAACCGTGAGTCGTTCGACACCACATCTGGAAATTATGTGTAATAAAATTCTAATTCTGTCACCTCGCGTTCGCTTCTAATTAAATCTTTTGAAATATGCAAATCAGTCATCTTCATTTTTATCAGATTTAATTTTTCTAGAAAGCCGATCATTCCTCTTACATGTCTCCTGTTCCGAGAAATTAAAATAAACACACACACACACACACACACACACAACACACACACACACACAACCACACACAACACACACCATCCACACGCACACATTGGAAATGTAATCGCGGCTTCAGACGCGTTTGTTATAGACTTAATGTGAGGAAAAGACTCGATCGCAAAGAAAGACTCTATGTTGGCAAATCACATATTCTATAGTCAGTGACCAAAAGGTAACTCGGAAGACAGTAAGCTTCTCGTCAAGGTCGAACGGATCCTCCATAACCTTTCAACCGGATGTGAACCAAAAATCAATGGATTCGTCCTTGGACCACGCCCGGTGTTCTTTTAGCAACAGTTTTTGCTTAACCTTGTTGAACGGACCCTGGGTTCGCCATTTGATCCAGATTCGCACCGACATTTACTTAGAACGTCATCAGGACACAGCAATCTTTTCACCAAGTTTCGTGAAAATAATCCTGTTTACAAACAGACCGGCGGACAAACTAACCAACCATGAGTAAAAAAATGAAACTCCTCGGAGGAGGTAAAACCGATTTCAATAAATGATAGAATCACACACACACACACACACACACACACACACAAGTAGGCCTATTCATTATTCATGCCTTTCTGTTTCTTCTTTTCTTCTCTCTCTCTCTCTCTCTCTCTCTCTCTCTCTCCTCTCTCTCTTCTCTTTCTCTCTCTAAGAAGCCGAGCTACACATCATCTCGAGCAGCGCTCAGACTCGAAGAACCATTTCCAAATCGGAACGACAATGGGCTCCGTGTGGAAAGGGTATTTATTGAGTGCAGACCAGTCATTCCCATGTAGGCCAATGAGAAAAGTTCGAAAATCCCCCCACGTACCATTATGCCGAGATGACAACCGCAGGCAAAGTTGTTCCAAAGACATACCCGAGCTAAATCCACTACGAGGATTAGGTTATTAATGGAACGAAAACACCCAACACTTCGGTTCGTCGAACAGCGATCTTCTCATCAAAGCGCATACCCCTGAAGTGTCCATGGTTAGCTGGTCAAATATTATTGTGGCGCATACCACTGTGGCCGTTGGGAAGCCGGTGTTTCCCATTGTCACTCTTCTTTCATCGTGGCCGCCCGTTTCCAGCTCTGGGCCCATCTTGATTTGTCGCTTTGTCTGAGCAGGGCCAACTGTGAGAAGTCAATGATCAAACGGCTCTGGATGGCTGATCGGTGCCGGTTGGGAGTTCAGATCGTGCAGAAGTATGTGCGTGTGTGTGTGTGTGTGTGTGTGTGCGTGTGTGTGTGTGTGTGCGCGCGCGCGCGCGCGCGCGCGCGCGCTGGTGTGTGTGTGTGTGTGTGTGTGTGTGTGTGCGTGCGTGTGTGTGTGTGTGTGCGTGCGCGCGCGCGCGTGTGTGTGAGGGAGAGAGAAAGAGAGAGAGAGAAAGAGAGAGAGAGTGAGAGTGAGTGAGAGAGAGAACGATGGATATAAAGACAGAGTCAAACGGGAAATGACGGCAAAACGAAATGATACTATAATTACCTTTCACGGAATTAGTTATTTGGGGAAGCACACACACACACACACACACACACACACACACACACACACACACACACACACACAAACACACACGCCTTTTCTCAATTACAGTTCAATCCCTCAAAATTCGCGAAGTCTTTGGGGGAAGTGTGGATGGAGGAGTGGGTGCACTTCCCAAAAAGAAGTATGAATACGTTTGCATAGCATGCATTTGAAGGGGGGGGGGGGGGGGGGAGAGAGAGAGAGAGAGAGAGAGAGAGAGAGAGAGAGAGAGAGAGAGAGAGGTCGTGCGGATTTCTATCACGATAATATACGGTTTTGAACATCTGGGCACCGTGTATATTTTCCTGTAAACACCGCCGTTTGTGAGACTCAGTGAGTTCACTATGTTTTTTTAAATTTTTTTTTTATTGTAGCCCGAGCAAAGTTTGAAGGGTATATGTGTATTGCGTGCTGAAATGGTATATCCCGGGAAGGAGAGACTGTGTTGGAGAAGGAGAGGGGTATTTACATTTAGGGGTTAGTGTCGCAACTGAGTGACATCAAAACATTACATTAACAGCCTCCATGACAATATTGATCAGAGATGTCCTACCTGATCTGATATTTCTGAGTTTGTTAGAGACATCACCATTTTTATCTGATGAAAGATTTTGATTTTAGCGAAATTCCTGCGGTTTTTTTTTTCTTTGTTCTTTTGTGTGTGTGTGTGTGTGTGTGTGTGTGGTGTGTGTGTGTGTGTGTGTGTGTGTGTGCGCGCGTGCGTGCGTGCGTGCGTGCGTGTTTTAATCTGTTTTATCGAGTTGTGTGTGTATGTAACTTCAAGGTCTATGCCAAATGCAATGTTTCAGAATGAAATGATTGTGCATCCCAAAGAGGCACAAACCAGCTCCACACACGGCCCGACCCATTCATATAACATTTTGGTTTATTAATTCCGCTGGGTGTTAACAGTTGGCCGGCTGACAGTGGTCACGGTTCCACAGCCTGTAGACTGTCAAAATTAATGCTGAAAAGTGTTCGCTCAGTCACACGTAGGACCGTTAACATTTGGGACCGCCATATACGTGCACACGGGCACGGGATTTACAGCGCATTAGCAAACCTGCAGGTGTTTTCTGACCCCCGAGAGATTGGGGAATTTCCTTACCCTTGACCCACCGCTCGACACTGAGGTTCAAACTTGGGTTCTCACAGATTCGCTTGATTGTAAAGCTCAGTAATTGGTGATCTGGCAATTTACCCGACTGTCTTCCGAGATTAGTTAAAAGAAAAGTAAAATTTTGCGTATGAACGTCCAATCACACACACACACACACTCTCTCTCTCTCTCTCTTCTCTTCTCTCTCTCTCTCTCTCTCTCTCTCTCTCTCTCTCTCTCTCTCTCTCTCTCTCTCTCTCTCTCTCTCGCTCTCTCTCTCTCTCTCTCTCTGTGTTTGTCTGTCTCTGTCTGTTTGTCTGTCTGTCTGTCTCTGTTTCTCTCTCGTTACTTTTTTCGTTGCCTTTTTTTTTCTTCCTTTACGCTCCCCTCCCACTCCTCCACCTCCAGGGCCTTCCTCCCCATCTTTCAAACTTTCCTGGTCCCCAGTCTATCATTTTCTCAAGTTCGCACCCCTTTTCCCATTCTCCTCTCCTTCTGTGCCTTCTTCCACCTTCCCCTCCTCACGTGTACACAGGCTTTATCATAGTTTTCATCATTATAACCACCATCTATTACTATTACAATTACTACGGCCGCTGCTGCTGCCACTACCGTTTTGTTTCTTTATCTCTCCTCTCCACCTCATTTTCCGGTTTTTACTCTTCTCCTCTTCCATCTACATCTTTTTTTGTGTGCGTGACACCAACTATTACTGCAGTGGTTCATGCATTTCATAAAGTCCTTTTATATGTACAATAATACTATACCAGTACCGCTAACCCCCCTCTTCACCCCCCCCCCCCCCCCCCCCCCCCTCTCCACAGACATCATGAAGCAGTATCCTTCGGAAACGGTATCATGATCACAAACTTTCTTCTGGAATTGGAATCTATAGTGTTCGAGGTTTCAGTATCTCTTTAGACCTGCTTCGGACCCCCCCCCCCCCCCCCGCCCCCCCTCCCCCCCCCCCCCCAACACACACACACACACACACACACACGCGCGCGCGCGCGCGCGCGCGCGCACACACAGACACATGGACTCTCTCTCATATTCTCTACCTGTCTCTGTTTCTCTCTTTCTGCACACACAGATACACAGATACACAGGCAGACACACACACACACACACACACACACACACACACACACACACACACACACACACACACACACAGGGAAATAGAGAGATTATGGGATAAAGGATTAAAAACATAAAAAGGCGAACATAACTCGGCTCGTCGGACTGTTCAATACATAATAGCTGTACAGAACTTAAAGAAAACTAAAAGAAAGCAACTTCTTCAGTATTGATGTAACTGTCAATAATTTACTTTAAAAAATTGCAGCTGAACTTTTGATCTCCTCTCTCTCTCTCTCTCTCTCTCTCCTCTCTCTCTCTCTCTCTCTCTCTCTCTCTCTCTCTCTCTCTCTCTCTCTCTCGTCTTCTGCGCATCTTCTGTGATATTACTCCCATGCCGCCCGTTCCGACTCCCAGTGCTTTGGCACGGGAAATCCTCAGGTAGCACTCAACATCAAGTCGTTTCGAGGTAACATATTACAGGAGACTCTGCACTGCGTCCTAGTCACTTCGGCGGTGCTGAGAGGTGCCTATGTTGTTTCAGCATACGCAGGACACCACCTCCCAAACCCCGCACCGGCAACAGTAACTGCTCAGTCGTGGAGCCAGCTTGCGTGAACGTCCCCCAATCCCGGCTGCCTTACCACAGTATCATGAACTTGCCAGTTAAGATGACTTTAGACACGATCGAGCTCACCAAGTGAGTAGACGTGGCGAGGAAACAGAGAAACACAGCTGTACTCTTGTTTTCCAAGTCGCAGCGCGAGGCTCCCATCTTCCTTTCGTCTGAATGCAGCCATTTACGACATCAATAAATACAACAACCACTTGCTGATGATCGGTACAGTAGTTAAGTCGTAAAATGTCTGGTTCCTGTCATTGACCCTGGACATGAAGAGGTTACTGATACTTGCTTACGCCGGAGATAAATGTGTCCACATACTTTAGCGAATAGTCTAGACAGGTACAGAATGCCATAGAAAGTACTCTTTTCAAAAGACTCTAGTTGAAGGGAGGAAAGAACTTCACAACTTTAATTTAAACAAAAAGCGCAATTTGTGAATACTCTCTCTGTGTCTATTTCTGTCTCTCTGTCTCTTTCTGTCCCTCTGTCTCTGTCTGTCTGTCTGTCTCTGTTTGTCATGCACACACCCACACACACACACACACACACACACACACACACACAACACACACCCCAAAACACACACACGCACGCACGCACGCGCGCGCGCGCCAGCACACACACACACACACACACACACACCACACACACACAACACACACACACACACACACACACATGTCCTCTCTCTCTCTTTCTTCCCCCCCCCCCCCCCCCCCCCCCCCTTTCAATCTGCTGATCACCTGTGACCACCGTGTCCTCTGTTGCCATGAGGGGTCACACGAATG
>CM031598.1:46980500-47007779 GCA_018398815.1 Conus ventricosus | reverse complement strand
CATCACACACATCACCCACCCACACACACCAACACACACACACACACACACACACACACACACACACACACACACACACCACACACACACACACACACACACACACACACACATGTGAAATCCAGTATCCCCTCCATCTGTCTGTCTGTCTGTTTCTCGTCAAGTGTGCACAGTAAACAGATAAATTAACAAAACGAACACATACGCAAAATATGCCGTAGATGAATTAGCCTACATTACGCACAGGCAACTAAACGAAATCCAAGCGCGTGCGCGCGTGCGCGCGCGCGCACACACACACACACACACACACACACACACATACACACACACACACACACACACACACACACACACACACACACACACACACACCACAACACACACATACACACACTACACACACACACACACACACACACACACACACACACACACACACACACACACACACACACACACACACACACACACACACACACACACACACACACACACACACACACACACACACACACACACACACACACACACACTCACAACAACACACACACGTACACACACACACAGTACACACAACACAGACACACACAACACACACACACACACACACACACACACACACACACACACACACACACACACACACACACACACACACACACACACACACACACGTGTGTATAAGATCTCGGGGTGGGGGTGGGGGGTGGGGGTCATTTTACAGGTACAATAATAACTGAACAAAGGGATCTGTGGCATCGGACACACACACACACACACACACACACACACACACACACACACACACACACACACACACACACACACACACACACACTGGATGCCATTTCCAATGAGTTGATAAAACATTTCCAGAAAACTTTTTGTTATTTTTACACGGAATTATTAGTAAATGCTGGATTGAAGGTAACATCCCATCCATATGGAGAGATTCAATTATAGTCCCTATTCTAAAGCAGAGCAAACCAGTACACGATGTAAATAGTTATAGACCTATCTCTCTGACATCTCATGTATGCAAATTAATGGAGCAAATTGTTTTAAATCGATTGTCTTATCATTGCGAAAAATGTGGGATTATCCCTGTAAACCAAGGAGGCTTTAGAAAAGGCAGATCAACCATTGATCATTTAGTGAAATTAACAACTCAAATCAAACATCAATTTGCCAAAAGACAAAATGTTCTTGCCACATTCTTTGATATAAATAAGGCATACGATCAGGTTTGGCATGAACGATTACTATACAAGTTAAAAACGGTTGGGCTTTCTGGTCATATTTATGACTATGTTAAAACATTTTTGGCCAACAGAAGTATCCAAACAAGAATTGGTCAAATTTATTCCTCTAAAAGATTCGTTGATATGGGTATCCCTCAAGGCTCTGTAATTGCTCCTATCCTATTTAATATCCCAACCTACGATTTACCAATATTTATTTCCAAAAAAAGTAACTTTATTCAGTATGCCGATGATATCTGTTTGTGGATGAATGTTACTTTAAAAAAGAAAACATAAAAAGGTCTATAAATTTGATAAAAAGAGCATATCAATATGATCTAGACAATATTGCCATGTTTATGTCAGAAAATGGTTTAAGCTTATCACCTCAAAAATCTCACATGATGCTATTTGATGCAAGTGGATCTGTTCACAATGCCCCAGAATTCAAAGTTAATAACATCACACTTAAATACGCTTCAAATATTAAATTCCTTAGTGTTTATATAACGTCTAAGCTCTCTTGGAACCTGCATTTAGAACATGCTGTAAATGAAGCAAGAAAGTCATTGAACCTTCTAAAAGTCATAAGCAAACAAAGCTAGGGGTCAAGACACAAAGACATTAATTCATTTGTCCTCTGCTCTACTTAGGTCTAAATTGTCGTATGCACAAGAGGTATTCTTTAGTGCTCCAAAATATCTATTGAAAAAACTGCAGAGCATAGATTGTAAAGCATATAGAATAGACCTTGGCGTTCCTTTTCATGGTTCCATCATAGGATCTTACCATGAAGCAGGTGTATTGCCTCTTGATGATCAGCGAAAATTAGCCTGTGCTAAATACATTTTAAGATGCTCTACCATTCAAAATTCAAACCAAATGGAACTTGAAATTAGGTCCGATATTCATTTTCCAAAGCGTGCAAAACGTATCCGATCTAATAAAACTATTCTTACATTTTCTTCTAGACTATTGACAAAACTAAACACTAATCAAAAGAAATTAGCTGTGCGTTTTCCAATAAGTCCCATCCCAAACTGGGAGCTTTTTAAGGCTAAGTTTGATTATAACTATACACAGTTGTCCAAATTTGATAACATCAATGTACTTGCATATGAAGCTAGATCCCATATGAATGATTTTTATCCCAGTCATCTAAAAATTTTCACTGATGGTTCTTTATTAGACAATCAGGCAGGCTATGGTTTTGTCATCCCCACTTTAAAAATTGAAAAATCTTTTTATCTTGGTAAGGACTTCTCCATTTTCACAGCTGAATTAATAGCAATTTTAATGGCTGTTCAGTATGTCATTGATACACCATTCAATTTTTATGGTGCACTCTTTTGTGTAGACTCTAAATCAGTTCTCCAAGCTTTAGAATCAACAAATCCGAAAATCCGGGCTGAAATAATCACAGAAATTAAAGTACTTATTCATGTTCTCATATCAAGGGGTATCGCAGTTGATTTTTGTTGGATCCATCTCATTGTTCAATATCTGGAAATGAATGGGCTGATCGTACTGCTCGAGCAGGTGCAAAAAAATCTTTTAAATCCAAGGATATTCCCATTCTTTTGAGTTTACAAGAAGGTTACTCTCTATTACAAAAAACTTCTTTTGAAAATTTTGAAAAGGTATATAAAGACTACATGCTTCCCAAAGTACATAAGCCTAATTCTTCAATAAAGTGTTGTTTAAACGCTCGATCACAATGTAAAAAAAAAAGAACTCATTAATAAATTATACATTTTATTAAAAAAAAAATGTCGATAAACACCCAAAACACCGCAAAAAAATTGTTTCACTGTTTTACAGACTTCAAAACCAAGTTCACTAAAAACATCCAGTGTGTATGCGGGGCTGTTGATAGTTGTACAACACATATTTTGTACTTTTGTCCTTATTTTGAATCAGCTCTATCAAAATTCAGAAAAGATGAATCTAAATGCATTTTCCAAGAACCTGTATTTCTTTTGAACTTTGTTCAGAACTTAATGATAAGTCCAGTCGGCTAGTTTTTATGATTTCTGCGTATTTTAGACTGTTTTTGTTTTGACTATTGCAGTTTGATTTGTTAATGTTGCTTTTTTTCTAAGGATTGTTCTTATGTAGTATTTCCCCTAATATTTAACACACACACACACACACACACACACACACACACATGCAAGCACGCATACATACTACACACACATGCACATATACAAGTAAACGCTTACTTCCTGTCTAATATCACTTTAAAGTGAAAAGACGTTAAATCGAAGAACAACAACAACACACACACACACCAAAACGAAGAGAATTACACACACACACACACACACACACACACACACACATTAAAACGAAGAGAAACACACACACACGCACGCGCGCGCGCACGCACGCACGTACACACACACACACACACACACACACACACACACACACACACACGAACTGTTCAAAGGCCTCCAACGTTTCGCTTCAGTCAACAACCATCTGTGGTTTGCTACCACAGGCACAGGGTCAATGTAGCGAAACTGTCCCAAGTCGATCAAACTCGCTAAAGGCATAACGTCATACTCTCTCAGTCACGGAGACCCCCCCCCCCCAAAAAAAAAAGAAAGAACAAATCCTTGAAGAGCGAAAAAAAAAAAAAAAAGAAAAGAAAAAAAAAAAGAAAGAAAGAAAGAAAAGAAAGAAAACGAAAGAAAGCGACACCAAGCGAAGTTGGCGGTGAACGAAAGCACGCTCGCGTGCACCTCTGACCAATTTCAATCAGGCGGAAAACATCCCGAGAAACTCTGTGCGCGCGTGTGTGTGTGTGTGTGTGTGTGTTCCTTGTCCTTCTGTCTTCGTGCGTGTGTGTGTGCCCACGACACTGCCTGACTGCCCGCGGAAAGACAGAACGACTCATGAATAGCGCACCAAATAAACACCAATCAGGGACAGAAGGGAAAAAATAGTTGGCCATGACAAGAACAAAAAATTACTTTCTGACCTGCTATCTTGTTTGCGTCGAAAACTTAGTAGTGGACACGAATCTGTACAGAGCTGAATTACAGACTGTTTATTTTAAACTTCATCCCCTTTTTCTATCTCTTTCCCCCCAACCCCTCACTCTGATAATTTTACTCAAATAAATCGATACCTGTGTTGAGCTGCACGATTCGGCCAAATTCTGTTACCTTCCTAGCGATTGGTATGCACTAATAGCGCTGCCCACCGCGGCGTTCAACTGCTTGTTAAATCCTCGTGGCGTATGACTACTTCGATAATCTTGCAGCGGGGTATACGGCCTGCCATTTGTTGGGTGAGGTCCGGCTGTGAGGTGTTGGAACCAAGTCGGGTATTGTACGTTTTGTTTCCAGTGGGAGTGTTTCCGCTATGGATAGCACGTAGAGCTTACAGGCCTGCGGCTTTTGTTTCTGGAGACAACTATTGTCATTGTGAAGAAGTGGACATTTTACACACCTCATCTGTGTTCTTTCATGTGGAGGATCTTCGTTTAATTGTTTGTGTGAAAACGATTTGATGGAGATTCCACTTAGTAATAGAGTCAGTTTTCCTGGGAACTGAAGAGACAGGATCTATAAGCTACTATGCATTCTGTTCTTCTTTGACCGAGAATTTGTCGTCGTCGCCATTGAAATAGAGAGGTAAGTATTTGGATAAAAAAAAATTATAGGTCATAAAATACTAATACTAACATTATTATTATTATTATTATTATTGTTATTGTTTGTATCATTACTGCCATCATCATTATCATCATCAACATCATCATTTATTATTATTATTATTACTATCGTTATTGCCATCATCATCAATATTGTTACTGATCTTAAAAATCAGACCATTAAATCAAACGGAACGTTACTTACACGAAAAGCCGTGAAATATATATGGATGATGACTTCAGAAAAGGTAAAATAAAACAAATTATTAACGGCATCAAGCATTTTTTAAGCACCTCTTTTATGGGCTTTAACTTCGACAGTCCGTATTCCCAACTTTTCAGACACATTTTAAAGCTCGATGTTTATTTGATCAATGTACTTAAGAACAAATAAATCAACATTGAAGAAGACGGCGAAACAGGATAGCCGTATAATGCATTGTTTCCAAAGTTTCATTGACTTCTATTACCACTTTAAGGATGAGTAACTTTTGTCCAAAACTTTAGGAACACACACACACACACACACACACACCACACACACACACACACACACACACACACACCACACGAAAGTGCGTGCGCACGCCATCTTTTTCTCTCTGTCCCAACCCCCCCCCCCCTCTTTTTGTCTCTGTCTCTTCTCTCTCTCTCTCTCTCTCTCTCTCTCTCTCTCTCTCTCTCTCTCTCTCTCTCTCTCTGTGCGCCCCCACTCTCTCCACACGAGCGTGTGAGCACTTTATCTCCCCCCCCCCCCTCCTTCTTTCTGTCTCTTTGTCTGTCTGCTTGTCTGTCTTTCTGTGCCTGCGTCTCTGTCTGTCTGTCTCTGTCTCTCTCTGTCTGTCTGTGTGTCTTCTTCAGGAATGCGTGCGTATGTGTGCGTGTGCATGCATGCGTGCGCGCGCGCGCGCGCGCGCGCGCGCGCGTGTGTGTGTGTGTGTTTATCTGTCTTTATCTGTCCTTACCGCTCTGCGTCTGTCTTAGTTTTCTGCTCTTCTCCCCCCCCCCCCTCCCCCCTCCCATATTTCCCCTCATCATGTCATCATTCGCTCTTTCTCTGTCCAACTGTCTCTTTCTCCCTCTCTGTCTGCCTGTCTCCCTCCCTCCCTCCTTCTGTCTCTGTCTGTCTGTCTGCATGTCTCTGTCTGTCTGTCTCTCGCTCTCTCTTTCTATGAGGCTGTAGATGTTAGTCTCACCCTCACCCCTCCCCTTAACTTATGTCTCTCTCTGCCCCCCCCCTCTCTCTCTCTCTTTCTCTCTCACTCCCTCTCTATGCATGTGTCTCATGTCGATCATAGGTATGAACTTGTATTTCTAGTCGTTATTTTGGGTTGCAGATGTTTACTCATTAATTTATCTGTTCATTTATTTATCTATTTATTCATTCCTTTATTTGTTTAGGATGGGGATGGGGTGGTGGTGATTATAACATTGTACACCGTCAGTTGTGATATCTGAATATTTTGCAGTGAACAGTTCACGTTCATTCAAACGGGCCCGAGGCCTTGCATTGAATACATTTCTGTTAAATCTGTCGGTTTGTCTGTTTGTCGGTCTGTCTGTCTGTCCCTCTCTCTGAATCTCTCTCTGTTTGTCACTGTCTTTCTCTCTCTCTCTCTCTCTCTCTCTCTCTCTCTCTCTCTCTCTCTCTCTCTCTCTCTCTCTCTGTCACTTCTCTCCCCTCCCCTCTCTCTCTCTATCTCTCACATATACATACACACACAGAGAGAGGTATAATTAGCCAAAGCGTTTTCGGTACCTTTGAAGTAAGGTCTTACCTGGGTCTAATCCCAGTGTCTCGCCGACTACCAAAATAAAATGATCACATAGAGGCGCGCGCGCGCGCGCGTTTGTGTGTATGTGTATGTGTGTGTGTGTGTGTGTGTGTGTGTGTGTGTGTGTGTGTGTGTGTGTGTGTGTGTGTGCTTATGTGCGCGCATGTGCGCACAGGCGTGCGCGCTCCTGTCTATATGTGTGCTTGCGTGCGTGAGTGCGTGCGTGCGTGCACGCGCGCTCCTGTCTATGTCTGTATGTTTGCGTGCATGCGTGCGTGCGTGTGTGGCGTGTGTGTGTGTAGGGGGTGGCGGGAAAGCGAAATTCCGTGAACTCAGTCAGCCTATATTTCTTTATACTATGGATTGAGAGTAAAGGATGGGGAAATGTGTGGACAATGGACCGTAGATAATATTTTCTGTCAGTTACATTGTTCGCGCTCACCGAATTGTGAAACGTATCCAACATGCCAAAGCCGCTGGCTCTTCCGACCAAACCCATGCAAGGTTACATAATTCGACCACCCACACAGCTTGACATCTACCAAAGTGACAGAGGTGAAAAAAGGCAACAACAACAACAAAAACAAAAAAAAGAAAAGAAAAAAGAAGCAGCCTGCTTATTAATTCAGCGTCTTTCCATAAAAATCCACTTCTTCTTCGATATTTAATTAATTTTCATTGATATTAGGGAAATCATTTCAGACTTTTGCTTCTTCTTTTTTTTCATTCCACGGGCAAATTAGTTTTTGTTCTTCAAGAAAATGATAGTAAGTGGTTTTCCAGAAAAAAAGACTTAGCGTTGCTAATTTGTTGAAAGATACTGTTTTTTCTGGGGGGGAAAAAGGGAAAACGGACATTATTGGCTTGCATAACAAGTGTGTTCCTGTTTTCTCGAGCAAAGCATTTATTGTTCTTTAAAAAAAAAATAAAAAAAAGTAACAGTAAATAATTGTCCTGAAAAACGGTCATCGTTCTCTTTTATTTTCTTCAAGAAAATAAATATTTTCCTCGGGAAAACAGGGAAAACAGTCACGATTCTCTTATAACTTGTTTTCCAGAGGAAAATAGTCTTCATCTTTCAAGAAACCATTGGTTGTAAGTGAGTGAAAACAAGACACGAATAACATCTATCTTGCCTGGGTAAGTCAATTATTTCCCTTGTGAAAAACAGGGAAAACTCCTTATTCTACCAGAATATAGTGATAGTAATAAGTAATTTCCTTAGAAAACAGGCAATGTGACTGTTTGGTGAAGGATAATTACTGTTTTTTCTCTGGAAACAGAGTGAAGACAGAACTGTATTATTGGCTTATACACGTTTCCCTCTTTACCTATTTTGACGAAGAATAGTGTAATTATTCTTAAATTTTTTTAAAAAAAAGAGCAGAAAGAGATTTCTCAGGAAAAAAAAGGCACTGTTGTAGTGCAGAGTAATGACTGTTTCCCTCGGGGGTGGGCGTGGGGTGAGGGGTAGGACAACTTATTGTCTGTTTCTGGAGTGTCGTCAGGAGCTCGCTTAGGAGAGTTGTCCTTCCCTGATTTTTGTTCCCGCCCTGGAACAGATTGTAAAAGAGGTTTTGCGGAGGTGGAGGTGACGCAACGGGTGGTGACGCTACCATTACACGGCAGAAGGTGCCATCGAATTACAGTAATAATTTCTCGTTACGGATTGTCGGACTGCGAATAGTTTGTTTTGCAAAACTGCCAACGTGGCTATCGTTGGACAGAAATAAGATTTTGAACATCTGTATGAAACTTAGGAAGATGACAAAACAGAGTCACAAGAGGCTCATACAGCTTTAGTGTTTTTTGTTGTTGTTGTTTTTTTCAAGCGAGGAAACTGGCCAATGAAAAGCCTGAAACAAGCAAACATATGAACGAAGGAGTATATGTAGCAAGCTGGCTCAGAATGGATCAAACGACTTTGCGGTCATACAGTTGTGGATCCGATTCTCTGCACTGGCGAGGAAACTAAAGACTGCCAGTTTCTGGTCCCCCTGTTAGCATGCTGTTGTTCTCTGGTAATGTCAGAGGAGCGTTAGACAGCTTTACACCACTTGTCATCGTATCTTTGGCTGGTGAAGACATTACACCTGAATGTTACAACGAGCAAGGCAGATGTAAATGAATCGAAAACATGAAAATAATGTTGTTGTTTTTTTTTTTCACTTTTGCGGTGCTGGTTGTAAAGGTATAAAATAAAAGGCGTGAAAATGTAAACACGGCAAAAGCAAAGAACGCAAGTCAGCACATTTGAGTCATCCTTGCACATAAATCCATTTCTGGCATTGATCCTTTCTTTTTTTTTTTCTTTTTTTTTTCGCTTCTTGTTGTTGTTGTTGTTTTGCTTGTGTATCAACGGCTTCACTTGAATGTTTTGTCGGTTTTCTATAACTCAGAGTTATACCTCTTGTACTGATACGGAAAACCGGTGAGGTGTTCCCGACTCCACATCTGGAAATTATGTGCTAAGTAAAATTCTTAATTCTGTCACCCGCTTTCGCTTCTATTTAATCTTTTGAAATATGCAAATCAGTCATCTTCATTTTTATCAGTTTAATTTGTTCTAGAAAGCCGATCATTTCTCATTTCTTGTCTCCTGTTCCGAGAAATTAAAATACACACACACACACACACACACACACACACACACACACACACACACACACACACACACACACACACACACACAGAACAACAACAACAACGATTTTGCTATAGCCTGTCCAGAGTGAACGCCACAGTCCATCCTGCACTCTCTGTGTGTGTGTGTGTGTGTGTGTGTGTGTGTGTGTGTGTGTGTGTGTGTGTGTGTGTGGATGTGTGGGTGGGTGGAGAGAGAAGAGAGAGAGAGAGAGAGAGAGAGAGAGAGAGAGAGAGAGAGAGAGAAGAGACAGACAGACAGACAGACAGACAGACAGACGACAGTATAAATAGAGTGAACGTTCTGCTATCCACTTTAATCTCTCTCTCTCTCTCTCTCTCTCTCTCTCTCCCCTCTCTCTCTCTCTCTCTCTCTCTCTCAGGTCTAAAGATCCCCACATAAATGGTTTTGGCAAGAAATTAATAGAATTTTGCATAACATTTAATGTAACTCCACTAAATGGTCTTTGCACGGGAAAGTTTGACGATGCATACACATTTTATTCCGAAAGGGGTAACAGTGTTATAGATTACTATATATGTTCTGTTGAACTGTTAGAAAATGTGAACAAGTGTCAGATAGTAGAGAGAGTTGAAGCTCAGCATATGCCTATTGTGATGGAATTACAAAGCACACTGTCTAACGCACAAGAGAACGAGGGCAAGAAATTTTACGTAAAGAAACTAAAGTGGGATCCCACAAAACAACAACAGTATGTCCAGTTCATAGAATCGGAAGAGGCGAAACAAACAATGGCACAAATAACAGAAGAAATAGAAAGAGATGTAGACACGAGTATAGACAGATTTAATAAGCTACTAAAAGAGGCAGGGAAAGACATGTACAGAACAATAGGTATAGGAGGAAAATATAAGACTAAAAACAACTGGTATGATAAAACATGCGAAATCAAAAAGAAAGAAGCACAACAAGCACTCAATAGACTGACATGGACGAAAAAGGATAAAAACACAACCATTTATGAAGGAAGGAGAGAGGCTTACAGGAACAAAAGAGCAGTATACAAAGAAACAATTAGAGAAAAGAAAAAACGGTATAAAAAGCAAACATACGACATACTAGTACAAAATCGTAAGGACAGCCGAATGTTCTGGAGCACCATAAAAAGTGTTAGAAGAAAGAATAACACATTACCATCTATTAATATTACACAGTGGAAAGCACATTTCGAAGCATCTTGAATCCACAAGACACAGAAATGCTAAACGATAGAGAAGAAGGACCACAAGAAGAAGTGTTTAAACGTAATTCATGTACAAGAATTAGACGAAGAGATAACCGAAAACGAAGTAAGATCAGCTACAGAAAAATTAAAAAAAAGGCAAATCACCAGGCATTGATGAAATCCCTCCTGAATTTCTCAAAACTATAGGACAAAATATAGTGCCATTCTTAACGAAATTATTCAATAAATTATATCAAGATAGCTACTTCCCCATAGAATGGTCAAGGGCGGTGATCATACCACTACACAAGAAGGGAGATAGACAGAATCCAGGAAACTATAGAGGAATATCCTTATTATGCATCATAAGCAAGATTTACACAGCAATATTAAACAGAAGCCTCCCCATGGTCCTTTACTTTGTCGTAGTGGTGAGGTTTTGTGTGCTTTTACGATCCCGAGAGCTATGCCAGATAGGTGCAACCATACTGGACAGGTCAAGGGGAGAAAGCCAGACGAAATTTGGACCACTCTCCTAGAGGATAATAGGTTTGCGCAGGTTAACTGCCCGGCCTGTAAAAAAAGCTAGTTACAGAAACGTCCACGATAAACTTGTTACTTTGCATGTCCTGGGAGAGGAAGACAATCTAGCCAGATTGCGTATGAAGCGTCGCAGTGAAAGCCGAAAGGAAGCTGCTTCGCCGAGGACTTTTCTGTCACCCAAGACAACTACCCGGATCGGCACATGGAACGTTCGACCATGTACGAGGCTGGGAAAACTGCACAGGTTGCAGCAGAGATGCAGCAGTACAAACTTGCTGTGTTAGGCTTGTGTGAGACCAGATGGATCCAATCCGGATTGATACGGCTTGGCACTGGGGAGACCTTGATCTACTCAGGGCATGAAGAAGAGAGAGCTCCACACACCCAGGGGGTCGGGCTTATGCTCTCCAGACAGGCTGCGGCAGCACTGATGGAGTGGACCGCTGTGTCACCACGTATCATCACCGCAAGATTCTACACCAAAGTGCGGAAAACACTCATTGTGCAATGCTAACGCACCCACCAATGATGCAGACAAGCAGTTGAAAGAAGACTTCTACGAGAAACTACAATCCACCATCAACCAGAAGAAGAAAGGAGATCTACTGATCTTGATGGGTGACATCAATGCCAAGATCGGAAATGACAATAGTGATAGGGAACAAAGCATGGGAAAGGAAGCCTTGGAGACATGAATGAAAACGGAGAGCTGTTCTGTGACTTCTGTGTCTTCAATGGATTGACAGTTGGCGGTAGTTTGTTCCCTCACAAGACCATCCACAAAGCTACCTGGGTTTCACCGGACAGCCACACAGAAAACCAGATTGACCACATTTGTATCAGCAACAGCTTTAGGAGGTCACTACTGGATGTCAGAGCAATGAGAGGGGCAGATGTTGGATCGGACCATCCCCTTGTTGGGGGAAGTTCAAGTTCAAGCTGAAGAGACATGCCAGGAAGCCCAACAAGCCAGGGAACAGATTCAACGTGGACATGCTAAAAGACTTGCAGACAAAAGACAGCTTCAATGTGGAACTTTCCAACAGATTTGACACATTAGCATCCCTTGTCGATGAAGAGTCATCAGTAGAACAGCTCTGGAACAATCAAAGGCAGTGCTTAGTGAAACATGTGAGAAGATTCTGGGAAAGAAGACAAGAGTCCACAAGCCCTGGATGTCAGCAGAGACACTGAGGAAAGTGAAAGAGAGAAAAGATAGGAAAGCAACAGTCAACATAAGCAAGACCAGAGCAAGTAAGGCAGAGGCACAGAAACTGCCACAGAAGCACACAAAGAAGTGAAGAGAAGCATAAGACAGGACAAGAGAAGCTATGCAGAGAACCTGGCAGAAGAAGCAGAAAAAGCAGCCGGACAGAAGAACATGAAGGAGCTATATGACATAACACGGAAGTTAGCAGGGAGTCGACGAGTGACAGAGGCACCTGTGAAGGACAAGGACGGGAACACACACACCAACCCAGATGCCCAGTTGCACCGCTGGAAAGAACACTTCCAGGAGCTCCTCAACCGGCCAACACCACCACATCCACCAGACATACCCCCCTCCGAGACACCACTAGACATCAACACCAACCCCCCTACCAAGGAAGAGATCCGGAAGGCCATCCGACACCTCAAGAACAACAAAGCACCAGGCCCGACAATATCCCACCAGAAGCAATCAAAACTGGCAGCGAAGCAACCATCAATATGCTTCATGAACTCTTCAAGAAAGTTTGGGAGACCGAAGAACTACCCCAAGACTGGAAGCACGGACACCTTATTAAGCTCCTAAAAAGGAAACCTAAAGGAGTGCAAGAACTGGAGAGGCATTACACTGCTCAGCATCCCCGGGAAGGTCTTCAACAGAATCATCCTCGAGCGGCTGAAGGACAACATCGACAAGAGGCTGAGAAAAGAACAGGCTGGATTCCGCAGTGAAGATCATGCACAGACCAGATAGCTGCTCTCCGTATCATCATCGAGCAGTCCTGGAATGGAACTCGCCCTGTATGTCACCTTCGTCGACTTCGAGAAGGCCTTTGATAGCATCGACAGACCAACCCTCTGGAAGCTTCTTTCCCACCATGGCGTACCAGAGAAGTTCATAAACCTCATCCGAGCAGCATAGAACCATCAACATGCCAAGTGGTACACGGTGGATCCCTGACGGAACCATTTGACATCTTGAGCGGCGTTCGCCAGGGCTGCCTGCTCTCACCGTTCCTGTTCCTGATTGCCATTGACTGGATCATGGAAGAACGATACAAGACCATCAACGAGGCATCCAGTGGACCCTGACCTCCCAGCTGGAAGACATTGACTTTGCCGATGATGTTGCCCTCCTGTCCCACCGTCACAGCCCCATGCAGGAGAAAACCGCTGCCCTGGACAGTACTGCCGCACGAACAGGACTGAGATCAGTAAGGCAAAAACCAGGTGATGAGGATCAATGAGGCCAACGACAACAATATTGTACACAACAGAGAAGACCTAGAGAACGTCGACAGCTTCACATACCTCGGCAGCATTGTCAGCAAGGACGGGGGCACAGACAAAGACATCCAAACAAGAATAGGCAAGGCATCCCGAGCTTTCAAGATGCTCCGACCTGTCTGGACCTCACACACTATCTCTACAAAAACCAAGATCCGCATCTTCAACACAAATGTGAAGTCTGTGCTTCTCTATGCCTGTGAAACGTGGCGCACCACCAAGTCATCGACACACCGCCTGCAGACCTTTGTGAACAGATGCTTGAGGTAACATCTATCGCATCAGGTGGCAAGACATGGTCACAAATGAAGACTTGTGGAGAAGAGCCGGACAAGAGCCCATTGAAGATCAAATTAAGCGCAGGAAGTGGGGCTGGCTTGGCCATACCCTCAGAAAACCAGCATCCAGCGTTGTCCGCCATGCCTTGCGATGGAACCCACAGGGAAGACGCAAGAGAGGCCGACCACGCACCACCTGGATAAGATCAACGGAGGCGGAGACAACTCGACTGGGCTATTACCTGGGGCAGCTGGAAGTCGCCGCCGGGACAGGCAGAGATGGAAAAGGCTCGTGGATGACCTATGCTCCACTAGGAGCCAACGGAATAAGTCAAGTAAGTCATTAAACAGAAGACTATATGATTGGGCCCGAAGCAGTAAATAAAATCAGCAAAGAGCAGGCAGGCTTCAGGAAAAGATTTCTCAACAGTAGACCATATTTTCACACTAACATCTATGATAAGTAACTGCCTATACGGCAGAAGAAGAAGTAAATTGTATGTAGCCTTCATTGAATTATCAGAAAGCGTTTGACACAGAAATAGAGAAAAACTTTGGGAAAATTCTACAGAAACACAAAATATCTACCGAAGATGATTAACATGCTAAAAGCTATCTAAAAAAACAGTACAAGCATGTGTAAGACATGGAACTGAACTAACAGAATTCTTTGAATGCCACACAGGAGTGAAACAAGGGTGTTTACTGTCCCCTCTAATCTTTTCATTACTAAACAGAAGTTGCAGACAATGTCACAGCTAAAGGAAGAAAACGGATATCAATTTTTACCGAAAGGCAAAAATATTTTCACTTCAATTCGCTGATGACATAGCTTTAATAGCTAAAACACCAGAGGTCGCAAACCAATTAAGAACCCTACAGGAAGCCTCAGACCGCATTGGAACTAAAGGTTTAATCTCCAAAAAAACAAAAATCATGGGTCTTTAGAAAAGGAGAAACCTTGGCAGACTAGAAAATGGAAATACAAAGGGGAAAATTGAGGTAGTAAACAGCTACAAATACTTGGGTTTTCCACTCTAACGACAAACCTTCAGTAGATATTTCACTTTCAGAATAGCAGGAAGGGCGAAAGGGAAAATAGGTGAAATAATGAAAACAATGTATAGCTTAGGACATTTTGGGTATAAACATATTTTTAAGCTATTTGATACACAGGTCAAGCCTGCTACTGTACGCAGCAGAAGATGGGGGTTTGACTCGTTTTTCAGCGTGGAAAATATACATCTATTCGCATGTAAAAGATACATGGGGTGGGGAAGAAAACGCCAAACAACTTTGTATACGGTGAACTAGGAAGATATCCGATGAGTATAGATAGTTCAATAAAAGCAATCAGATATGGTTCAAATTAATGAAGATGACTCCAGACAGGTACCTAGGACAGGCTATGAAAGAGAAAAAATAGAAAATTGACAAACCACAGAACTGGGCACTGGAAATTAAACGTTGCTTGGATACATATGGCTCTCTGAAGTTTGGCTGAACGAAGGCGTAGGAAACGAGCAAACATTTATCAAAACACTAAAACAAAGAACATAGATTGTTACAAACAGAACTGGCATAAACAAAATAGCGAACAGTGGAACGATTTACTACATATAATACGTTTAAAACTATACACCAAACTGAAGAATACTTTCGCGCAATCACAATCGCAAAGTTCAGAAAAGCGTTGACAAGACTACGATTAGGAAAAAAACGAACTGCATGGCAATAAAAAATACATAGACAATGAAGCTATAACAACATGCCCCTTCTGCCCAACAGTAGAAGAAAATATTTTTTAGGGTGTTCCGATCTCCCCAAAACAAGGGCGAGTAAAAATTGGGTCATATTTTTACCCATGACACCCCGAATTTCTCCCTCAAATTTCCATTGGGGATGTTCAAATCATCCAGCATGCTGACACCCTTACTCTCTGTGGTGTAAATTGGTCATCTAATTGATTGCATTTCACCCCCACCAACTCTACCTTCCCCCCTTTCCCCCTTTAACGGTGCCGTGTGACAGGCACTCTAAAGGGGCCACTGACTGGGGGGGGCGTCACGATGCTAAACTGACAAGACCTGTTCACAAAGTGGCCGGATAAGGCGGCCCGGGTATGGGGTCCGTCTGGGCAGACACGGGCGCGGTCAAAGCCGCTTAGTCATCTGGGTGGTCGGACTGTTCGTGAAACCTCCCACTAAGCAAATTCCGGGACCCGACCTATGGGCCCGTCTTCCTGACGCCTAAATTTGATTAGGGCTTAAGTCCAACGGCTGGGGGCGATTGCCCACAAATTTTGGTTAGTTGAATTTTGACCGGACATACTGATAGGGAAAACCGGTGGGGTTTTCCCCGACCCACACGGAAATTAGTGAATAAAATTTTTATTCTGTCCCCCGCTTTCGTTTCTATTTAATTTTTTAAAATATGCAAATCATCATTTTCATTTTTTATCAGTTTAATTTTTCTAGAAAGCCATCATTTCTCTTTCTTTCTCCTGTTCCGAGAAAATTAAAAACACACACACACACACAAACACACACACACCCACACACACAACACACACCCCAACACACAGCCACACACAAAAGACAACAACAACAAAACAACGATTTTGCTATAGCCTGTCCAGTGAACGCCACAGCCACCTCACTGGTCTGTGGTGTGGTGGTGTGTGGTTTTTTGTGGTGTTTGTGTGTTTTGGGTGTTGGTGGGGAAAAAGAGAGAGAGAGAGAGAGAGAGAGAGACAGACAGACAGACAACAGACAGACAGCAACAGACAGACAGCAGTTATAGAGTGAACGTTCTCTATCCACTTTAATCTCTCTCCTCTCTCTCTCTCTCCCCCCCTCTCTCTCTTCCCTTTTCCTCTCTCCTCCCTTTTCTCTCCTCTCTCTCGTCTCTCTTCCCCCTCCTCTTCTCCTCTGCTTTATTCTGTTGGTATATAGAGTAAAAGTTGTATTTAAAAAAAAAAAAAAAAAAAAAAAAAAAAAAAAAGAGGGGAGGGGGGTTGGGTGGGGGGGTGGGGGGGGTGGGGGGCGGGTGGTGTGTGTGTGTGTGTGTGGGTTGTGTGTGGTGTGTGTGCAAAAATCCTTCTATTGTACCCATAAGTGAACACAAACATCCTATCTGCGTCAAAAAATAAACACCGGGTGTCCATTTTGTAAATAATTAACAGATGAAAAAAGCTACTCTAAATACAATTTAGTGAAACACCTTTTAGGGAAAAAAAACCCATGTTTCGGTGCCCAAAGGTGAACGAAGTCGAGGAACGAGCAAACATTTATCATAACACAAAAACAAAGAATCATAGTTTGTTACAACCAGAACTGGCATAACAAAATAGCGAACAGTGAACGATTTACAACGATATAATACTTTTAAACTATACACCAAACTGAAGAATACTTTCGTTCGCGCAATCACAATCGCAAAGTTCAGAAAGAGCGGTTGACAAGAACGATTATGAATAAACGAACTGCATGGCAATTAAAAATAACATAGACAATGAAGCTATAACAACATGCCTCCTTCTGCCGCAACATAGAAAACAGAAATGCACTTCTTAATGTGGGTGTCCAAATTACCGGCAATTACGAACAAAATACATTTTCGAAACACTTTTAGAACAGAAACGGCAATCACATTGGAAAGTCTGCTACAAAACGATAACACCGAAACCATAAGAGATATTGCAATGTACATCTTCTATGCTTACAAACATAGAAACCCGTATAGAAATAGTAATAACTTATATAATAACAGAAACGATAATCATAAAAACACGATTATGTTTACAAACAACGTTTTAATCAACGATTTTGTCATGTTGAAATGTAGGTGTGCTTACTCCCTGTGGACGGGCCGAGGGCCTCACAAATAAATGGTGCGGCGTGGTAAAGCGCGCGTCAAGGAGTCAAGAGTCACGAGTCACTCTGTTATTCTGTTGTTGTATTAGAGGTGACACCATTTGTCCATTCTCTCGCTCTCGTCACACCACACCACACACACACACTACACACACACACACACACACACACCAAACACACACACAGCACACATACACACATGCACGAGGCGCGCGGCCCCCACGCGGTGCGTGTGTGTTTGCGTGTGTGCGTGTGTTGCGAGCGTGGCGTGTGTGTGTGTGTGTGTGTGTGTGTGTGTGTGTGTGTGAGTGATGTGTGTTGTGTGTGTGTGCAACAGCAATCCTTTTTGTTGTACCCATAGAGTAACACAATCAGTCCCCTATCTGGCTGTCATAAAGAATAAACACCGACTGTCCCATTTGGTAACATAATTATACAGAGTTAAAACTGTCCCTACTCTATAATACATAATGAGTGAAACACTGACCATTTGCGTGCAGAGCATATAGAAGTGAGCTTTAGCTGTCCATTCGAGAGTGACCCAATGGCCATCCAGCGCAGTTTAGATTTGTTGTGCGGTCTAAATCATTAGCTCCTCGTATACATAGAATGAGTTCTTGGCTAATCCATGTCTGCAGTATAAGTAAAATGAACACCAGCTGATCCTGTGCTATAATATATAAACACCAGCTGTCCTGCCCCGCAGTATATATAGAGTGAACACAAAGCTATAACATTCTGCAGTATATCTGGAGTGAATCACCAATCTTTCCTTTCTGAAGTAATATACATAGAGTGAACACAAGCTATACAATCTGCACTATATATAATTAGCACACAAATTAATGCATTCTTGAGTATAGTAAAGAGTCAAGATTGACTCTCCGATCTGCCATATATATGTAAAATGCACACTAGCTATCCAGTGCAAGTATATATAAACTCCGAGCAGTCGTGCCCCCGCAGTATATGTAGAAGAACCCAAGCTATAAGCTACAACTCAGCATTATATGTATATAGTGAAACACAAGCTATACATTCTGCAGTATATAGAGAATGAACACAAAGCTATACATTCTGTCATAAATATAGAATGAAAACAAATCTATATATACTGAAGTATATATAGAGTGAACACAAGCTATAAGCGTACATCCTGCTGATATATAGATAGTGAACACAATCTTATACATTCTGCAGTATATATAGAGTGAACACAAGGCTATACATTCTGACGTATACAAAGTCAAGATTGACCCCCCCTGTCCGTTTCTGCAGTTATGTAGAATGAACACTTACTATCCGTGTCAGTATATGTAATCACTTGCTATCCGTTTTGCAGAGTGTTCATTTTGCCCACATTGCCTGTTTATGTTTTTAAAAATTAATTATGTGGCACTTTTATGTTTTTCAATCATAATTTTTTTTCCCCTAATCTAATTTTAAGTTTGACAGATCAAGCGGATGGCTCCGCCCTGTGAAATGAAATTTATCTGCCCGAAGGACGTCGATAGTATCTATTGTGCTTTCAGTGAATTCCAGTATAGAATACGAGCACTTGCCTTGTTTGTTTTTCCATATTTTGTGTTTTGCTTTGTTTTTGTTTGTTTGTTTGTTTGGGTTTGTTGTTGTTGTTGTTGTTGTTGTGTTAGTGTTACTGTGTGTGTGGTGTGTGTGTGTGTGTGTGTGTGTGTGGTGTGTGTGTGTGTGTGGGTGTTGTGTTGTGTGTGTGCAACAATATGTTAATCTGATGGTTTCAGTCAGTCAGTCAGTACAGGTCGTGTGTGTGTGTGTGTGTGTGTGTGTGTGTGTGGTGTGTGTGTGTGCACAGACCCTCCTTTCTCTTTGTTGTTTACAGTCCAGAAATCGACCCATGTGGTCCCTGGGCTGTAATGAAAATTGCACTAAGAGGAAATCAGGAACGAGGCCATTAGAACCCAAAAGGTGAAGACTAAATAAGGAAGCACGTTTTTGCTCCGAAGAATTAAGCAGTTTAACATGCCCATATAACTCCCACTAACACCGACTTCCGCCCCAGAATGCGAGGACAGATTCAGGGCGACACAAGGCACCAGAACAAAAAACGTGACAAGAAAAAAAAAAAAAATTTTATTTTCATAATTGTCTTTTAGTTGCTTTAAGAAGTAGAGCGCCAGCCGACCGGACAGCGCTTTTTCCAGGGGTGATAGATAAAAGGCATTATCATGAACAGGTAAAGTAATTAAAAAACAACAACAACCAAATACAAAACAAAACCGTTCTGAACAGAAGAAACGAACGATACAATGAATTAACGGCTAGTGTTTTAATTTCCTATGCAGGCAGATAAAAACTAGGCTCGCCTGAGGAGTTCCAGCCACTCCTTTCCTCGTGATTTCTCACTCCTATATTTAGGAAATGAAAAAAAATCGTTAAAACTTTATGAAAAAACATTTAACTGCCTAGTTGAGAACAAAAAGAAAAAAACTCCACTTGGTTCAGTAAACTCTGCAGAGTGGACAGGTATGGGCACCGGGATCTGGAACTTGTGCAGCTTACAATTTGCACGTGTCAAGTCAACAGATTCCGAAAAAAAACCTGGCACGGTGTACAGAATCCGTGAGAGTGTGTGTTGTGTGGGGGTGGGGGGGGGGGGGGGGGGGGATTTCACTATCAGTCACCAATCACGACAAAGAACTGGCACGTCCTGATCCGTGATGGGGGGGGGGGGGGGTGGGGGTGGGGGTGGTTGAGGGGTGTAGGGGTGGGTATGGTGGGGGGGGGGAGGGGGGGGGGGGGGGGGTGGGGGGGGTTTGGGGGGGGGGGGGATGGTGGGGGGGGTGGGGGTGGGGGGGGGGGGGTGGCGGGGGTGGTGGGGGGGGGGGGGGGGGGTGGGGTGGAGGGGGGGGGGTGGGGGGGGGGGGGGGGGGGGGGGGGGGGGGGGGTGGGGGGGGGGGGGGGGGGGGGGGGGGGGGGGGTGGGGGTGGGGGGGGGGGGGGGGGGGGGGGGGGGGGGGGGGGGGGGGGGGGGGGGGGGGGGGGGGGGGGGGGCGAAAGGGGTGTACAAGAATTTTCAAAAAAAGACAAGAGAAAGCCTACAAAGGCAGAGAACAATAGGTGACAGTGTAGAAAGAGAATTCAATTTACGTTGTTTTGCCCAACCGACCACAAGGGCCCATATTATGGCTTCGTCTCGTCAAAGGAAATTACTTGCATAGTTTAGAGGAAAAAAAAAGGAGTTAACAAACCAGATTTTTTTCCCCAACGCAAACAGGGCTTAACGCCCTTTCTTTCGTTAACTCGGATACAAAAGATTTCTATCTCTTTCAGGAGCTGAAAAATCACATCCGGGGGAAACGTTCAAAAACACGTTTTTTTTCCCCCTTGGAGTCTGCCGTGAAATGTTGCAGAGTGAAAGAGAGTGAAAAGAGGAAGTTAGCTTACTATCACAAACTTCCAGTGGGCGGGAAGGGAAACGGTGAGAACCTCGATAAATTCACGGGGACATGTCGTTAACCATTTATAGAAGGCACCATAAAAACGTCGACACAAACAGAATGTTTAAATGTTTCCTCGTTTGTTCTTTGTGCCTAGTATGCGTAAGTGCAAGGCAAACTGCTACCATAAACAGCATTAGTTTGGAATCAAGGACAAGAAATTGTTTCATCAAGGGAGCAAAGATGTTTTTCTTATTTAGTGTTTTGAACTGATATGAACTGGCCCCACTGATAAACCAGCGGAAAAAAAATCAAAGCCCCGCATAATAGTTTTCGCAGTTAGCTTGTGGACAGACAACCAAATAAATGTGTGTGTGTGTGTGTGTGTGTGTGTGTGGTGTAGTGTGTGTTTGTGTGTGGTGTGTGGGGTGTGTGTGGTGTGTGTGTGTGTGTGTGAAGTCGTGCTTTGAGTATTGAGTAAACCAAGCAGGCATTTAGTGTGAAACTAAAATGGGCGTGTCGTGATAAACCCTGATCAAAGAAGTCGAAGGGTGATTAGTTCTGCTGTCCGTATCGCCCCAGTCTGCGGAACGTCCACAACCTCAATGCCCTTCATGATGGGCGAGAATGGCTGAATAGATAGGTAGGAATTATTCTGAGTCTTATTTCTCCCCCCCCCTCCGGACTGGCCTTTTATTTCATGGGAGTGAACGGTTAATTCGAAGTGAATGGGGAATGGGTTTTTGACTGACGGGCAGGTTTTATCTTTTGAAACTCTGTGTGTCTCCAAATTCCCCCTCTCCTTTTCACATCTATTTGATACGTTTTTTTATAGCTTATCGAGGGGTGTTGACCAAACACCACTACCCCCCCTTCCCTCTCTTCCTCTCCTTCTCTCTCTCTCCTCTCTCTCTCTCCTCCCCTCTTTTCCTCTCTCTCTCTCTCTCTCTCTCTCTCTCTCTGTGCGTGCGTGTAGTGTGTATGTGTACTTGCGTGCGCGCGTATGTACATGCATGCGAGCGTGTGTGTGTGTGTGTGTGTGTGTGTGGGGTGTGTGTGTGTGTGTGTGTGTGTGTGTGGGGTGTGTGTTTTGCGTGCGCGCGTGCGTGCGCGCGTGTAGTGTACTCTCTTCTTCCCAGCATTTCTTTCATGTCTTTGTAGAGTATTCTCTCTCTCTCTCTCCCCCTCCTCTCTCTCTCTCTTTCCTCTCCTTTTCTCTCTCTCTCTCCTCCTCTTTCTCTCTCTCCTCTTCCCTTTTTGTCTTTTTTTCTCAGTCTCCGAGTCACACTTACTCTGTTTTGTTTTCTCACCTTTCCATCCATCTTACTTCCAATATATACCTCAAAGCAGCAGTGTTCAACGTCAGTCTGCTTACACGTCTGTTGTGAACAAAGCATTTCTCCGCCTCCACGCTCTGCCCGCAGGTCCTTTCTCGAGGTGGCCAAGCGATTACTCGGGCATACAGCACACACAACACCACACCACACCACACTACACTACACTATACTAAAACTACACTATGCCTCCGGTAAAGCGACACTACGCTACACACACTAATCAACCCAAAGCTGTATGCACACGACAAGTGAAATACAATACATTGAATATAACAGAATGCGTATGCGACAAGTATAATGGGTTCAAAATATTGTTATGGATGACATGGAAAAAGTGAGAAGACACTTCACACCACCCCCCAACCCCTCACCATCACACAACACACACACTTACGCGCGCGTCACCAACGATTTTCAAAAGTTCCACTCACAGGACATGGATAGAAGAAGAAAAAGGAGAAGAAGAAGAAGAAGAAGAAAGAAGAACAAGAACAAGAGCAAGAACAAGAAAAAAAAGAAGAGTTAAAAAATAAAGAAACGAAACGAAAACAAACTGGAAAAAAAGCATTTCTCGAACCAAAGGCAGCCGGAAACCCGACTAATTATTAAATGTACCATTTACCATCAACTGATAGCAGACTCTTTCTTTCAACTAGATGATTTCTCTGTTGCTCAGTCCCGCCCCCCCCCCCCCCCTCCCTCTGTCCCCTACCCCCCGCTTATTAGATTATTAATTGCAGAAGCCCAAAAGGTCGAAACGCACTGCTCGTAAACTGTGATTTGTTTTTTCCATTCGTTTAGCGTTTCAGCAACCAAGCTTTCTTTTTTATTTCCATTTCCCTCCTAATGTTGTTGTTGTTGTTGTCGTACCCTGGCTAAAAGACTCTAGGGATCATCCAAACAGCCGAAGTACTTGAACACTATGGTACAAATGCATCAGCTGGGGATGAGAACATTACGTGTGTGACCGTTTTTGATTACCCCGCCACATGGGCAGCCACACTCCGACTTCGGGGGGTTTTAGAGACTGATTAATGTTATGCTAGGAGCTTGTCACAACTGAACAATCCCCGCATAACTATGCAGAGCATAACAACATTTTGATGTAGCCTTGGTGTTCTAGCCTAAAGTCAATTAGCCTGACAAAAGCCTTAAACCAAGGCAGATTTCCCTCCTAATTATTTGGACTGTTAACTACAAAATTATATAAACAGTAAACAAGTGGGTATGTTTTGCTCCCATAAGGAAACCTAACACAGAGTAACTTTTATTCAAGACATGGCACAGCCTTTTAAACTGAATAAAGTCAACAAATACATAGACGAACAATCTAATAGTGGGGGAAAAACAAGCGCCAGGGGCCCAAAAACTGAACTGTCTTCATAGTAATGACCTGGCAAAGATTTGGACTTGAGGGGAGGGGAGAGGGGGGTTTGAAGATGGAGAAACTGGGAACATGAAATTAAAAAAAAAAAAAAAGTTACAGATATGAAAACTCTTCACTAGCTGCGTAAGGGAACCATCGCAATCCCTTTTGAAGGCGATATATTTGTATTGCCTGCTCCGAGCCTTTCGCCCGCTGGGTCGGGACTCATCAGGGAGACACGGCTGGTTTGTCTGCGCTGGCTGTGCCAGTCTTGAATAAAAGTTACTCTGTGTAGGTTTCCTTATGGGAGCAAAACATACCCACTTGTTTACTGTTTATCGTTTACTTTCCCTACCTCATTTCATTTCCGATTTACAAATTATATATTCAGTGTTTCTCATGCCACAGGGTGAAATCTGCTCAGATTTTAAGATACGGAAATTTTAGATAACAAGTGAAATATCATTCGCTTGCGCAAATCATGTGTACTATTCCCTGCTCTCAACTCGTACCCCTTCCTCTTTCACCCCCTTCACTTTCCTTCCCTCGTTCCCCGACCCCTGTCTACACTCAGCTTTAAGCTAACAGACTTTGAAACTGCGATCCTCATGCGTATGGCAGTCGATTGTAAATTCGCGTAAGGGGCTGTTCTGAGGGAAACACATTGCAGTTAGCCAACTGTGATCCACAAACTGCGCCTTCACTTCAACAGGTCTCATGCAGACGATCATCTATCAGTTTTCAGTATCACTGTCCAGCCCACAAAACAGTTTTATGGTTATGGTGTCCTAAAGAAAAGCGGTTCGCTAATGTATGGCCGTTGTTTGCTAATATATGGGCTGTTGCTGCTGTGATCTTTTTTCACGCTGGCGCACAAGCAGACAGGCAGACAGACAATACAAACACACACGCACAAACCACAACACACACACACACACACACACACACACACACACACACAACACACACACACACACACAAACACAAACCACGCACGCATGTCGCAGCAACGCCGCTCGCTCGCACCACGCACGCACGCACGCCGCACCCCACGCTCGCACGACCACGCACGCACTACACCACGCACAAAAACCACACAACACACACACACACACACACACACACCAACACACACACACAACCCCAACACACACACAACCAAACGTAACATAGCCGCACCGACGCACGCAGGCCCCCGAACGCAGGCCCTACCACCCACCCAGAGCACGCACCACGACGCACGTAGATGGTTTTTAGGACACAGACAGTAAACTTAAATTTTTAAAAGTTGAAAACCTGAAACCGAACAAGCACTGAACTTTCCCTTTTTTCTTTTTGAAATATCGAAAGGAATGCGCTCAAAAACTAAAAAAAATAAACCTAAACAAACTAAGTAAACCAGCCAAACTGAACTAAATTGAACTAGATTGAACTGAACTGAATTACTAACCCGAAATCAATAAAATTCTACGGGATTAGGTTTTTTTGAAAAAACCTATCCCGGGAAAGGGGTATATTTTGCACCATTAAAATAAAACACAGCACAGCACGGCACATTTCGAGACAAAAACAACTAAGACGGTACGACACAACGCAACGCAACGCAACGCAACGCAACGTAACGTAACGTAACGGATTGCAACACAACCACACCAAACCACACCACACCACACCACATCCGGCGCACCGCACCGCACACACCACACCACACCTCCACACCACACCACACCATACCACACAACACAACACAACACACTACAACACAAGACGACACGACACGACACAACACAACATGATGTAATACTACGTTATGCGACACAACTTGGCGCAACGCAGTGCAACCCAAGTCATTCTTGCGCAAAGCAAGCAAGGCAAGGCAAGAGGCAGACAACACACGCAGCGCAACAAATACAACACGACAGGTTCATTACTACATGTGTGTTTATAAAAGTCGGATAAATATTGAATGTGTAGCAGAATTCGGCTAGCTTTGAAAATGTTGCGGCTTGTACTTTTTTTTCTCTCTTCTTATGTTTGTGATTTGCTCCTCTCCCCCCTTTTGTGAGGGCAGAATGAAAAAAGAAAAAAAAACCCTGTAAATTTTCTTCTTTAACCTTCATAAACATAATTTTCACTTGACTTGCAACAAACGCAACCACGCACACCACAACTAAGCAGGACAGTGTGACACCCAAAAAGGACGTGACACGAACACCACAGCATCGCAAGAAACACCCAACGGACCTATTTGGCGGACAGCTCTCGAAGTCACCATAGACCACGGAGTCACACCGGGCCTCAGAGCAGGGGATCCCCACACCAGACAACCCACATGGCCTTTTCCAGCCCCGAATCACATGATCCACGACCCCACCAGCGAGCCCGCAATCCGCCTCCACCAGTCCCAACACAGCCAGCAACAGTCCTGATACAGTGACGCAGGGTCCAATCCGAGAGTCACCGCCACCCCTCCCACTCATCCCAACCCAGCCCGGTCAACGTGCGCGCGGCGCCAGAAGACCCCATCCTGCAGAGGAAGGCAAGAGTCCCCGCCCCCCTCTCCCGTCACCCTTCTGCCGGTTCTGAAGTGCGCGGCGGCCCCAAGAAGACCCCATCCTGCAGAGGAAGTGCCAAGGAGGTCCCCGCCCCCCTCTCCCGTCACCCTTCTGCCGGTTCTGAAGTGCGCGGCGGCCCCAAGAAGACCCCATCCTGCAGAGGAAGTGCCAAGTGAGCAGGGGTGGGAAGAGTGAGTGAATGGAGGAGAGGGAGGCGGGAGATGGGAATATGCGGGGTGGGGGTAGGATCGATAAGGGGGAGGGGACAAGAAAGGTGAGGGGCGGGCTGCATCTTCGCCGAATGGATTTTCGCTGAGTGGATTTCTGCCGTGGAAATGCTGTATTTTCGCTGAGCGCAAATCTGGTAGTAAATGCCCACCTTGACAGCTGAAAATAATCGTGAATTCGAGATAGTATGTCATACACACTCATATACATTTCCCTTATGATGTTCAATCAACAAATGTTCAGAATTCCAAGAAAGTGTACACATGAACGTGTTAAGTGCGCTGAAGTGTGCGTGTGAGCAAGAGAGAGAGAGAGAGAGAGAGAGAGAGAGAGAGAGAGAGAGAGAGAGAGAGAGAAAAGAGAGAGAGAGAATATGAACAGTCTTTATTTACGAAGATAGATAGAGTGAAAGAGGTTTGATGACAACCGAATTTTCCTCCATATCAGTACTACCACTCTTCAGCGAAAGTCTACTTGGCAAAAGTCCACTCGGAAGTCAATTTCGAGGAAGTCCATGTGGGAGTCATGAGTGGGGACTGAAAAAGTCTATGTTCAAGTCATTCTTTTATTTGTTCATCTGTTGTTTAACTTCCACGTGGAAATTGAAATAACAAGAAGTGAAGGCGGCGATTTTTTATTGATTCTGTGAAACCACTTTGGCACTTATTAC
>CM031598.1:46960550-46970550 GCA_018398815.1 Conus ventricosus | reverse complement strand
GCTTCTCTGTTTGTCTGTCTGTCAGTCTCTGTCTGTCACACACACACACACACACACACACACACACACACACACACACACACACACACACACATGCCAAATTTTATACTTTGTGGTTGATTAACTTGTTGGATAGGTGCAGGATGGTGTGTATTCTTCAGACCAGAGTATAAGCCCCCCAAATTTAACGTCGCGATACATGCTCCGTTTATTGTTTTACCACGCTGGTAAATGACGAGTGATAGGTTAAGCTTACTTGCACCCTCCCTCCCCCCCCCCCCCCCCCCCCCATCACTCCTGGTCTCTCATCACTACCCCTCCTCACCGAATATAAATACACCTTTTGTGCTAAAGATGCTTCAAGGAACAGTGACCCAACCTATCCGTTTATGCAATGACGATGAGTTGACATACGGCTTGGTTAGTTTTATCTCCACATAGCGTGTTGAGAAAGTATTCATACCTGGCTTTTTAAGGAATGTCGAGTGATAAAATCAAACAGAGTATAATGGGTGCAAAACGATGAACATTCTTAAAAGACAGCTAGATCTACCGTGTTGGGAAGCGGTCTCACGTGCACCGTGTTTCCAGGAGAACTACGGTCTACGGTGCCTAAACTTCGCCATGAACGGCCTGGGGCAGGACGGGGCGGAGTGCATGGGCAAGGCCCTCAAGACCAACCGCACGCTGCTTCAGCTGGACGTCAGCTTCAACAGATCCCCGAGAAAGGCGGCGGCTACATCGCCATGGGCCTGCAGACAACGACGTCCTGCAGGGCCTCAAGGTCAGTCACACACAGCCAGTTGGGACCGTTTTTCGTTGATATCACAGTCCTGCCGACTGACTACACTGCGGTCTTTTCAGGGTCCTCACTTCCCTGGAGACAGAACGGCTGTCCCGATGGGGGCAAAAGGGCATCCAAAATACGAGAAACAGCTGTATGGATATTGCATACATAAAGTTCATAACACGATAATAATCTATTGCTGATAGGCGTCAGTCAGTCATCGCCTCTGATCACACATGCACGCACGCACGCACGCACGCGCACACGCACACACACACACACACACGCATGCACGCGCGCGCGCGTAAAAAAAAGTGCCACAAAAATACATAAAATCCATACAGGCAATTAAACAGAGCAGAATGGACAGCTTGTGTCCACTCTGGAACAGTGTACATGTACATAGTTTCACTACATGGTCGCCAGATTACGACAACAAAAGTTGGAACATTCTACATTCCACAAGAAATAAATGTGCGAAGACTTTTAAAAGAAACACAGGTGAATGGGCCAACGAAGGCGGAAAGACAGCAGACGACATTTAAAAAAGGCCGGTTGTTGCGTGCACGACTAGTCGTGCGATAATACGAAGAAGCCATCGGCAGCCTTCCGGCAGGGAAATCACCTGGAGCAGACAATATTCCAGCAGAGCTGCTCAAACATGGAGGGAAGGAATTGGTCACTCTAGAACATCGATTTGTCAGAAGATCTGGGAGACAAAACAGTGGCCCACAGAATGGACTCAATCACTCATCTCCCCCTGCCCAAAAAGGGAAATCTACGCCAATGCCAGAACTACAGAACAATAAGTCTCATTAGCCACACCAGTTAAAATCATGCTCAGAGTCATCTTGAATCGACTGAAGAAAGAGGCGGAAGAACACCTGGCGGAAGAACAAGCTGGATTCAGGGCAGCAGAAGCACAGTAGAACAGATCTTCACCTGCGGATACTGATGGAGAAACATCTGCAACATCAGAGGAGACCTGTTCCACAACTTCATTGACTTTAGGAAAGCGTTTGACAGGGTGTGCACAAGGTCTGTGGCAAGTGCTCAGAAAGTTTGGCATAGAGGAGGGTCTCGTCCAAACCATCCAGGCGCTGTATAACACCGCAGCAGCGCAGTCCTCCTCAACAACCAGATAGGGGACTACTTCAAGACCACAGTTGGAGTCCGTCAAGGCTGCCTGCTATCTCCCGTACTGTTCAATCTCTTCCTGGAAAATATCATGCGTGAAACCCTCCATGACTTCCACTCCACTGTCTCCATCGGAGGAAGAATCATCAATAATCTGAGGTTCGCAGATGACATCGACCTGATGGGAGGCAGCAACGAAGAACTACAAGACCTGACAAAGAGACTGGAAGAAAGGGCAGGTGCATATGGAATGGAAGTGAGCACAGAAAAAAGCAAAGTCCTGTCAACAGCACAACCAACACCCATGCTGAAATCTACATGAACGGACAACAGCTTGAAGAAGTGGGCGCTTTCAAATACCTTGGCGCCACTCTCACCAAAGACGGTCGCTCTACAACAGAAATCAAGACCAGACTAGCGATCGCAACAGCAGCAATGGCAAAGCTAAACAAGATCTGGAAGAGCAGGGAGATCAGCTTTCCTACAAAGATGAAGCTGTGTACAAGTCCCTGGTGCTGTCCATCCTGCTGTATGGCTGCGAAAGCTGGACCATGACAGCAGAGACCACCAAGAGAATCCAGACGTTTGAAACTAAATGCTTCAGGCGCTTGTCGGGATCTCTTGGCAAGACCGGGGAAGAACAAACGACCTGGTGAGGAGCCAAATAAATCACTGGCAGGCCCCCAAGAACCCCTCTTGGAAAGTCAGAAGAGGAAGCTGTTCGGGTTCGGGCATGTCTACTGCCACAATGCACTGCCCAACAAAGCATCAGGGCACGCTGGAATGGCGGCAGACGAAGGGACGACAAGCCAAATGTGGATGGGAACTACATCAAAGAATGGGACCAGGATGATGGCCCTACGTGATGCGACAGGCAGAGGACAGGGCCGGATGGCGGTGCCTGGCTTCGAGAGTGTCTATCATTCTCTCCTCTACGCCCTCATGGGCTAGAGCATGATGCTGATGATGAGGATACGATCGAAACCCTGTCCGGATTTGGCACGAATAGTCGTGCGACGAAGGTAAACTGTGTTGCCGTGCACGACTGTCGTGCGATAATACGACTCGCAACCAGTCGGAATATTGGCACGAATAGACGTGCGTCGAGAAAACTGGTGTTGCGTGCACGACTGTAGTGCGTTAATACTGACTCGCAACCCAGTCCGGATATTGGCACGACTAGTCGTGCACGAAGAAAACTGGTGTTGCGTTGCACGACTAGTCGTGCGATAATACGACTCGCCAACCCAGTCCGGCTATTGGCACTAGTCGTGCGACGAACTAAAAAATGGTTGCGTGCACGACTACTAATTACGCAATGACTGTTTGAGCTGTGCGCGCCTCAACTCCCTCTCTCTCCAAGCAAAGCCAAAAAAAAAAGATAAAGCTGATGACGATAAAAAGTTTATTAAAAACCCAGCAAGAATAAGTCAGACTTAATCGTGAACGGGAAAAGGACAGTCTAGGCAAGTGAGTCACAATGTCTTCACGTCCCTGGCCCTTTTCCATGTCTCGTACTTCTACAAGGATTAATAGACCGATTCATTTGAACTTGAAGCTCCACGTGCTATACACCGTGAACAGTTGTGTAGCCTACTGCATTAAATCATTTCTTACATTTAGCCTAAGGACGCGGAACATCCTGCACAGGACACTGCGTGCATCAGCAGAACCTCCTTGTCAGTCCCTGCGGCGCGGATCACCTTTGAAGAGAGAAGCTCAAACCGTTTTCACTCTATTCCTTGTCCCTTCGACTCTCAGTAAGTAGAGAGTATTGCTCGCTGAATGGAGGTCCGTTACAGTAACCATGAAGAAGGATCTTGTTTGGTTAAAGTTTCAGTGCCATATTCTTCAAGTCCTCACGGGCGCTGCCCGATGTTCCGATGTTCAAACTGTTCCGAAAATGTTCAATAGTCCGACGTTTTCTGTTCCGACGTAGCGATTGTCGACATCCATTCTGACTATCGGTACTTGGAATTCCGAAACAATAATCTGTTTCAACGTCGAAGAAAGAAGCGTTTATCGGACACTCTGATGAATATTTTGTTTCCGACGTGTCGCTAGTCCGAAAGTTATTAACACGTTTAACAAAGTTCTTTTTTTCTTGTTGTAGTTGTGGTCTCCGTTTTTGTGCTGGTGTGTGGGTGTGTGTGTGTGTAGTGTGTGTGTGTTTGGGTGTGTGTGTGTGGTGTGTGTGGTGTGTGTGTGTGGGTAATATGTATATATGTGTGTGTATAGATTACATATGTGTGAGTGTGTGTGTGTTCCGTGTGTGTGTGTGTGTGTGTGTGTGTATTTGTTGTGTATGTGTGTGTGTTGTATGTGTGTGTGTGGTGTGTGTGTGCGCGTGTAAGCTTACATATCATTTTGTGCGCACGCGCGCGGCGCGGTGTGTATGTGTGTGTGTGTGTGTGTGTGTGTGTGTGTGTGTGTGTGTGTGTGTGTGTGTTGTAGTGTGTGTATTGTGAGATATATGAGCGCCCGTGCATAGTTTCGAAGTTATCTCTCTCTCTTCTTCTCTCTCTCTCTCTCTCTCTCCTCACACACACACACACACACCACACACACACACACACTCACCACACACACCACACACACGGCGCACACAACAGGCGCACAAACACGGCGCACAAACGTGCGCACACACAGTCTTTAAAAAAAAAAAGAAAATCAGGTAAATATAACGCGGCCCTTTAAACAAGCACACTAATAAGGAGTAGCTTCTTTCCTCTTCGCATTTATTCCTCTTATGTTTCTCTAGTTTATTATTCCTCTTTAGTGTTTGTTTCCTTTTGATTGGTACTCAAGTACGTAGCTTGGTTTGGTTGGATTTTTATCAACTTTGAAGTGCTATGCTTTGTTATTTTGTCATGATGCGAAGAACAATAGTGGGTTAGTTGGTTTTTTTTAGTTTCATCTTATGCAAAGGAAAACAAAATTTATGAGTTTCATTTTTATCTTTTTTTCCCAGGTGCACGGACAGTGCGGCACTGTGTGTGGTGTTGTTATGTGTGTGTGTGTGTAAGTGTGTGTGTGTGTGTGTTGTGTGTGTTGTGTGTGTGTGTGTGTGTGCGCGTGCGCTAGATGATATAGAGATGGGATGAAAAGCAACATGAAGTACGAGTTTCTTGACTTGATTCGAAGAATACAATTTAATCCAGTGTAGTGTTCTTCGTTCAGTAAAACGGGTAAGATTTGAATATAAAAAATCATGCACACTCGCATAACACACACACACGCTGGTGTTCGTGAGTGCACTTGCTGATTCGTGTGTGCGGCGCGTGAAGGAAGACCGACACACACAACACAACACACTCGCGCACACACACACACACAACAACACACACACACACACACACACACACACATATATATATATATATACATACATATATATATATATATTATTATATATATATATATATATATATTATATTTATATATATTGTGTAGGCTAAACAATTCTAACCGTCATTGTAATGAGTAGCAAAGATTTAAAATTAAAAACAGGAAAAAAGACAAAAGGGGGTGGGGTGGGGGTATGGAAATAGTCGTGCAATAGCGGGATCGGTTGGGTGTTGCATTATGACGATAGTCGTGCACCACTACCAGTTTATAGTGGTCGCACGACTGTCGTGCCAATAGCGATCTCGGTTGGGAGTTGTATTATCGCACGACTAGTCGTGCACGCAACCACTTCCTTTAAAAAAGGTGAGTGGCGGTGCAGGAGGGCCAGAAGAGAGAAATGACTGATTAGCACAGAATTTCTGGATGGCGGGGATACGTTTGCATCTGACAAAGGCCCGAACGTCCCACGGAGACAGAACCTGGTGGTGTTGATCGCTTGAGCATGGTTGGTGATGAAAAGTTCTTGTGTGTTTTGCGGCTCTTGAATTTTGGTCGCATAGGATTGTGTGGACAGCATGTGTTATTCAGCATGGAGCCTTGTTTAGGATGGTTTGTGCTCATTTTCAAAGGAGGTTCCGCGAATTAGGATGGTTTTAGTAAGTAAATTGTGGTGATCGATGTTTTTTTTTTCTTCTCTACAATTATCATCATTTGTTCTGGTTGCAACCTCATGATGACTTTATTGATAAATGTTGTGATTAACAGGTAGTGCAGTTTCTTTCCTATTGATCACCAATGTATAATAATGAAAGGTCAAAACACACAGTGGTTTAATATATTAATTAAGATCATACTGTGACAGATGGTCATTTCCGTTTTCCTTTGATTGTACTTGTTTCAAGTTTAGCACCTGAAAAAAAAGACAGCATCGTCCATTATGTAAAATAGGCCCATTTCATGCTTTTCAGACTGTGTAGACAAGTGATACTTTCCATTTGATCATGTTATCGTAAAAATTAGTGTGTAATTTTCGTTGTGGACGAAATGAACTGCTCAGACTGGTGCATACAGCTACCTTGTGATGAAAACACTGATCAGTATTCTATACTATCAGTCCAGAATTCATTTTAATTAACGCCGTAACGCATCGACATAACAACCAGAATGTATTTCTGTACTCATGAAAGACGGTATTCATCTACTGATCTTGTTCAACATGTAAATAAACATCTCCATTTTATCCCTTCCTCTTTTCCCTTTCACAGAACACTACAATCACCAAGAACAGCCTACGTCAAACCACGAACATGTTTACATTCAGCGCTAAGTGGCCCTTTTCTTATAATGTCTCCACAGATCAGTTCCAACCCCATCGGCAGTGAAGGGCCCTGGTTCTCTTGATGGCGGTGGACCGAAACGACAGCAGCTGTGTCAATTACCTGGAACTGCTGGTCAGTGGCTGGTTGACCTGTACAAATGACCCATTCATAGTGAGCTGCGGCTGAAATGTATATCGGCACAAACACAGAAGGGATTTGCTGAAATGTGATTTGTACACATTTTGTTAGTATAGTAACAATCTGGAAGTCGAATCTGTTTTTTTTAGTTTTAAAAAAAGTGTTATTGCATTATTTTTTATTTCATAGAATTCTGTTCTTGTTTTCTTGACTAACCTTATCTTGACCCTGCTCCTGACCTTTAACCTATACTGACCCTAATTCGAACTCGATGTGTTGTTGTAAAGAGCAGGCGTAGTAAACTATAGCTTGTTTATGGGTGACAGTTTGTCAACCGCGACCAGACCTTCCGGACATTATGATCGAGAAAACAGATGTTGGAGAGGTTCCCCCCCCCCCCCCCCCTTCAAAAGTTATTGAGGTCAGATAACCATTCCTTTTATGCCACGACCTCCCTGAAATGTTATACATGTATAATGGTCTTGTTTGCGTCTTACAGGAGGTATCCTTTCCAAACTTTCATGTAAGTAAAGTAGCCTATTTTTGTGTTTCCAAATTTTCATGCGCACATAGTGGTCTCTTTTTTTGTGTTCTGCATAATCAGAAAAAAATGATTGTATAATCTAATTGCTATAAGTCTAGTAGTACCACAGACATAAACTGACATTGCGAAAATGGTAATAATAGACTTACATTTATGTTCTTCTTCTTCTTCTTCCAGTAATGTTCAGCGGTCATCAGGTTGACCATTATTAACATCATTGTGTATGCATTGTGTATTTTCGTGTAGCCGGTAACTCACCCGTCTTAGGACATGAGCATCGGGATCTTTAGAGTCCGTATATGGTCTTTAGTGCATGTGACACAGACTAGACTCGGTTTATAGTCCCATCCGAACGACTATAGGGGGATGGAGTCAGAACCAATGTTAACTCCGAGGGAAAAAATCCCCTATACCGAAATTCGAACCGCAACCCCAGGATCACGAGTCCGGTGCTCTACCAACTGAGCTATCGGCCCCCAACTGAGCTATCGGCCCCCGATTGATTTGAGATGAAGGAAAAAATAAACCTAACATTGAAAATACTGTCCTCCAGTTGTCAACCCCATCTTCAGATTCGTGGAGAGGAGAGAGAGAGAGAGAGAGGAGAGAGAGAGAAGGAGAGAGAGAGAGAGAGAGAGAGAGAGAGAGAGAGTTTGTATTTCAGGCCGCAGACCTCAGATGACAGAAACTCCTAAAACATGACAAAGTTGCATTATTAACACACTGCTTATTGATAGACCTACGTCAAACGAAGTTTAAGTCTTTTGAAGCTTTGTACTGATAAATAGCAAACTGTTTTACGACTTCTTTTGCAGATAACATTAACAATTTAATCATGAATAGACACGGTCCTATTTAAGATATTTCTTAAATGACTTTTTCTTTTATATCTTGTCATTCTGGGCAAATAAGTACCAAATGCACTTTAACGTCTACTGTCTGTTGACATAATAGACGCGCCAAATTACAGGCATAATCATTAGGAAAAAAAATCAGAAACGCCGAATCTGAATTTTGCCATAACGTACCTGAAGTGCCCATCCATATGCATAGAAGAGAAAAGAGAGAGAGGAGAGAGAGGAGAGAAGAGGAGAGAGAGAGAGAGAGAGAGAGAGAGAGAGAGAGAGAGAGAGTAGAAATATTCAAGACATAATTATTGATAATCGACGGGCAAACTCTGCTATGGTCAATATCGAATATGTCAGCAAATGACAGGATCATGTTCTAAAGAACGATTAACGTCTGCTTTATGACGCCCAGAACAAAGTCCCATCTTACGTTGATATGATGCTCAGAAGATTTATCAACGTTGACGATGATATGATGCACAGAACATTCGAGTGAACGAAGAGTTCAACGAGCTGGAACAGAAGCTGAAGCTGGAGAAGGACATGGTGGTCATCCACGCAGGATTCAAGTTCGAGAGCAGCCTTCCCGAGATTCACAAGATCGAGCCTGACGATTGGTGGATCCGAGACCCCATGACCAAACTGCGCAAGTACATCCGAGAGAGTGGCTACCGCATCATTGACCTGTTCAGAGACTTTGACAAAGACTGCAACAACACCATCAGCAGAGAGGAGTTCGTCTTGGGAGTTCAGGTGAGCCAGTCTTTTGGGGCTGGTGGTGGTGGTGGTGGTGGTGGTGATTTTCATGTGTTGTGTAATTATTTCTTTATTTTACCCCCCCCCCCCTCACCCCTTCTCTCCTCACATGATCATTTACATGCCATCAGTGCCACCCTTAAGCAGCAAAGTCGCATTTTCATATTTCTTGCTTTTTTCTGTCCGGTTTGTTTGTCTTGTTGGTGGAAGACCTCAGGGTTGAAACGCATTCCGTCTATCCTGTAAGTTGATCTTTCCATTCGTCTGGTTTGACAAGTGAAATGACTGATTTTTTTCTTTCAGTGTTAGATAGTTACAGGCAATATCATTAAAAAAACATTCTGATGGTATCTGTCAAGCACTACGCATCGCGTCAGTTCTGTCAGTTGTCCATTCCATTCGCCTGGTTTGGCTAATGATCCGATTTTCTCTCTCTCAACAACAGCAGATGGTTACAACATTTGATTATCTGTTGGTAACTGTTCAACATTTATGCACACAGGTACGATCGTATTCTTGTCTTATCACCTTCCTCCGTCACCAAAACTTTCAAAAATTATAATTTTGAATCATGTGATTGTATAGCCTTACCACAGCTTTGGCTGAAAAAGGAAACCCACCAAAACAACAATTCAGTCTCTTAAATTATTTATTTCCGATCTCAGTTTTCAGGTGTAGGCGAAGCCAATATGAAATAAAAAATATAAATCTCAATAAGTAGATGATAAAAAAGTAAGAATTCCCTTTTTTTGTTGGGGGGGGGGGGGGGGGGGGGGGGTGAAGGAGAAGATGGGTTTCATGAGCCCGACTAGGAGGAGAGGTTGGGGGGGGGGGGGGGGGGGGGAATAAGGGCAGGTAAATTGGTATCTTGTATTTCATTGTAACCCATTCGAGTTTAGACAACTCAAATGTTTGCACTCAAGTTATCTTAATCTTAAGTCATGGTCTAAATATATTTAGAAAAAGAAGTAAAACTAACTTTCAAAAATTTACTTTGCATATATATATTTCTTAATGTTTGCAACTGTAAACGATTTCCCTGTTAAGATTCCAGACAATTCTGAACGTTCATGTGGATACATTTTCCTTACTCCTTATTTCATTCATAACTGCACGGAAAATG
>CM031598.1:46955550-46958050 GCA_018398815.1 Conus ventricosus | reverse complement strand
CCATTAGCACCATACAGAAGCAAAGTACATTCTACAATTTACGGAAGATTCTCCCAAACTCATCGAAAAGGAGAGAGAATAATAAATCGATTGGCGCCAACGCGGTTATGACTGAAAAACCACAACAGACTGTGAATATAGGATGTCAGTAAATCAAGCCGGATTCAGTGCCAAGGATATCCGTGCTGATGATTTTGACGAGGAATTGGAACATAGTCCCGATGCCAAATGCCAGAAACTCGATATTCCCACATACAATGCAAAAGAGAACTGGAAGAAAAGGAGAAATTCGATGAAAAATAGTCCACAGATGTGTTGACTGGGAAGAGCAACCGGAGCATAAACGTGCCACATTTGGAGATATTGGAAGGATGCCCGTGGAGTAAAACAACCAAAAATGAAGACACTTTTAAAATATCCTGAGTAAAACACTTAACAGGGGACGAGCACTTTGGGTGCTCTGTCCAGAAAGGATGCATCCCAGGTGTATTTGGTTGAGCAGAATATGCCACCATATTTTGGGAAGTAATCCAGAAAGCTAAGGCAGGGAACCGGGATTCTCGACGTGGTATGATTCGACCTGGAAAATGCGTCTGGACCAGTTTCCACAAAAGACAATTCAACTTACCCTAGAGGTGTAACATGCCCCAAAGAACAACCGAATAGGAATGCACAACAGACCAGATCAGTCTGTTGTGTTGGCAATGGAGGTAATCTTGAAAGCAGCTATGAACCGCACAGGTTCATCAGACCTCGGCAACGGTACCAGATGGCCACTTGAAAAACTTACATGGATGACACAGCAGTCCTTTCCACTGAGCAAGAAGAAACACACAATACAGAGGAGCAGTCATACGAGGAAGTTTAGAAGCAGTCAGACGAGGAAGTTACTTCATCCGAGTAAGTTTCAACCCCCAAGAAATCCTGACGCCACCCCTTACGCAAAGGAAGAGTTAGTGAAACTGTTAATGTTCACTGTGGCCAACAGTAACCATTCCTACAGTGAAATGACAGTCAGTCAAGACTTTTGAAGATGGTATGATGATGACTCTTTGAGAGACACAAAGAGGTAAAAGGAAACCAAATAAATGGCAAAAGAAACCTGCAAGCAATAAACTATGTGGCATTCCAGCAAATACATGGTCTGGAGAGTCTGCAGTTTATACTGATACTCATCTGGCCTCTACTGATACACAGTTTCAGTACACGTGTAGTGGAATCAATAGCGGCCCAAAGAAACAAATGCACAAAGAATTGGTGAGACATCCCACCTGGTCTTACTGACATTCCATTTTACTGTTGCAAGGCAAAGCTGAAGCTCCCCTTGAAATCCGTCCTTGAGGAGTTAAGTGGGGAAAAGCACGGTTACTAACCATGGTTGGACTCGGGAGACAAGGTTGTGAGGTCAGTCCAGCTTTAGCTAAAGACAGGCAGAAAATGGAAAGCTCGGGAAGCAGTGGACATGCAGGGGGAAAACCTCAATATCAAGGAAAGAACAGGACAGACACAAACCAGCAGTCAGGGACTGGGATGAACGGGAACGGAGCAGTGGTCTAAGGCAAAAGAGATAACAAAGGGAGTTCAAGAAACAAGAGTACACCAAGGGAATCTAGAGGGCAGTCTATCAAGGTCAACAGGGACGACGCGGAAAAACGCTCTCCAAAGGAGTCTCCGCTGGAATGAAATATGGCATATGGCTCCTCTTACGATCAGCTTCAACTTCATCCTCACACGAGGATGCCAAGAGAACTAGAGGACAGTTCTGCAAGGTCAAAAGGGCGAACAGACTGTGTGGGACATCGCACTCCAAAGAGGTCTCAGCTGGAAGCTAAGGACATGTGGCATACGGCTCCTCTTACGATCAGCTTCATCTCCATACTTGTATGTGACTTACTGCCCTCGAATTCAAACTGGTGAAATTGAGGAAGCCAGATGTCCCTGCATGTCGCTCTGTCAGAGCAAACAAACTGTGCCACATATGTCCTGAGTTCATGTAAGATAGTGCTAACCAAGGAAAGGAACGCGTGAAGACTCAACCAAGTGTTAAAGGAGATCGTATATGCAGTTAACACTGCTCGCGGAAACACTTCGGAATAGACCTCCAACAACGACGTTCTACATGGAATATCACATGGAAGCGGGTTTTACTGGATGGAGGAAATGACTGAGAGTGCCAGCAGACCTTCCAGAATGTGAAAACTATCCCGATATCATCAGAAAGAATGGCATGGGGACGTGATATAGTGTTCCACTCAGATTCATTGAAAGAAACGATACTGATTGAACTCATCGGGCCTTACGAAGCAGAGTGGAGCAAGCTCACATCTACAGGACTGAGAAATAAGCCAGTCTAGCCAGCAGCTTGAGGGAATGTAGTTTCCAAGCGAAGTCCTTACCAAAACGGTTTGAAGCTTGGGGGATGTCAGATTATCAGAACTATGATCTCATAAATAGCTCTCAATATCTGGTAATTGAGGATCAACTCCTGGGGAATATGAAA
>CM031598.1:46902765-46954550 GCA_018398815.1 Conus ventricosus | reverse complement strand
TTTTACTTCGTAACTTAGCTTAACACAAAAAAGTGTTTTTCTTTTAGCTTTTGCTTCTTAGAGGGCACCTTTGGTTGGTTTTTGAAACTCAACAACATACTACGGTATTGCACACCAACTTTTCTGGATTGTATTCTTCTTAAAACTGAAAGGCAGAGGAGTCAAATTACCACTTTCCGCGGTCACTGAGAGAAACCACCAAGTTTCGAAATATCGGTATATGACCAGGAGTTATATGTTAGTGAGTTTCCCTCCCTATTGGAGGATGTCTCCCCTTGGAGAATATAAGCTTGCTGAAGGCTCATTTTGAGAAGCATCTATTTTATTTTCCCATTCACCCACTCAAGCACATACTGTTAGTTAGGCAGAATCATCTACCACTGCAGATATGAATGCGTATTTCCCCCTATTTTTTCAATCTAAGACATAAGAGCAAGCTTTGTTTATAATTCAATATATATATTATATATATATTATATATATATTTCTTATATAATATATATATATATATTATGTTTATATAATTCAATATTATATAATTCAATATATATATATATATATATTATATATACAGTGAAACCTCCGTAACCGGACCACCCACGGGACCCGCCAAAAGTGGTCCACTTACAGAGGTGGTCCGCTTACGGAGGTAGGGGTGTGTCACTGAGTGCCGGGGGGAAGGAGGGGGTGGTAGTGGGTGTGTGCATGTGTTAGGGGCATTTCTTTATATTATTATTGTCCGTTTTTCACAGACTCATTTAATAAATCAAAATGTCTAAAATTGTACTGTACAGGTATATAAAAAGGCCTTTATAAAAAGACAGGCAGGGGTATGCGAAGGCTTTCATTTAAAAAAGTTTTCCATTGTTGTTTGTTTTGCGGCAGCTTTTCTTTCCATGCAGAGACTTGATTTGCATCAACGGAAGCGCTTTCACCACATATGACGCAGCATTGATGTTGTGGCGATGTTTGAATTTGTCGAGCCAACCATTTGATGCTTTGAAGTCGGGCTTGTTTGTGCTTCTGCGAATTCTTTGGCCTTTTCTTGTATTATGGTCCACTCAATGGCAAGCTCAATCCCCTGGCCCTTGTAAACCATTCAAAGGTAAGACTGTCGATCTCTCTCTCAAACTGTGTGTCTTCAAGCTTGAGTCTTTTTCTGTCATCATTTGTGTTTTCTTCAAACGCAGTCATCCATTCTGCTTTTCGTTTCAAGATTCTCTGGACTTGCGACTTCCCAACGCCATATTCTGCAGCAAGTTGTCGTTGTGATTTTCCATTTTCGCTTTTTCCCAATCAGCTGGACTTTGTCTTTAATTGTCAGTTCCTTCGCCTTCGCCTGTTTCCCTGCCATGTTTGCTAAGCAAGTGAAGCGAGTACAGGTGTATAGAAGCTTGTGGACTGTAAAGCAGCTATTGAATTGTTTATGAGTTCCTATTCATCACATTTGTCGCACTACCGATCCCGTGCAATGTGTGGAATGAACTCTTACTCTCTCTACATGGTGGTCCGCTTAAGGAGGTTTTAGGCCAGTTTGGGGCCAAAAGTGGGTGGTTCGGTCCGGATACGCGAGGTGGTCCGGTTACAGAGGTTTTTAATAGTCATACAAAGAAGGAAGAAATTCGGGACCAGAGAAAAGTGGTCCTAGTAACGAGGTGGTCCGCTTACGGAGGTGGTCCGCATGGGAGGTTCCACTGTATATATATATATATATATATATATATATATATATATATATATATATATATATATATATATAAAAAAAATGAAAAAATTTTAAAAAGTTTATAAAAACCTTTTGGTGGTAGTTGAATCCATTAGTGAGAAGACTGACGTTTCAAGCCATAGGCCCGTTGTCAAAGTGAAAAGAAGAGGACAGTGTACACAGGAAAGCCTATGTGAGAATTGGGTGAGAACATTTCATTTAATGATTAAGTTGGACCAGAATAAAGTCACTGATCACTGTTCAGGTGTATTGAGCTCACACAGACACACTGCAGTTCACACAAAGACACCAACACACACGCCCCCCCCCCCTTTCTTCTCTCCCCCCCCCCCCCCCTTCTTACAACCCCCACAAAGCCACATACACACACAGACACCACCACCACCCTGCCCCACACAAAAGGAGGGGAATAAATGGAAATATTCACTATTTAGCCTACTGAAAGAAAAAGAAACAGAGGCTAAAGAAGGACAGGACAGAGAGATTAAGGCAGAAGGGCCCTGGCTCAGCTAGACGTCAGTGACTCTGATGTTCATCCCAGCTGGCTGTGTGGTGCCCAAGCGGCTGATGACAAGGTTCTCCATGTGCTTTCTGTACACACGGTTCTGGGGTTCTGCCACACTGCTGCTATCTTCGCATGACTGTAGCTGTGATGTGGACCAACCAAAATGTTGGCCGACTGGGTTGTTGTAGCCCAGCTTCATCGACCTCAGGTGCTCTGAAAAGCGGTCGGCCATGAGCGGTAGGTCTCCCCAATATACAGCTTGGAGCAGAGGGTGCAGGTCAAGATGTACACTAAGTCCCTAGACTGGCAGTTTAAACTGGACCTCACAGTGAATGTGCCAGTGGGTCCCACGACTGTAGCTGAAGTGTCTATGAATGGGCACGTCTTGCATTTTTTGTCCCCACAAGGTCTGCACCCTGGTGAGGTTGACTGGGTGGCCTGCGGTCTAAGCTTGGACCTCACAAGCATGTCACGCAGGTTCTTGTCCCTCTGAAAAGCAAACAGGGGTGGCTTGGAAAAGATTTGTTTGAGGTCTGGGTCTTGTTGGAGGAGACTAAAGTTTTCACGTAGGATTCTCCCAGACTGGTAGGTTGTGAGGAGGGTATGGGATGACTACCACAGCGCGATCCTCTTTCCTCTCCCGTTGCTTTTGGTCTCAGGGCTTCTGTGCGGCTGGTAGAGCATGCACGCTCAAGTGCTGTCTGCACAATATCCTCTGGGTACTGGCGGGCTATGAAGAAGGTGGACATCCTCTGAGCCTCATTCTCAAAGTCCTGCTCTCTACTGCAAATGCGCCTGAGCCTTTGGAACTGAGAATGTGGTATACTGTTCCTGGTGGAGGATGGGTGGCTGGAGTTGTACAGGAGATATGCATGTGAGTCAGTGGGCTTGTAGAAGACGGTGGTGGAGAGTTTGGAACAGTCTGGGTGGACAGAGATGGAAAGGCCCAGGAAGGAGATAGATTTGGATGATATTTCGTGGGTGTATCGGAGGGCAGGGTGGAAGTTAGACATGTGTTGGATGAAGTTTAACAAGTCTTCCCTTGGTCCCACGACACACCAAGGCAGTCGTCAATTTTACCGTTTGAAGCTTCGTGGAGGAGCAAGCTCTCAGCCGTTACACAGGAACACAACCGGCACTGTTCAAACGGTATATTGACGACTGCCTTGGTGTGTCGGTGGGACCAAGGGAAAGACTTGTTAAACTTCATCCAACACATGTCTAACTTCCACCCTGCCCTCCCATACACCCACGAAATATCATCCAAATCTATCTCCTTCCTGGACCTTTCCATCTCTGTCCACCCAGACTGTTCCAAACTCTCCACCACCGTCTTCTACAAGCCCACTGACTCACATGCATATCTCCTGTACAACTCCAGCCCCCATCCTCCACCAGGAACAGTATACCACATTCTCAGTTCAAAGGCTCAGGCGCATTTTCAGTAGAGAGCAGGACTTTGAGAATGAGGCTCAGAGGATGTCCACCTTCTTCATAGCCCGCAGTACCCAGAGGATATTGTGCAGACAGCACTTGAGCGTGCATGCTCTACCAGCCGCACAGAAGCCCTGAGACCAAAAGCAACGGGAGAGGATGAGGATCGCGCTGTGGTAGTCATCCCATACCATCCTCACAACCTACCAGTCTGCAGAATCCTACGTGAAAACTTTAGTCTCCTCCAACAAGACCCCGACCTCAAACAAATCTTTTCCAAGCCACCCCTGTTTGCTTTTCAGAGGGACAAGAACCTGCGTGACATGCTTGTGAGGTCCAAGCTTAGACCGCAGGCCACCCAGTCAACCTCACCAGGGTGCAGACCTTGTGGGACAAAAAATGCAAGACGTGCCCATTCATAGACACTTCAGCTACAGTCGTGGGACCCACTGGGACATTCACTGTGAGGTCCAGTTTAAACTGCCAGTCTAGGACTTAGTGTACATCTTGACCTGCACCCTCTGCTCCAAGCTGTATATTGGGGAGACCTACCGCTCATTGGCCGACCGCTTTTCAGAGCACCTGAGGTCGATGAAGCTGGGCTACAACAACCCAGTCGGCCAACATTTTGTTGGTCCACATCACAGCTACAGTCATGCGAAGATAGCAGCAGTGTGGCAGAACCCCAGAGACCGTGTGTACAGAAAGCACATGGAGAACCTTGTCATCAGCCGCTTGGGCACCACACAGCCAGCTGGGATGAAAATCAGAGTCACTGACGTCTAGCTGAGCCAGGGCCCTTCTGCCTTAATCTCTCTGTCCTGTCCTTCTTTAGCCTCTGTTTCTTTTTCTTTCAGTAGGCTAAATAGTGAATATTTCCATTTATTCCCCTCCCTTTTGTGTGGTGCAGGGTGGTGGTGGTGTCTGTGTGTGTATGTGGCTTTGTGGGGTTGTAAGAAAGGGGGGGGGGGGGGGAGAAGAAAGGGGGGGGGGGGGCGTGTGTGTTGGTGTCTTTGTGTGAACTGCAGTGTGTCTGTGTGAGCTCAATACACCTGAACAGTGATCAGTGACTTTATTCTGGTCCAACTTAATCATTAAATGAAATGTTCTCACCCAATTCTCACATAGGCTTTCCTGTGTACACTGTCCTCTTCTTTTCACTTTGACAACGGGCCTATGGCTTGAAACGTCAGTCTTCTCACTAATGGATTCAACTACCACCAAAAGGTTTTATAAACTTTATTTTTTCATTTTGCCCAAAGAATCCTGCAGTCAACTTTTGTTTCTTCCATAATATATATAAACATAGATAAGGAAGGAAACAGTCCACAGAGCCACACACACACACAGAGAGAGAGAGAGAGAGAGAGAGGAGAGAGAGAGAGAGAGAGAGAGAGAGAGAGAGAATAAAATGTGAGGAGCTAAAGTCTTTAACTAACTTGTATCTAACCTACTCACCTAAATCAGACTGATTGGTCAAGTTTAAAATTTGACCTATCCAATTTCGATCGCCACCCGACAGACTGCATGTGTGTGTGTGTGTGTGTGTGTGTGTGTGTGTGTGTGTGTGTGTGGTGTGTGTGTCTGTGTGCGCGTTCGCGCGTCTGTGTATGTGAGTGTGTTAGTGTATGTACGTGTGTGTGTGTGTGTGTGTGTGTGTGTGAGAGAGAGGAGAGAGAGAGAGGAGAGAGAGAGAGAGAGAGAGACAGAGAGAAAACATTTAGCTTACATTGTCGCCACACAAGCATGGGGGAGGAGGGAATGATGGGGGAAGGGAGGGCGGACAATTATGATGTCACAGCAACTGACTATTCTCAGAAAGGACGGTGACATGTCTGTGTATGGCCTTCCATTAGCACCATACAGAAGCAAAGTACATTCTACAATTTACGGAAGATTCTCCCAAACTTATCGAAAAGGAGAGAGAATAATAAATCGATTGGCGCCAACGCGGTTATGACTGAAAAACCACAACAGACTGTGAATATAGGATGTCAGTAAATCAAGGCCGGATTCAGTGCCAAGGATATCCGTGCTGATGATTTTGACGAGGAATTGGAACATAGTCCCGATGCCAAATGCCAGAAACTCGATATTCCACATACAATGCAAAAGAGAACTGGAAGAAAAGGAGAAATTCGATGAAAAATAGTCCACAGATGTGTTGACTGGGAAGAGCATACCGGAGCATAAACGTGCCACATTTGGAGATATTGGAAGGATGCCCGTGGAGTAAAACAACCAAAAATGAAGACACTTTTAAAATATCCTGAGTAAACACTTAACAGCGACGAGCACTTTGGGTGCTCTGTCCAGAAAGGATGCATCCCAGGTGTATTTGGTTGAGCAGAATATGCCACCATATTTTGGGAAGTAATCCAGAAAGCTAAGGCAGGGAACCGGGATCTCGACGTGGTATGATTCGACCTGGAAAATGCGTCTGGACCAGTTCCACAAAAGACAATTCAACTTACCCTAGAGGTGTAACATGCCCCAAAGAACAACCGAATAATGCTGAAGTATTCCATGGCTTCTTAATGAGGTTCTCCACATAGGAATGCACAACAGACCAGATCAGTCTGTTGTGTTGGCAATGGAGGTAATCTTGAAAGCAGCTATGAACCGCACAGGTTCATCAGACCTCGGCAACGGGTACCAGATGGCCACTTGAAAAACTTACATGGATGACACAGCAGTCCTTTCCACTGAGCAAGAAGAAACACACAATACAGAGGAGCAGTCATACGAGGAAGTTTAGAAGCAGTCAGACGAGGAAGTTACTTCATCCGAGGGAAGTTTCAACCCCAAGAAATCCTGACGCCACCCCTTACGCAAAGGAAGAGTTAGTGAAACTGTTAATGTTCACTGTGGCCAACAGTACCATTCCTACAGTGAAATGACAGTCAGTCAAGACCTTTTGAAGATGGTATGATGATGACTCTTTGAGAGACACAAAGAGGTAAAAGGAAACCAAATAAATGGCAAAAGAAACCTGCAAGCAATAAACTAGTGTGGCATTCCAGCAAATACATGGTCTGGAGAGTCTGCAGTTTATACTGATACTCATCTGGCCTCTACTGATACACAGTTTCAGTACACGTGTAGTGGAATCAATAGCGGCCCAAAGAAACAAATGCACAAAGAATTGGTGAGACATCCCACCTGGTCTTACTGACATTCCATTTTACTGTTGCAAGGCAAAGCTGAAGCTCCCCTTGAAATCCGTCCTTGAGGAGTTAAGTGGGAAAAGCACGGTTACTAACCATGGTTGGACTCGGGAGACAAGGTTGTGAGGTCAGTCCAGCTTTAGCTAAAGACAGGCAGAAAATGGAAAGCTCGGGAAGCAGTGGACATGGCAGGGGAAAACTCAATATCAAGGAAAAGACAGGACAGACACAAACCAGCAGTCAGGGACTGGATGAACGGGAACGGAGCAGTGGTCTAAGGCAAAAGAGATAACAAGGGAGTTCAAGAAACAAGAGTACACCAAGGGAATCTAGAGGGGAGTCTATCAAGGTCAACAGGGACGACGCGGAAAAACGCTCTCCAAAGGAGTCTCCGCTGGAATGAAATATGGCATATGGCTCCTCTTACGATCAGCTTCAACTTCATCCTCACACGAGGATGCCAAGAGAAACTAGAGGACAGTTCTGCAAGGTCAAAGGGCGAACAGACTGTGTGGGACATCGCACTCCAAAGAGGTCTCAGCTGGAAGCTAAGGACATGTGGCATACGGCTCCTCTTACGATCAGCTTCATCTCCATACTTGTATGTGACTTACTGCCCTCGAATTCAAACCTGGTGAAATTGAGGAAGCCAGATGTCCCTGCATGTCCGCTCTGTCAGAGCAAACAAACTGTGCCACATATGTCCTGAGTTCATGTAAGATAGTGCTAACCAAGGAAAGGAACGCGTGAAGACTCAACCAAGTGTTAAAGGAGATCGTATATGCAGTTAACACTGCTCGCGGAAACACTTCGAATAGACCTCCAACAACGACGTTCTACATGGAATATCACATGGAAGCGGGTTTTACTGGATGGAGGAAATGACTGAGAGTGCCAGCAGACCTTCCAGAATGTGAAAACTATCCCGATATCATCAGAAAGAATGGCATGGGACGTGATATAGTGTTCCACTCAGATTTCATTGAAAGAAACGATACTGATTGAACTCATCGGCCTTACGGAAGCAGAGTGGAGCAAGCTCACATCTACAGGACTGAGAAATAAGCCAGTCTAGCCAGCAGCTTGAGGGAATGTAGTTTCCAAGCCGAAGTCCTTACCAAAACGGTTGAAGCTTGGGGGATGTCAGATTATCAGAACTATGATCTCATGAAATAGCTCTCAATATCTGGTAAGTTGAGGATCAGAACCCTGCAAGCAATGGCAGAAGCAGTTGAAAAGAGCTCCAGCTGGATCTGGTCGGAGAAGAACGAAAGTGAAGTTCACAAAAGTCAAGTTTCCCAAAGATATTTCCTTAAGGTGTCCGAAAGCTATGTCAATGTGGGTCGGACATCCAATGAAAGGCGACACCTTGAGACCACCCGACCATCCAGGGGTGCAAAATCAAACCTTGCAACGCCGAAAGTAGTTTCGGCAGCTGAAGGCTACCTACAAGTTATGACATAGAAGCGGACTGATCCTCTTACAGCGTACGGAGTTAAGGGCTGAAACACTTGTCTGAGGAGGATTTCTTCTCTGAAGACCTCCCGCTGTCAAAATCTTAGTGCTCCTCCATTGGACGTCCAAGACCAACAGACATTTTTCAGAGAAAAGACTGAAAGAATTAAAAAAAAAATCAGTTTGCCAGCCTTAAAACACGAACAAGAAAAGACTGTTTGGGCAATTTGAGGATGGTTTGTTGGTAGATCCATCTCAAGACAAAGGACCGACGCTTGAAAGTATTTTGAGGAAGCATATTGACCAGATAATTTCGTGTTGTTTCATGGAACACAAAATTAAGCTCTCCCTCGCCCCCCCCCCCCCCCCCCCCCCCCCCCCCCCCCCCCCCCAAAGAAACAGAAGAAAAAGAACGAAACTAAGTATTATGCTGTCATGTACATATCTGCATGGGTGCTAGGACAACCCTGTTGCCAAACCTGAAACTAAAAATCCTTGAGAGCCGTAAACCTGAAATCCCATATATAAGAAAATGTTTGAAACAAAACAGCTGTGCCTAGTCAGTAATACTGCAATGCTAAAACAGATCAGGCATAGACAGCCGCCTTGGAGGTGTGGGGATGAGAGGACAATGTTGGTGAAGTGGGCCCATTGGTTTATGGTAGGTATACAGGGAAGGGATAGTGCCCTAATAGGTGGGGGAGGGGGGGTGGGGGTAATGGAGCAATCCCCCTTTTCCCACAAAATGTTTTCTTGTTTACAAACGTGTTTGATGCTCTCTCTTTGTAGAAGCTTTAAAAATTCAACATTAAAGTCCTTTTCACAATAATATTGTCTACCTTTGTCAATCAGTTCCTTACTCTCTCTCTCTTTCTCTCTCCCTCTCTCCTCTCTCTCTCTCTCTCTCACACACACACACACACACACACACACACACACACACACACACACACACACAAAGAGACAGATCTAATCAGGTAGGAACGAAATAGTATTTGTCACATGAAAAATTCAGACAGCTGCATGCAGTGGCACAAATATGAATAGCATTTCTTTTATATCAGATTTATATTAAGTGTTTCCCTTCAGGTGTAATACATGAACAAAACAACTTTGATTGTGACTTGGCAAACCATAACTTTAGGAGCCCATTTTTGTTAATGGGCATTGCCTGCCAAAAACTGTACAAACATAAACCACTTGTATATTACAGACAAGATTTGTACGTGTTATACATATAGCTGTTTCTTATAATTCGTATGAATGTATTTAAGAAAAGAAAGTGAACAGGAAATAATTTCCGACTGTTTCCTAAATCAAAACAAAACAAAAAAACCAGCACAATTTCTTAGATGAACTTAAGCCCAAATACGACTTGCCTTGCTAAAGTCAAAGTAAGAAGACACACTGTTACACTAACAGTATAAATTACATACACAGAATATGTTATTCCATTGTATGATGAATTTTTTCATCACTGTTCAAGTGCAACAGCATTACAATACTGACTAGAAAATATCCAAAACTATACAAAGAACCTGAGCTTATTTCTCAAGGCATTGGTATACATTTAAATAAGGAAACATTTTAACTAGTTAGTTAAACATTTTTCATAGGTTCCAGTGGATTTTAAAAGCATTGAACTGATATATATATATATATATATGGAGAATATAAGCTTGCTGAAGGCTCATTTGAGAAGCATTTATTTTATTTTCCCCATTCACCCACTCAAGCACATACTGTTAGTTAGGCAGAATCATCTACCACTGCAGATACGAATGCGTATCCCCCCCTATCTTCAATCTAAGACATAAGAGCAAGCTTTGTTTATAATTCAATATATATATATATATATATAATATATATATAATATAATATATATATATATATATATATATATATATATAACTGCAAAAGAAAAACAGATGAATTCAGTTATTTCATAAAGTGATTTTGGGAGATTCACTTGCTAACCATTAGATGGGATGTGAGTGATGTTCCATTAAAAGATAGTGAAGAAAACATAAAAAATCAAATTGATTTTTTTAATCAAAAAAAGAATTAAGAATGTAAAACACAACCAAACGAAGGTCAGAAGTCCAACTTGTAAGACTGAGTCCTGGCAAGTGAAGAAAACACTGAATCAGGCATTAAACATAATGCACTACGAGTCTGTAATTCTTCGGTGACGGAGATTCACTTCCAAAATCTCAATGTAAATTAGAGAACACATTTTTGAAGAAAGTTTTAAAATCAGTGGCATGTATGATTTAAACATCAATATAACCATTGTTAAAATCATTAATAGATTGATGGTACTGTGAAGGAGAGCCCGGTTTGCTGAGTGGTTTAGAGTGCTTGCCTGCCGCGCATGGAGACCTGTGATCAAGACAACTCTCAGAAGAAGACAATTTTCCATATGCTCTCCAGTCCATCCAGCTGAAAATGGGTACCTGGGCCTATTCAGGGTTGGGGAAGGTGAATGCAGCGAGGGAGAGTGTTGGGCCCTGCCCTTATTATGATGACCCCAGAGTATGGAAACTAGCGTTCTGCTCCCTACGGCCGAAACGGCTACTTGCCTACCTTACCTTACCTTTTAGTATTGTGGAGAAGTAACCTGGATTACATTAGACACTAGAATATAAAAACCTGCCAAATATAAAGTATCTAATATTAAACTTGTGTATTAGTTTTGTTCTGACACAAACAACATGCAGATAACTTTTTATTGACCTGAAATTGTTTACTCCCCATGTGACAAAGTCTTCTAGTTAATTTACATCAATTTGATCAGAAACAACCAGCATCTGTGTGACATGCACACGTTTCAGTTCATCACATAAATAATAAAATAATCATCATTCCCTAGTTCCTCTTTTTTTTTTTAACAGAAGTTTCATTACTGATGTTTGAAACAATAAGGTCAAAGATGTTCAGTGCTGAATTGGCGTTCAAAGTTGGTGTGTAATTTTCAAAAAATATTTTGTAAGCTTCTTTTCTCTCAATTTTAAAGTCAAGTCAACAGACTTTATTTTAAATTATTGTTTTCAATCACACACATCTCAATGCCTAACAAAAATAAACATACAAAGAAAGAAATATTGATTATGTCATCTTGTGGAGATTACCCTTACAAAGTCAAAATTGCAGAAGAATGACTACTGAGCAAGTAATTAAATACTGATGTAGCCACCAAGGCAAGACATGAATGCCACTTGGCATCTGCATCCCATCCATCTAACAGCAAAACATGATTCCTAATCTGTTTTGGGTATTTTTGAGAAAAAAGCACGTATGTCATTTTTGACTGGCCTTTTACGCTTGGCAACTTTGTCAGATTTTCTTGTTGAAGACAGGCAACGAAGTGGTTCGGTCGCCACGCAACCTCAGGAAAGTCCTTCCCATTTTATCCGTGACCACACATACCGACTCTTGCTCCTGGTACATCTTTTCCTGAGAAGCAAGTTTTCTCGGAAGAAGTGGTTGATGAAGGTGGCAGCGGACGTTGTTACCCCCAAATGTAGGGTATATGGAGAAGACCACATCTGGAAGACACTGGCAACAGTATGCACTTGCCAAATGCCCAAGTACGAGTTCATCACAGTTGCAGCCTTTACCCTCCTCTTGAAAAAACACGCTTAATTTCTTCAGTGGTCAGATCATCCATGTTATAAAAGTCAGAGTACTGAGCATACACGTTTGTGACTTCAGGAATGTCTGATGACAGTTTAGAATTGGATAGATAGTGACTTCATTCATGCCCAGTTCCATAACAAATCTGGCACACATTTCTAAGTACAAATCTTCATTGCCACAGGCTAATACTGAGGCCTCTCTTGTGAGACAGTTACACCGCTCCATAAATGCATACGGGTGTAAGTGCGGGGACCATCTTCTGGATACAGACTGATGCAGCTGATCTTGCTGAAAGTTATCAGCAAATTGTCCCTTAATTGTCAAAGGATAACTTTCAACTGCTTTCCCAGTTCAACGAAATCTAATCCAATTAAAACGGCAAACAATGTCAGCTATGAACGCACACAGAACAGTGTTCAACGTCGGCAGTTCGATCACCAATTCCATCTCGGTCACAGTATTTTAGCAGCCCCATTCAAGCTTACAGTCTGTTGCAACGTGCCTAGAATGCGCTTGTGCTCAGTATCAATTGCATGAGCCGACAAGCTTTTTTTTTTTACTAGAACCGTAATTACCGTCCGGCTGCAGGGAACACAAAAGCAAACACAGGCGAGTCAATCTTCCTGCACCAACTTCGAAGTACACACCATCGTTGTTTTTATCCTGCAGCCACACCACCCCCATCTGTTTTTTTACACCTTTTTCAAGAAAGAAACTCACTGTCCAAAGTCAGTTCTTTCATTTTTCCTTCCTTTGGCCTTAAATGGCGATTTCGACCATGCCGCTTGATAACAAGGGACGTTACTCTCAGCGAACAATGTACATCTCTTTCGAGGCTCACGAAGCAGACCACTTCTCTTCACTGCCGATGCGATGTTTCTTCGAAACAATGTTGAAAACCGGTGAAATTCTCCGAAATTATTTCTACCGCAAAATATACTTTGAACGAAATCGTAAACCGAAACATTCTCCCGAAATTATTTCAAAACGGAAAATAATTTTGAACAAATCGGAAACCGGAATTCCGGCTCACACCGGAAAATTAGCACCCCTATATCTGTTTCAGGGACTGCTGGAAGGAGACAAGGAGTACCGTGCCCTCCGACGCCATGGGCGAGCGAAAAAACGCAGGCAAGCTATGGTGAACAGCCCCGATCAAACCGGAGCGCTCAGCGTCCGCAGCATGTTGGACTCCACAAGTCCTGGTGCCCGACGTCCCCCCTTCCAACATGGCCACCACCGCCACTGCCACCGTCCACAGAGTGACCACAGCTGGATGCTTGAACCCCACAGTGGTCATGGTCAACCAGAATGGCCGTTGCTGCGTGTCAGCCACAGTGGCCTTTGCAATATGGTCTAGAAACATGCTCCTCAGGTGAGGTTACGAGGTTCACAGACATTTGAAAGTGGGTTTCTTGCCTACACCCTACATGCAAGCAATGAAGCTGGCCAAGGGTTTGCCTGTGCGAAACGTTCTGCAACATAAATTGCTAAGCACAGCTCTTTGTATTCTGAACAAGTGACATCTCAGTATCTGTAATGAGGCTAGGGGTGATGGATGATGAACAATAAAGAAATAAACTTTTTTTTTCCTGAACGAGGGTACACAGTTTCTGGTCTGTGATGCTTTACGCTCCCCATCAGTTTGAACATAGATGAAGCAACCCCGGCCTTAAAGTTGTCTGCCCTGTTCTTGAGAATGAATAGTTGTTTATTGTGGGACATTATGGTATTGACAAACCTGCCCTTTGAATTTGAATATAATTCCAGCCTGTGATTAAAAACTGGATCATTTGGGGACCCATTTGTATTTTTTTTCTCCCCTTTTCCCTTCTGGCAAAAAAACAACATGTGTGACTAAAAACTCAAGGTCTGATTTAAATAAACTCAACTGACAATGTTGATGAGCATCTTAGTTTTGTGTTTGCCAAACATTTTTTTTTTTAATGAGAAGCTGACGTACCTGTTCATACCTGTTGTTGTTTTTTTTCTGTCATAATACTGATACTGGTACAGGCAAAACCAACAGAAACACCATAGGGTATATGGAAACAGGCCAAGGGAAATGTTTTGACTGTGGGCCTCTGCTTCGAAAACATGCATCAGTTTATCGTATCATTTCAGTTCGCTCTCCTTGAGGAGGGCTGTGAAAGCGTGATCCCGTTATTACAACAATATTAATACAAGAAGCAAACTTTACTGAGGAAGACTACTTGGTGCATGAATGCAGTGAAGCCACATTGGTTCAACATATTACCATATGCTACCTGTCCTTGAACAGCAGTGACAATGGCATCGCCACCGTCTCTCAGGGTGCATTGCACAGAGGTGAAATAGGTTTACCCAAGTCGTCTTCCTGTGTTTTTTTGTGCTGTATGTACAGCCACCACCACCTCAGTGTCTTTCATATTTCTTTCTTTGATTTTTGAACTAATAAGAGTGTGAGTGAATTTCCCCCCCCCAACCAACATATTGAGGTCCGCCCCTCCCTCCCGTCTTCCACAATGAACAACTAAGCTTTCTGACTGATGTTCTACGTTTGTTTTTGTGTGTAGTAATACATGTTTCAAATACAATTTGATGCGAAAATACTTCGAACAAATATATTGCAATGTTCAATGCTGCTTTCATTTTAACTTGCTGTATCAATAACAACTAGCATTTTAAACATTGTTGCACATGCAGTGTTAAACGTGTACAGATGTGAATGTCCGTTTTTAACATAATGGTAAAATGACATTTATTGTCCTTGATTCAAATGGCAATGACTGTATTCTGAAATGTTTTGTTTATTTAATTTTCCCAGCTATTTGTTCTATGCTCTGTCTTTTTGGCATATATGTATGTGTGTGTGTAGAAACTAAGAGGGTTAAAAGTGATAAGTAACCCATAAGCAAAATATGACAGTCAATAGGTTAACAAACATTTTGAATACATGTTGCCAATTTATGTGCATGGTGAATGCCTCTGCACACGTGTGTGTATGTGTTTGAGATAATGTATGACTGTATGCACAAACCTTGGAAAACAACATCAGCCGTATGTATACTTTACACTAAACTGGAACAGAAGAGGATGAATGAAACTTGATGAACAAACACGGGATCGATTACCTAAGCGCATTTCAGAGAGATGCATCCAACCACGTTTCATATCATTCTTTTGTGCATCCGTGGGTGCAGTTCATGTCTCCAAATGATTGAATGCAGACCTGGTTACCCCTCAGAAATTGTATGTGTAGGTTTTGGGTCAAAATGTGTACAATTGTGTGTAAAATGTGTAAGCTTTTGCAGGGCAAAGTAGCTGCGTAGGAAACAATACTGAATGCATTCTAGACATTAGAAACACTGAAAATTTATTACTATAAAAGATGTATTTTCATGAAATGCATTAAATTGGCTTCTTTAACAATCAATGATTGTCAAACTAATCCAAGTTCCTTGCCAGTATCCTCTGATGGGCAAAAGCCTTTGCTCAGGAAATTAACAAGAACATTAACTGATGTGAATTTTCTTTTATAACACTTTAAAATAACTCTCTCTTCACTTTTTACTGTACTGATGGACATAACTGGAAAAAAATCTTGAAGTAATCTATTTCTTATATGCTACTATGGGCACTTTTTCACTGTTGATAAGCTAACCAGTCTTTCTGAAGAGCATAACAATTATGATGTGAACTTTATTTCAGACTTTGGTGATTCCAGCTCACTGCAGGGTTCCCAGGTGATGGGCACGAGGCCAAAAAAGGACCTTTAAAGGACTTTAAAAGGACCTCAAATCAGTTTAAAAGGACTTTGCCAACATGGAGGAAGGGGGGTAGACAAGGCGGGAAAAGGAATCTATCCTGTAAATGTTACTCAAGAACTCAGCATATAGCTGTTCCCCAAGCTGTTTGTTATGTTCGCAATCCGTTATGTACCTATATTTATTTGGGTAATAATACTTTCATCATTATTGCCCACTCTTCAAATGAATTTCTATAAAGGGAACATTTTAACATAGATAGCATGAGCGAAAATGTTAAGTCAGCTATATGCCGCGAATATTAGCACCGCGTCTGCACTGTGGAACCCGTGACGTCAAAAAAGCTGGATTGCAGCAACGCACCAGCAGAAGACACAAGCCACTGGCCACAGCTTTGCGTCGTCTGCTAGCTAAGCTTACTAAACAGAAAGCCCACTGATAGGCCTAGCGTTTATAGGCCTGCCTACCACGTTTCAGATGATCGCGTTGGCATCTGTCAACTCTTTGCAACTTGCAAAAGTACGGATTGGGTTGTGGAAGATGTATCGGTTCCGTTTTCAAGCCTCCTTCTCTTGAAAAAACAGGACTTAACAGTACCTTTCAAAAATTAAAAGGACCTCCTCGTGAGTTAAAAGGACCAACTTGCTGAATCAAAGGACTTAAAAAGGCCTTTTGACAAAAATCCCATTTATAAGGACTTCAAAGGACCCTACGAACGCTGTCCTTTAAATTGTCAGCTGAAAGGCCATGAACTGCATCTATTAAAGAACAGTCAGCCTTCTTCAGGATGAGAAGACTTTCAAGAATTTCACTGGACAGTGTGCTCCTTTGGGGCCGGGGGTGGGGTGGGAGGGGGGGATTTTGGAGCTTTTTGTCCCTCTCCGCAGTAGTCTGATGTTCCAGTCTCTCATCAGAAGTGCCTGCAGAACTTGACTTCACGAAAAAAGCGTTGAATGTTCATTGCCTACCGTTTTCCAGAATCACTGTTTCCTTTGTGGCTTTTGCTACCGATGTGCCGCTGAATGTCAAAGCGACCACTGTAGCAATCGCGATTTGACAGTTACATGTGGTGCTGTGTGCGAACGTATCGCCCTTCTTTGACGCAGTAATGAACTTGAAAATAGTATGATACGCTGGTTTTGTACTTCTGTTCATATTTCTTTTTCTTTTGGATCACAGCTTCTACCAATGAATCTGAATTTTCGTTGTCTGTTTCATGCGCACGAGTTGAAGCTGAGTGAGAAGCAATGTTGATGCATTCATAGAGGCAGGAAGTACGCATGCGCCATCGGAACTTTTAAAAGTTTGACCAGACTCTTGGACTTGGCCGGATTACGTTTTCAGCGCATTTTCGTAAGCTCGTTCATCAAAATTTCGTATCAATTTGGTTTTTGAAACGTACAATCGTATAGCTGTATTAAATTTCGTGAGATTATACGCAAAAATCGTAAAGTGCACAGGTCTGTGAATGTATTCCTCCATGACCAAAATGCATAGCCTCATCATATGACCCAACACAACACAAAATGTGAAAAGAAAGAATACATTATGAACAAATCAACTCCTCCCCTCATTTCCATCATTGTTTTCACTGCACACATGTTCCAGCTACAGAACTTGAATCTGGCCATTTTATCGTTCTCTCTCGCTCTCTTTTTCTCTCCAGTTAAAGAAAATTCCCATAGGAAAAAACAACATATTATCTGTTGGAATATACTGTATCATAATAATATTAAAAGTCCTATTAAAATTACATAAAAGTATTTGAATCTTACTTGGGAAGCCACTGTTTAGGTTATAAAGTAAATGTAATGAATATTTCCCAAATAAAAGGTGTATACATTAACTGCAAAACTAAGTGCCTTTGTATGCATGCCTATCTGCTGGAAAATATTGTCATAGTTGTAGCTGTTCAAAATAAATGTGCCATGGCAATATCTGTCAAAAAAGAAATGGGCAATTATCACAGTAGTTTCAAACATATTATCATTATGAATACTTATATAGCGCCTATCGTCGGTTAGAGACCAAGCTCTAAGCGTTCTACAATCCACACTCGCTTACACAACGGGCTGCCTACCTAGGTAGTGCTGACTGAAGAGCTGCCTGCTGCCACTTCATACAGTTGTTTCCCGTGTCATCCAGTCAATATTGTTCACTCAATTTCCTTACTTCCTTCATTCTTTCCATTTCTCACGCAAGGTGCATGCTATGTGTAACCTGTCATCTATACCAACAGCCAAACTGGCCATCTCTTCCGAAAGTTGGTGATGGGATCTTACGTGTTTGCAAGATGTTATGCGTGCGTTCACACATGGAACCTCAGCTTTTAGTCTCAATCGAAGGGAGCATCTCATCTGAGTTTATGTCCCTTTCTTCCAATAAATAGTATTTGCGATTCTTACCCACGAAACTACTGCACAGTTTATGTGAATAAAGAATAATTTACATTACAAATATAATGAATGTAGATGTGCATGATTGTTAGTCCTTGTATGTACGCATGCATGGATAAATATACATGTAAGGTGTAATTCCGCCCCCTTCCCCTGACCACTCAAACATACTTCACAATGAATCGGTCTTAAAATATCCAATTTATTGTCCAGGGAAATTATCTGAGGAGACTAGACATGACAAACATGGGAAACATGTCGGAAGAAACTGGTAAATTTGTACAGAACAGGAAAAGAAACAAGACGATCAGTTACCAAGATCAAAATACACAAAGTAATGGTTGCATAGTCGATATACATGCTGCTTTGCAAAAAGACCAACAATACAATTTCCACACACACATTTTAAATATCTCTGACTGGGATAATGTTGATGTGGATGTCTGGTTAGTTTGTGGAACCACAGCCTTAGTTCCTTGATTTTATTTAACAAAAACAAACACAAAATAAAACAAAATTAAACAAAAAACACATAAAAAAATCAAAAACCCAGAAACAGTACTTGAGTTCCAATTTCAAGAAAACAAGCTAATCCATTTTGTAATATGATTCTCCTCAATCCAGTTTGATGGAATTAATAATGAAAAAAAAAAAGCCATACAATAATCTGTAAACCAAACTTCATTATCTTCATCATCTGCTATTCATTCAATGAAATGATAAACTGAAAACCGGACACTTTTTGTTGTTGAAATGCACCCATCTTGCTCTTTTCAATTTAAAAAAAAAATAAAGAGAGAAAAAAAGAAACAGTAAACAAAGTAATGCTTTTCTTTACACTCATATCAGAGCTACCAACACAGTAAGGTAAACCAAGTTTTCTCAACAGTTATCCAACACACATCCTATACGAACTTGTTGATTATGTTTAATATGACAGTTACTGTTTGGCTACTGTCTAACTATCAGCATTCTTACAGTCAGTGACGTTATTTCCTAACACAATATCTGTCATGGACGCTCAGCTACACATAAATATTGATCACAAAACAAGACAAAACATGCACACAAACACACAATCCCATTCATTGCTAGTCAACACTCTCAATACAAAAGACCTAACTATGCACAAGTTTTAATGCTTATATAATTAACCTTACCTGCACAAGCTTCTACAATACAGCATAATGGGGGCAAGGCAAAGAGCAGTGCGGTGGGAGTGTGAAGGAATACAAAAGTGAGGTACACACACACACATTACACTTCAGTCCCTCTTCAACTCCATTTCCCCAATTTCTATTAATCTGGGAATCCGTGCTTTGGCCATTACTTGTGAACACCATTAGTATATAATGCACACCAATGCCCTTTAAAAAAAAAAAAAAAAAAAAAAACACAAAGGGCTGAACAGAGATTGTGGAGAAATGCTAAACCAATTCTACTGACTGAGGTAAAAGTTGACAAAGAACAGTTGTCAGGTGAGTTAATCTTTTGCTCTCTCCAATCCTTGACTACACTCTGAGGTTCACCATTCGTGAAATTTTTCTGAATATGGCCACTTTCAATTTTACCATTTACAAAGCCATATTCTGAATTTCATGCACCTGCAAGATATCTCATGCAAGTTTTCACATGCAGGATTTGGTTTAAAGCCTTATGTGAAGGCCTGGGTGGGGGGAAATGGAGTCTGAACGGATGTTAACTCTGCAGAGAAAATCTCTTTGAACCTGGTTGTCTTGAGAGGGAACTGAACCTCAAAACAAGAGAATAATGCCTTGCACACTATGAAAACTGGTTGTCCTTCCCCTCTGCCCAATTCCCACACAAACACAACCCCAAACTGAATACATCACACTTTACTTGTGTCGTTGATCATACTATTGTGAATGAGTGAGACAGTATCATAACAGTTCTTATTGACCTTTTTAACAAGGGAACAGTAGAAAAAATTCTAATATCTGGAACATCTAATTTTGAACACAGCTTAAACGCTTCATGATTTGTCTTTTGACAATACCCAAACATGGCATACTGCCATGGAGGATTCTTACCATGCTTTGCTTCTTCACAAAACACTTGCATCTTGTACATTTCTTCATTGTATTCTTCTCCATTTTCTTCCTCTCCTTTTTTGTTGTTGTTGCTGTTGTTGTTGTTGTTGCCTTAAATGTGAGATTTCTGGGAAAATGTTTGGTATTCTAATCTTTGAAAAAAATCAGTTCTGGGGCTCATGATACAGATTTCTAATCAGCTAAACTGCTAGCAATGAATGATTATTTCTAAAGTCTCTATTCTTTTATGCTGGCATCTATCTGTCTTTTTAAACTCTGGTCACAAATAAATATGAAACTTGGGCAAAAGTAAAGCACAAAAACAAACTAACCAAACTGCTTGCATCAGCACATACACATGCACAAAGAGAATGTTGGATATGTATGAATTCCTCATAAATATTCATACATACTGTCAATCCTCTTACACATATCATGTCACTTGAGCTGCAGAGAAACTGCAAGAGTTTGTCCTTGTCAATCAAACCTACAGTACACATATTTCAATACAGTAAAATTGTACTGATAAAAAGTAAAACTGAACAAGTTCATGAACAAGTTTAGGAAAGCACATCAACTTTTACTGTTTGAGTGAAATAAACAGAATTTGAAATTTGCTCAAAACTTTGATTGGAACACTGAAGGTTGCCTCAAAAGGGTTATTGCTCTAACATATTGGAAACTATACCACCACTACAAAACCGTCAAACACTTAATGGATCTGATCACAGAACCAGATTTTCACAAAAAAAACAATGAACCGAAACCACAGAAAAAAAAAACACCGCTCCTTTTGCTTTTGATATATTAAATTAAAAAAATCAATGTTTTTGTTTAACCAGACTTTTCAAATCACGTGACTGGAAAAAGATGAGTTGTGCATTTACACTTAGAAAGAATTTATCATGTCAGTTTCTTCCATGCAGTTTATAACTGAAAAGAATACACACTAGCAGAAGTTATAAGTATTTATAAATTCACATAAAAAAGAAAAAAATCCACTTTTAATGTAATTGAAATTAGTGTTAATCCGATCACAGCACTCTCTTCAAATGCAATACACGTACACATATCTAGTATTAAAATCTAAATTGTGAACAAATTTCTGGTATACTAATCACTGATTCAAAACTCTACTCTTGTGTTTCTGAAAGGGAATAGGAATGGAAGGCATCAGGGTAGGTCCACCTTACATACAGTGAAAAATGCCACCCCCTCCTCCCTGCTGCCATCATAGCAGACTTCCCTTCCTTTATTTTCAAAATGTGACTTTCTAAAAATGTACCTGAACTCAATTGAAAAGTTTCCACTATTTCTCTTCTTATACTGAATCTGGTTACATTAATATAACAGTCTTAACAGTAGAATCAAATTCATAACAGAACATCCAAAACTCGGTTACTAGAGTGAACCGCACACACACACACCAGTATATCATAAGTACATGTATATCAATATATAACATTTACCGTAATTTGCTGTTGAAAAAAAAAAAAAAAGCAGACAGTGGAATGCTCAACAAAATATTTAATACACACACATGTGCGTGCACACACACACACACACACACACACACACATCACTGACCATTCAAACAAAAACAGCTTACATTATCTACATATTGCCTGAATACTGTTCATAATAATGTGACAAACATTTACAAGAAGAAAGATCATTAAAACATTAGGTGTTTTTGCGAGAGCTTCAGACTGCTTTGAGGTAATATAGGTCAAATGACCCATTGCCAATTATGGGTCACTTTTTTTTTTTTGAATTATAGGCCGAGTTCAAATTATGTTACAAGCAGAAACAACAAAAGAGCTGAGAATCTGTTGCTGCTGCTTAACTCGGCTATGACAAAATGAATTGTTGCCTCAAATGGAAAAGAATGCCATTAATCCCCTTGAGAATTATTTGTTCAGATTTGAACATTTGAAGAACTTAAGGCCCATTGACTAAAAAATTGCCGTCTGACTTCCTAGCTTAAGCTGCATTACTACCACTCATCAAGACATTCAACACGCATGTTGCATACATGTTTAAAATCCTTAAATCAAAGAACTTCTAAATGTACACTTAGCCATTCTGTTGGTTTTAAAGGCCAATTTTCTTTGAATCAACTTTGCTAGTTTATCATCGAAGGAATGTTAAATTGATCTGTGACACTGTTTGTTTACTAATAAAGTTGATGCTTATTGGTTACTGGAACAAACAAAAGCCAATCATTAACATACGATGCAATGCAATTTCTCTCTCAAACGTTCTCCCATTTTGCTGCTGCAGCCTCTGATTATATTACACCGAAAGTGACATGTCACATGGTCTGGCATTGGCATTGATATATGCCCCACCAGAGCATCGGCTCAAACTATCATGCTTCATTTAACATTTTTCTGTGCTAGTGACACAAGCACACCAACAATCTGAAACTCTGCCCTGCTACACTCAGCTCAGCAGAACTGAAAACCAGCAATGGCTTCTTCTCACAAGTCACTTCTACTGCTGGGACCTGCCTCAAACCACACATCTTGGAATAACAACCATATACATAAACAAAGTAACTGTGCAAAATTTTGTCGGGGCAATCAACTGAAGACATTCATTTAGGACGAACAAATGTCCAGATGTCTTAATATTTCTTTCCAGCAGTTCAAATAACATTCTGACCAAACCACTGTGATCGAGGACAGAACTGATCCAAGAGCTTTATCTGTTTCCTTTTCTTCAATCAACAATCAGAGTTTCAACATAGAAGGGCACATGACATGGCCAGACCTTTACCAAGTCATACACATCCCAGATCCCTCTTTTCGATCCCAGTTATACCACAGAACTGCATCAAATTTTCATGAGTCCTCCTGGGCTGCATTCCATCTTTCCACCAACTTGTGTAAGAATCAGCACAGAAACTTTTGTGTAATCTTTTGCTGATGGACAAACCAACCAAGAAGTGAAGTAAATTTGACGCAGGTAAATATTTGCCCAGTACCTCTTTACAACCTGAATTAGTTGTAAAAAAAAAAAAAAGGAAAGAAAACAGACACCAGAATCACCGGTCATTGACTACCTTAGATCACTGATGTTATGAGTTTGAAAAGGTCAAAATCAATTTGAAACTAAACATCCAGTTTCAGTTTCATTGTAACTCTCCAGGAATGAACGAACTGCTCAGTAATGTGTTTAAAAAAAAAGTGGGCAGAAGCAGTTTAAAGTATATTCCTTTGTACAGATAATGCCAAACACAAAATTCCTGAAAATGTCTAAAGCAGATACGAGACAGTAACTTTGCACATCCAAATAGAAGCAGACTTTGGCTTCTGGCTGCAGTGTCTAATGCTTTTACTATTCAACAACCCAAAGTTTGCAGTCTCAATATCAACTACTTTCCCATGTGTCACCAAACAGTACATCGGATATATTTCCATCTCCTTACCATATCACAACACTGTTTGGGTCAACATGAGGCACACAACATCACAACACAGAAAACACACTCATTCAGTAATTTATATTCACATAACTGGAGCGTCATGCCTTTACAAGAGTGTGTCACCATCGGTCACTTTACACTGCTTCCACGACACTGTAGCCAAACATCTTCACAGACATGTGCTGCTGTCAGTCACTCAACATTAATTACAGATAATGGAGCCACATGTTTTGATAGAAGCATCAATCATTCATCATTCATTTCATATGACTGGAACAAGTTATCTAAACAAGCCTGTCACTCACTCAGTATTTATTCCATATAACCTTCCAGTGGCCTGTCAGTCACTCATGTTTACATCTCTGTAGCAGTATGTTATTACATAGTGTGTCAGTTGCTCGACAATCACTTCACATTCATATGATTGGAGCAACCTATCCTTGCAGTGGAGCGGGGGTTACTTAACATTCATTCTATTTTCACATGACCGGAGCAACATGTTCTCACAACAGTGTCGAAATCCGACATTCGTGCAAAATTATTAACAAGCTTGGGTCATTAAATGTTTGTGACAATGTGTCCATGAGTATAATATTCAAATGAAATAACAAAAAGGCAAACATCAATATCTATATGGCCACAGAATAATCGAAATAGTTATGATGCAGCTAACATTCTCTAGAATCCAGTTCAATGCCATTCACATGCAACAGGAAAGGGGAAACATAGCAACATGAATCCTACTACACCTCCTTGTACTTCGAGTGTGACTCTTGTCTAAAATCAAAATAATAATAATAAAAAAAACTTTAATATTTGTATAGAGCAATGCTTAAAACGAACACATACAAACAAACCACCATCAGTGAATTATCCTTGCAAAAAGGAGGTTTACATTCTGGTCGGTATGAGATAAACCACCAACCTACCACACAAAAATCATTATCAAAATTTTACAACAATCTCTCAGTCGCATAGCCCCTATGCCGCTTAGCCTGGCTTTCCCATACACAGCCACACCCATGGTCATCCTGTTACAGCCCCATGTAAAGGAATGACAGTACGCTATCACAAGGCAACCCACCAGAGGAGACACTGCATTGCTGCTGAATAACTTCGGTAGCGTTCAGTGATACTTATTCTCATGCAACATACGCAGAACACAATCTGTTAAGTGCTGGCCAAAAAGCATCACTACCTCCATCCAACAATCGGTCCCCATGAACTTGCTGGTACAAGACACTTGGACATAAAACTGATCAGATTGCAAGCAAGGATATGGAGAGAAACTCGAAACTGATGTTACCACAAGAGCAAACATGAAGGGCCTCAGACTCTTGGGTCCTTTCTAGACTAAACGACAGAGCTGTACTCTACACTACTTTCCACAGTATGTCCCAGCATCACCATGGTCCGAGATAGACACCTGCACTGTTGATTCAGAACTTTGTTAACCTGCCAAGACCTCCCCATTTCAGTCCACAGTACTCCCAAGAACTCGGGGCAGGAGCTGGCAGAGGCCCAAAAATCCCACAAAGAATTTCTCAGATGGGATTTGAACCCACGATCTCTGAGCCTCAAACAGTGACAAAGGCCATGGCACCATGATGGCTAGTTCTATCTGAATTTCAGAAACGTTTGTCCTGTTGAACTAAGAACTAAGTGTATGACCACAAAGATCTACCCCAACAATCTTGCAGACACATTTTCGTAAGGTTGCTTTTTTTTTTCCTTAAAAAAAATTGTATTAAAAAAAACAAACCAAAAAAAAAAAATCAACAACAAACAAACACATCAACTGCTAGGCATTCTAATACATCAAATCAGACTTTGAAAGTCATCACTCAAAACTCAGTTTTCACAGGATATGTGTATCGGAATATCCATTTATCGTGCAGTTTGACTTAAATAAACAAATTATACAGATAAAATTGTGACTTGTATAACTGGATAAGAGGACACATCAATGCAACATGCACACTCAGTTTCAAGAGAGAAAGGTGGATTTACCAAACGCCCATTTAACCACAGCACATCTTATGTCTGTGTGTGCAACATTCAAAAGACAGCATTACTCACAAGAATGAGTACACGTAGAACAAGGTCATGTAGCCAGAGAAACCAATCCAAAAAGGCACAGATCAATACCAGCAAAAAGTTCAATGGCATGGGGTGGGGAAGGAGAGGAACACACAATTCTCAACAAACTACATGCCTCCCAAAATTAATCACACAAAGTCAGTTATCTAACATTCCTATTTCCGTCAAGCACAAAATGTACAGCAGATATCAGAATATGGATGAAAATACAACTTGAAATTGCATAACCGAAGTACAGCATAAACATTTTAAATCTCTGTGCAAGAATGTCATTCAGAGAAAAGTCAGAGGATTCGTATTCTTGTGTGTTAATTTTAACAAACAGGTACTCCCTGTAATTTTGTAGCACAATTTTCTCACATGATGTTAGGCAAGTAAGATCTGCAAAGCAGAACGAAAAATTGATAAAACAACAACAAACCAAATTAAAACCTTACAAAAACAACAACAAAAGCAAATCAACTCCAAGAGGGTGGAAATTCTTTTACTGACCTGAACATAGTGAACTATTATCACTTTTCATTCTGACCATTACCAAAACAGTTGAATTAAGCTAAGCTCATACAATCGTACATATCTTCAAAGAAAATTATACTTCTCCAAACAGAACGCCAACACTCACTGGAAAAGCAAGGAAAAGTAACACCAAAAAACACTACAATAAAAAACAAACAAGCAAACAACAAGAAACCCTTTGTACCCTTTATAAATGACAACTACCTCTGAAACTGTGATCTTTCTTTGGTTTGTACACCATAACTAAACAACTTTCAAAATGTGTTACATTACCTAGAAATATTCATTTTCTGCCCTGTCTTTAACACAACTTTTATAATGCAATTACATTTACTGAGAAGTATTTATTTTCTGCTGTTTCTATACAAACATTGACATTAACTTGTTGAAAGGTTAAAACTTGACAACTATCCTGCCACTAGAGGAGGATAAGTGATATGCTATTTAGTGCAAGTTCATGCTCCATCCCCCCCCCCCCCACCAGCCCCCTTCCCTTTCTCCTCAAATACAATAGAAAGCCTTAGTTCTCTATCAATTTCTTCCCTTAAAATGAATCAATATAAAGAGTATAATGAAACATGCATCCCTTTTAAACAAACCCAATTGAGCAAAATGAAACTAAGTGTCATAGTATTTTTGTGACTCTACTAAATCAGGTACATGGATCTAATGCAAAGCTATGTATTTCACATTAAATACAAAATCATTTCAAAAAGAAAACAAAAAGACATCTAACACACCTGAGGGAAAGTATGGAAAACAGGTGAGGTGTCCAACTGCTACAAACAATTCATCTGGGGAAACAGTTTTTACAATTGTGCCCTACATCTGAATAAACTGAGAGTTGAATTCCATCAGCTTACATTTATTAACACACACCTGAATTCGGTTTTTGGCACAATTTATTTCACTGGTGCAAGGAATGGAATGTTGTGCATAAGCAGTCATCAACATCTGCTCATGTTCTTGGCATACTGTTCAGCAAGAGTTGAATGACACCACCGAAAGCCAAGGAAAAATGTCATTCCCCAACAGAACTATTTGGACTTCTAAAAATCCATGCAGAGATCTTTTAGCTACCACTGAAGGATTCAACTCTCAACCTGTTCAGTGGAATATTCTATTGGTCATCTGTTAAATCTACATCACAAGTCGTACTCATCAAAGGAACCAGTCACAAGTGCAATGCAGGTTATCTTCATGTAGCTTCGGAATTAAACACGTTTCTTCAGTCGACTGTTTTGCGTCTGTGTTTGCTGCTGTATGGCATGCCGCACACCCTGTTCTGCCAATTTCGTGTACACTTGGAACAAAATCTGAAAAATAGAGAAAACAGTCAGATATCAAAGAATCAATAATGTAGTGGCATACAATCTGGACTTGAATCTGACATGCAGGAGTATCTGTATCACATCTGCTCATTCAACCTTTTTTTTTTTTTTGTACTATGAATCGGCAAAAATTTTCATCTAATGATACTGATCACATTTCATAGACAGAGTAGACAGTTTACAAAAAAAAAACAGAGAGAGATAGAGAGTGAGAGAAAAAGCATCCTTGATGTAAACTGAAAGTAACCATGAACCACAGTTGAGAGTCGCTTCTGGTCTGACTGGAACAACATAGGAAACAACTTTGCAAAAAAAAAAAAGGCTCACTCAGTCATAAATCAGGACAAGATTGATGAACTGACAAACATCACACCAGAATGAATGGAAAATGAATACAAGGTTTTTACAGAAGTAAGCATACAAACTGGAAAATTGGGGTAAGATTGGGTAAAGCATTGACATACGTAAAAATGGCGTCATTTCCCTATCTCCACCAAATAGAAGTACAGACTTATTATTTTTTTTTTCTTTTTTTCCTCCCCCTCCTCCCCCACCCAATATCAAATTATAATCAAATAAGTTAAGAAATCACTGATGCGCCAAAAGAAGAAAGTGCGCAGAAACTTCAGCTCTTAAGTGACACACATCTGTAGAACACAAACATACATACACGAGGTATTCATTATACTTAACAGCAATTTAAATGAATACAAAAGAAGAGGAAAAAGAAAAAACACAAATGAAATACACCTGATATAGAATGGAACTGATTAATGTTTAGATAAGCTTACATTGTAAAACACACAACGATCATTAGAACTAGATAATCTTAGCCGATCCCTGCGTCGCTGCTATAAGCAACTATAAACTTACTTTTTCACAGCTTTTCCCCGGGTCCCTGTAAAAAAGATTTTTCAACTAACCCATTTTTTTTTGTATTGTCTCCCCAAACCACATGCTTTCATACCTTTATCTATATATGACCAACTAACAGAATCAAAACCCTTTTCACAAAGTCTATTGACACAAGCAACCAGGCAAGCTTTCTTTTTCCCAGATAACTCTTATGACAAAGGGTTCTGATACTATCCCCAATGTTTCTCCCAAGAATGAATACCATCTGATCGTTGTTAATTATTTTTGGGCCCAGAAACAGATTTTAATCTATTTGCAACACATGATGACCCAAATCTTATGGATTATGTTAAAAAAGAGTTATAGGTTTCCAGTTTTTAAGATATTCCCTAGATTTACCAGGTTTTGGCAAGCATATTATTATCCCTTTTGTTTGAGTTATTGACATTTTACATTTCTGAAACCATTCATTAAGGAACAAACTAAGGAACAAACTACACAGTTACTAATTTGCCTCCAAAAGAATTTCTAAAAATTTGCTGTAATGCCATCTGTACCTGGACTTCATCATTTTCATATTTTCAATGTCTTTGCTGCTTCTTCATTAATGAAAACTGGTCCCTAAAAGCTGTTGATCATCTGTGTTGTGATGGAAGGTTTTGAACATGGGCTTTATTTCTGTGTCTGTGGTGTTTCTTTTTGAGTACAGCAATTCATAAAAGTTCTGTCTCTTCTAGCATGTCTTTAGTTTCTGTAAGTAGATTACCTTGTCTGACCTAAGTTTAATCATTTGTTTCTTTTTAAAGGACCTTTTCTCCAACAAACAAGAGTATTCATTTATTTGTTCACCCTCTTTCTTTTCTTGCCTTTTGCCCGATGATTGTAACATCCATTTTTTGTTTTCTTAATTTGTTTAGTTTTTCTTGTTTTTAGGAATTTTTTTATGGGTGTCATGCAAGAATTTGTTTTTGAGTATCATTGTTCCAAAATAATCTTTTTACACCTGTAATTTCTTTTTCTAACGTTTTTTCTTTTTCATTGGTTTTTTCTTTTTAGCAATACCAAAATATTTTTTGTTTGTGCTCTGATTCCATGAGAAGATCTTGTAACAGTGGTCTGATAATGTAAACTGTATTTGGTTATTTGGAATATTATCTATGTTCTCCAATCATAAGGGAGTGCTGCATATTGTTCTTAATGTTAATGAATTGTTTTTTTTTATTATTTGAATGTAATCTGGGTCTTTGAGTAAAGACAAAATTTAAATTTTCAAAAGCTTTTGCCTTTTTCTTCTGGTTGGATACTAATTAATGCAAATTAGGGAGTGATCAACGTGTGTCCTTTCAGATATCACTGTCTTTTACAGATGTTACAAGGCATTAGACACAAGGAAAAAGTCTAGCCTGCTCTGTTGGAGAGTGTTTGGTTTCTCCATGTGTAACATTCTATCTCTAGATTCATTTCTCTCCAAATGTCAATAATTCTAATTTATTCTATTTCTTACAGTTTTTTGTGCTTTGGGGTTGTTTATACCTTTATAGTTAAAGTAGTCAATGTTTGGATTCATTACCAGATTACGTGGTGACAGCCTGATGTGGCCCTTTGCGGTCGGCTGGGGGTATAAGCCCAACATTATCTTATCTTATCATTACCAGATTCCAATCTCTAGCAATTAAATTTGAGGTATTTCTGTTTCTTTCTATTTTTTCTTCAAATCTGTATAAAAAAAAATGGTTCATCCCTATTTGGGCCATAATGTGCATAAATACTTATCTTTTTCCATATATTTAAACAAAAACATGAGATAATGCCATTACGATCTTTGTCTTTTTAATCTTGTATTCAAATCATTATTTAAAAAAATGGCTACTCCTCTACATTTGGCATTATTCAAGGCAAAGATACATCCATATCCCATCTGGCTCTGATCTGATTTTCTAAATTGTAACTAAAAATGATATTTTGTAACAAGTAAATACAGTGTTGCTTCTGTTTTAAAGTATGGGAAAACATCCTTCTTTTTGTAAAAATTATCCAGCCCCTGGCAGTTAAGTGAAAATACTGTAATGCCACTTATGGACATTTTTGGTGAATGCATTTTTTTTACCTTTCCTGTGACTTATATTTTTAGGGAAAACCCATATTTGTAATGTGTATATCTACATTGTTACCATTGAGAAAATGATACTTCAATTATCAAAGCTTCAGCAAAAAACTTCCAATGCATAATATTGTCAAAAAATTAATTATGAAAAACAGAACAAAGAATCCATCAAATCAAGGAAACAAAAATAAACATTTAAAGACAAAAAATGTTTTCTCAACTTTCGTTGGCATCCGTTTCCAGAAGTAAAAAGCATCCACAGGCGACATGCAGGAACGGTCAAATTTATTCTGCTTCCATGTGGGACTTGGGGGGGGGGGGGGGGGGGGGGGCAGGATCAGGGTCCAGCAAGAGAAGGTGATACAAGTATAAAAAAGGGAGACAAAACAAGGGGCAGGGTCGGGGAACAAGCTAGGAGATGATGAAGGCATGAAAAAGGTGGTGGGGGGAGGGGAGGGGAGGGGGCGTTGGTTTAACTTTTAAGAATTCGAAAATTAGGGAAATAGTTGTGCAATAAGTAGGTAGCGGCAGCCAAAATTTTCTTTCAGATATATTGAAAAAATAATTAAACCACCATCAAGGTATGTTTAAAACTAGCATACTGCAAAAAAATCATTGCTCTAGTTAATTTGTTCGAGCTATGATCCGTTAAAGTTTTTCCCGAATTTCCGTCACACCCAATTTTGTTCGGAAGGCTACTTTGACAGGCCCTATCATGAAAATACTAACAGAATAAAACTTAACTTTTGTTTGTGGACTTAAAGTACTGTATTGTATAGAAAACCAAATATGAGTAAACCACTGCATGTATGAAAAAGGGGATATGATACGTCAAAAACTACTTTTCATGCAGTTTGAACGAGAGCAAAAATCCCAAACTGTGTCAAATTTCAAGGACAAAAAATTTTCAGAAATGGAAGTTATATCCTTTGAAAACTATACATATCTTGTCTACTAACATATAGATAAACCCCAAATTTTTTTTCAGGATGCTAATCAATATTTTGTTTGCTTTTAAGGACCTCTAATTTGCTTAATCATGAAAAATGGGCTGCGACGGACATTTTGCTAATTTTTAGAACAAAATCCTCAATAACTTCTGAACCCCAATAGATATCAGTATGAAACTTTGCCACAGTGTGAGAAATGCATTTTGCTTGTGGAAAAGTCACAATTGTTGTTTTTCTTTTGATAATTAGTAATATTGAATTAAATTAACAACAATTTTCAGAAAAATAGAAAAAAAAACACACTTGAGCCTTACTGAACATTGTGTTGGTTGTTGCACTCATATTTTAAAACAAATAAAAGTCATTTTCACATTTCTTTATAGCAGCAGAATCTTAAAGCTGGTGTAGCACCAGGAGAAATGAAAGATGGATGATGCGGCAGGTGATGAATCAGTTTCTCCAGGATTAGCACAAAAACTTGTCAGAAACAAGTGAGTGGCCGCTGCTTGGTGAGGAGACTCAGTATTTGTTTGAAAAAGCTTTGGATGCCAGGAAATCCCCCAAATCCTTCCTAACTTTGGGGTTGCGTGTAGCATTTGGTTGGAGTTTGGCAACTCTCTTTTGAAATTTCTCAATTCTCTCATGAGGTTTTTTTCTGGGATATCTATACCGTGAGATGAACCCACCATGGGTCATGTGTTTGTAAGTGGCACCTGGGTCTCGTTTCTTGAAAGCTTTGAAGGTCCCTCAACAGTTGGAATGTTGGTGGCCTGTGGGGATGTTGATGGATGTCCTTCCAGCAGCTGCTGTCGACATAGTCCTTGAAGCGAAGACCCTAAACTTTCAGTGCCCAATTTCAAGAGTCTCGGTCAAGAAAGCAGTCCTTTCATCACATGATGAAAATTTTTCAAAGCCTTGCTTCTTTTCTGCCGACACAAGAAGATAACGCTGGTCTTGTAGTGGAGCACTATTTCCCTTTGGAGAAGCCCGCAGAAAAAAAGCTGCAGTGTCATCGAAGGTCTTTGTGCCATCGTCTTCTGGATGAGCAACTGGATCAGAAAAGCGATTTGTTCAGTTGAACTGTGGAAGTGTGGTCGACCCCCTTTTCCCCAGAGGCAAGGAAAACAGAGCGGAGTCTCGCGAAACACGGATCTTTGTTAAAATGTAGCATACACACACACAAAAAGTATTATAACAACTGTTTGAACGATTGAAACATGCGAGTGTATGGATATCTACACCATGTGTGTGGTTATACTTTAAATCATGACATAATTTTAGCTGTTACTTGGGGTGTTTTTTTGATTATGGCGTGTTTCCTGTCAGTGAGTGTGTGTGTGTGTGTGTGTGTGTGTGTGTGTGTGGTGTGTGTGTGTGTGTGTGATTTGCATTTTATCACATTTTCTTTCATAAACTTTATTATCTCGGTTTGTCTTGTTTCTGGTTGTCTATTCATTTGATATTTTGTTAAATTTTTTTTGTTTAAATGTGTATATCTGATGTGGTTTACTGGATGTATACACCCTCCTCTCTCTCAGACACACACGCAGAGAAAAAACAACGGGTACAGTTTTCAACTTAGTTAATGCGCACACCTGACAAACAAAAAATTAACCCCCCCTTTCCCGCCCACCCAAAGACGGGATTTGTCAAAAATTCAATTCCGTGAATTGTTGCTGCATGATTGTTTGTCCTAAGGTTACGTGTGTTTTTGCTGTATGTGACTTGACAAATAAGGTACATTTGACATTTTCACACAAAAACAGTGTGTGCATTTGTAGACGCCTGTGTGAATATGTGTGTGGTGTGTGTAAGATAAGATAATGTTGCTTATAGCCCAGCCGGGCGCAAAGGGCCATCAGGGCTGTCACCACGTTAAAATCAACTCACAAGTCATTAAGAAAAATTTTTTTTTTAAATTCACACAATGTGTGTGTGTGTGTGTGTGTTGTTGTGTGTGTGTGTGTGTGTGGTGTGTGTGTGTGTGGTGTGTGTATGTGTGTGTTTTGTGTTGCAATTTTATTAAAAGATTGATAATCATCCCAAATTTCCCTTTGGAATTAAGGAATGCATTTCCCCTTTTTTAGCCCACTAGCAAAATTTATATTCATGATATCGTAAAGACTGATAATAATTATAGTAATTTAAAAGACCTTATAGACAGAGAAGAACTATAATTGTACAGCTAGAGGCGCGAAAAGAATATGAAAGTGATAAACTCATAGTTAAATACACAAATTGTACTGTTTTTGTTCTTTCACTTCAGTGTCACTGCTTGTGCAGAGGCTTGAAATTTTAAATAGTTGGAAGTCAGTATTAACTGTCCAAGCAAGGGCTAACCCAAAAAAAAAGTTGAACAATGGGTCTAACATCAATCGAATTTTATGAATTGGAACCGTAACAATTAATCCAGAAATAGGTTTTGGGTTACTTTCGATCAAAACTCCCGATTCATTGCAGTGATCGTTAGTCAGTGAATGTCAATATTGAGTTACTCCCTTGGCATCATCGATCGCTACTATTTTGTTGTTTTACGGGCCGAAAACACAACAATCCTATATAAAAAAAAATACGCTAGAAAGAAAAAACCATAAACTTCTTGATTACTAAAGATATATGTGCTGGATAAGGCATTTATCGATGGTATTTGTTTAAACAAGTCATCAAAACAGTTCTTCCCGGTAGTACTCGAAATGATCGCGGCTAACATTCTCAAAGTGGCCTGTTTTTATGCAAATAAAATATTGATTTTAAAGAAAAATACGGAAATAAATTGTGAGAGATACACTTAAATCATACATAAGTGTTATAATGGACAATTCTTACCGAGTTCCTTTCGGAAAATCTCCAGATTTTGCTGTGCGAAGTTTGAGTCGGCGCGCCCCCATCTTTCGTGTTGAATCAACATGTGCCGGGAAGGAATTTTGGTTCACAAGACCCATGTTTTGATTGGCTGAATTAACTAGGACAAGCCATGAATACATTAACCCCGTACCCCATTCGAAAGGGTACGGGCTTGTACTTCTTCGATACCATGAAAAAATGCATTTTTTATCGGTTTTTCCGTCCGAAATTCGCAAAAATCGGACAGCATGTGACTTTACTTCTCCTGTGATTTCATTAGACCCGCATTCGATTTTCCCCCCCGACCATTAAATCTGCATTTAATTCCCTTTATTTTTTATACCAGATACATGTGTGAGTGTTGTCCGTACCATTTAATCTTTGGTAGGGAAGCGCAGTGTGTCAAAACCGACTCGACACAGAATCGCCGCGGGCACTGGACACGGAACGAAAGTGAGCTGAACACACACCTCATTCTCTCTTAGATATTTATTTCTTCACAAATCATTCACACTTAAAACAACACTCGATGAAAAGAGGAAAGATTGAACTTTATTTTGACATATTTTTCATAGCAAAACATTAAAAACAAATGCATACGGCTGCACAGAAAATCGGCAAAATCAGTGGAAAAGGCAAGATGATTGCAGCGCTGTGGCTTGGCTGCCGCTACCTACAATAAGTGATCTCTTCCCTCCCACTCACTCCCCCCCCCCCCCCCCCCCCCCCTCCTTCACCGTCCTCTCATGGTGAGGGATAAAGTGTAAAACATTAAAGCTACAACACAGATACATTTCCGACATCTTATCCTTTAAAAAAAATTCAAATCTTATGACAGCAATCGCTAGCTCAATCTTATCTGCAAAACCCTTGTCACACTCACAGTAGGATGAGAATGTAATGGAAAAGCAATAACACAATCAAAGTCACAGTAATATCAGCCAGCCAGTAGCAAGTGACAGCAATCGCCATCAACATTACCTTAGTAATCACAGTCTCTCTGCCATTGACAATACTCTCAGTGTCAAGCCATTCATATACAAGAAATTCCGTGACATGAGATAGTGAATCTGATCACAATATTTCCACCTGGAGTGTGTGTGTGTGTGTGTGTGTGTGTGTGTGTGTGTGTGGTGTGTGTGTGTGTGTGTGTATGTGCATGCGCATGCGTACATATGTGTGTCTGCATGCCTTCATGCCTGCGGATATGTAGCTGGTGTTCTTTAATACCCTCAGACTGCTAAATCTCACCAGTTCCAGTCAGACAATAACACCCATGAACTCGTGTTCACCAATTTGCTCTAAAGGTGAGAAGTTGCACTGTGGAGAACACGCCTAAATGGGGAGGAGGAGGAAGTAAAGAAGGGGGAATCTTACAAGCATCATGATTATCATCCTACTGTGGCTCACAAAAAAAATCCCGCCACACCTGTCCCCACCCCAACCTCTCTTGTCTATGTGCATTCTTGCATCCATGTATTTATGTTGTGTTCGTGCATGAAGGCGTATGTGTTTGTGTTGGTCTGTGTATGTGTGTGTGCATACATGTACAAATGATCATACATGTGACCTGCATTCCAATAGACAAAATACATGCAACATCAAATTTGAATACTGGAACTTTGATTACATCTTTAACTCAAGCAAAATAGCTGCAACGTTTCTTCAAAAACAATATAGCAGGAATAAACAACCCCCGGTAGCGATTCAACAAGCAAAAACACCACGTTTGTATTTAACTCGTTCACAATTGTTTATAAGAATTCTTGTATATTCTCATTCAAACAGACAACTTACCCTCCTTATTTTCAACGGGCTGAAAAGCATGCAATGTTCCAAAACCAAAAACCATGATTTCTGTTTCTCCATCACTCAAAATAAAAGATGAATCCCCTGCCCATCCTCCCAAACCCACTCCATTCCCTCACTACACACACACACACACATGGTTGTTGGAGGATTAAGTCATATAATGAAGTTTACACTTTTCAGCAATAGCAGACAATGTGAAAACACAATTTTTCTCTCCCCATCCCCTCCCCTCCACCCCAAAATGGATTTTACTAAAGATACACGTTTACATCGTGGAGCATTTATGATTTTTCTTCCATAGGCTTATTCCTTGTTCCTACAAACATCATATTTCCACCCAGTGGGAACAAAATGTACTGCTGGTTTTCTCCTCCATTGGATCTGGGAGCTTGCAGGTAAGGTTTTGAATTCACATTTCTTCTCAATTAACTATAATCATACTTTTCTGACAACAAATGTGGGAGTCAAGTTTCCGCATTGCCGCCGATTTTCAATAATGTGATGGCTAATGACTGAAACAATACAATGACATTAAAGTTATTTCAGAAAGTACTATCATCCCTGTGTGTATATCAAGGAAACAGACACAACATGAGATGAAGGAGGGCATAAGAGACCATGAGGAAGATTGACAGGGAGAGGAAGATAGACACTAACGTTTTCCCACAGGATGTCAGCCAGCTGATCAATGTGTATGGCCAGCTGGCGCTGCTCCCCACTGTATCGAGCGTACAGCCACGTGACCAGCAGAAGCAGGAAGGCAAACATGGCCAGGTTGGCCAAGTTAGCCAGGGCCTCCAGTCCAATAAGACCCAGGATGGAGGATGCCACGTAAAACACCACCATGCATGTGAACATGACAGCTGGCGTGCGGGCCGCAGAAAACAGGTTCTTGCTTTCATTATGCTTGCAGAAGTTCTCGTACATTGTTGCTATTTCATCCTGTGAACAAAAGAGGATTTCCACTTCATTTCTGACTTACTACTATAACAATTAAAGAGCAGATGCTGATTCTCAGAAATGTACTGGCTAAAAACGCAGCAACTTTAACAGGACACAACAATTTTCAGACACAAGGTATGAATTTAAGCATTTGAATAATATCAACCACCTTCATCTCTTTTAAGTGTGAACTTATTATAATGTCTGGATTAGAATTCTTTCTTTCTTTCTTTTTTTTTTTATTCTCCGGGAAGAAATTTGAAACATTTTTAAAGACAATTCATGCAAGCCGTAGAAAACAAAGTATTTTATGACTGACCAGTTTACCCTCTACAAAATAATAAAACTATCAAGAAAACGGAAATGCATGCGGTCCAGTCACAACCGGGGCATCCCAAACCCAAAAGTTGTGATTTCGCCATTGGACTGCGGGATCTAAACAAGTAAAAGATGCAGACAATAAACGTCCCCCATTTTACCCTGAATACGCGTGAGAATTCCAAAAAGGAAAAACCGTTTTGGCCGGTGTAACCGTTTTTAACGCTTTTCGGGTAAACGGGGCCATCATCTGTGACCTATAAGAAATACTGTAAACTCCCTTTGTTACGCCAGTATCTAGTAAGCGCCCACCCCCCACTTTTTTTCAAATTGGGGCAAAGGGTTACTCCCTTGTTAGCGCCCATCCCCCACTTTCCAATCTTCTTTTGGCAGTTTTATTTCCGCCTTTTTTTTTTTAAAGGGATCTAGGGGTTGGGGGGGAAAGGGGGGTTTTACGTCGGCCTAATATGATGAAAAACGTTTCATTTGCTCATTCTAGATGTGACGAAAAACTTGTAGATACCGGTTTTTTTTTTTTTACAGTGAAAATTCATTCCGTTTCCTAAACGGCTTGTGTCTGGCTGTGTGATAGGAAACTCATAATCCACGAAGCAAATCCTACACTGATTCAAGCTTGCAGCCTTGGATTTTTGATTTTTTTGCGGGTGGGAATTTTCCCAAACTGCCCAAGAATTTGGGTTGCAGAAAAAGAATTCAGAATGGAGATAAAATCGAGATCCCTGATGCAGCATCAAAACGGGAAACGAAAAAAGAACAAAGACTGCCCCCACGGGCGAAAATTCCTCGAAGAAGTTGATCAAGGTGTCCTCGATTATCTTAACAAGACGGCTGAGGAAGTTGTGAGAAACAAGGACTTAAACAAAAGGGCCAGGAATTGGGGGGCGCTCACAGACGGGAAGGATTCCTCCGGGAAAAAAAACGGCAGGGAATCCCCACCCCCGGGCGAGGCCTTGCCCCAAACCAAAAGGGTGCCTGGCGATTTTTGAGGACAGTTGTTTGAATTTCGCCAGTGAAATTTCGGCGAGGCATCGCATTTGTACCTTTGCCATATCCTCAAAAAGGACCAGACCGGGTCATTTCGACTTTGCCCAACCGCACCAACGTATAAAGGGGGAAAAGATACGGACAAAGACAACGAAGGGGTGAAAAAAAGGGATTCACCGAAACTTTCTGGGGGCAACAGATGGAACAAAGTTTTCCAGCCTTTTTTACTTTCGTGAAGAAATGGGGGAAATCCCTAACCGAGTCCCCCTCCACTCCCGTGCAGACAATGTCGTTTGGGCAGCAACACGAAATGGGTGGATGACCCGAGAGTCCTGTTTTTTTTTGGGTGGAAAAAGGTTCTAGGGCCTCGGACCAACCGTCGCTGGGATGGATCTTAAAACGGACACGACGGCTAGGTGCGGGCTACCATGGCTGCCCGGACGTTGACCTTGTAAATTTTTTTTCCGGGGCTGTACCGCTCTCCCCCCAACCCCTGGACGTTAGCATACAAACCATTCAAGGATGCATTCGGATTGCTGGGGGCAGGCCCGACGCAGCCGGCAACCACGGCAGCATCACGGGAAAACGTCTCCCCCTTTTGGGGGGGCCAGGTATGGCAGGTGGGGCAGGAACCATCGCACATCATTTCTCCGATGTTCCACTCCAATGCCCTGGAGGGGCTCAGATACCAGACACTGGAATAGTTTTTCCCAGAACACATCCAGGCCAATCTGCCCCCCAGAGGGGACGACGGGATGGGGAAAAACAGGAGGGAGGGCAGACAGTCTTCGGTGATGGGGAGGAAAGGGAAATTGACTTTGTTGGACTGGAGGAAACGGAACAAAAAAAGCAAAACTCGCCGCCTCATTTCAGTTTGCCAATTGAATTTTTCCTTTCGATCTGATGCAGACACTTTCTCTGGGGTTTTTAGATTTTGTATTCCCCACAACATTCCTTTTTTTTGTTTGGTATGATCTTTGAAATAAAAACAAATGCTCAAAAGGGGTGACTGTGTTGTAAGACAAGAGAGAGAGAGAGAGAGAGAGAGGGGTAGGAGTGTGTGTGTGTGTGTGTTTTTGTTGTGTGTGTGGAAGAAAAGAGTTTAAGCTTGTTTTGAATTGTAATGTTTTCTTTTTTTCAATTAACTGAAATCCCCCATCCGAAATCAGCAATTGGTCTTCTGCAGAGGGTTAGTACCTATTAAAACCCCCAAACCCCCGACTTGAAGGAAAATTTTTGGGTGCAAAGGGGGGTGGGCGCTAAAAAGGGTAGTTTACAGTACTACAAATTTTCAAAAGATGGCCAAGAAATGTTTTTTTTTTTTCCATAAAGAAGAAAACCATTATGAGCCGTTGGTAATGAGCCTTGGTAATGGCTATAAAGAAACTTAAACATCGGGCATCATCTGGACCCATAATGAACAAACAAACAAATTTTCAGAATATCGGCCACATATTTTTCTAAGATATTCCATAAAAAAGAACCGTTATGGGTCATTACAGCCGTTAGTAACGGCTTAAACCGTAAAATAAAATGTGGGCATCATCGTGACCCATAATAAAATACCCACAAATTTTCAAAAAGATTGGCCAAGTACTTTCCGAACATTCCATAAAAAAGAAAAACCTTATAAGCCGTTAGTAAGGGCTTAACGGAAACTAAAACGTCGGGTATCATCCGTACCCATAATGAACATACCTACAAATTTTCAGAAAGATCGGCCCCGTACTTTCCGAGATATTCCATAAAGAAAAAAACAGTTAGGGCAGTTATAGCCGCTATAACGGCTATAACGTAAACGAAAACATGGGGTATCATCCGTGACACATAATGAACATACCTACAAATTTTCAGAAATATCGACAATGTGCCTTCTGAGATATTCTTAAAGAAAGAAAAAAACCGTTATGGCCTTATAAGGGCTAAAATGGTAAACTGAAACATCGGGTTTCACCGTAACCAATACTGAACATACCTGCTAATTTCACAAAGATGGGCCCAAGTACTTTCTAGAAAATTCCATAAAGAAGAAAAACCGTTACAGGCCGTTAGTAACAGCTATAATGGTAAACTGAAACATCGGTTTCATCCGTAACCAATACGAACATACCTGCTAATTTTCACAAAGATCGGCCAAGCACTTTCTGAATATTCCATAAAGAAGAAAAACCGTTACAGGCCGTTTAAAGGCTGTAACGGAAACCCAAAACATTGGGGATCATCCGGACCCATAATGAACATACCTGCTAATTTTTACAAGATCGACCAAGTACTTTCCCGGATAAATTTCCCTAAGAAGAAAAATCGTTACCAGCCTTAGTAATGATATAACGTAAACTAAAACACAGGCATTAATTCATGACCCCAAAAAAACATAACCACAAATTTTCAGAAAGATTGGCCAAGTACTTTCTGAGATATTCCATAAAGAAAAAAACCGTTACAGGCCGTTACAGCCTTAGTGTAACGGGAAACCAAAACATCGGGCATCATCCATGACCCATCAGAACATACCTACAAATTTTCAGATAGACCAGCCCGTAGTTTGTCTGGAGCGATGGGAACACATTCTGACCATGGACGACGAATGGACACACACACACACAGCATTTTTTCGTTCCCCTTCTAAAGTACTCCTGTTCTATAAGAACTGGGAGTACAAAAACGCAACAAGAAAGGTGGGAACAATCGATCCAAAGGGAAGAGAAAATAGCAACAACAACAAAAAAAGGGAGGGTGGTGCAAGTGGGAACCAAGTAAACCAATGCAGTTCCAGACAGACAGGGAATATCTGGGGAAAAATATTAAACAAACAAATACAACAAAGGAAGCCCATTTACCCAATTTGTATGTTTTCATAACAACCCAGGGTTCCCACTTCCTCAAAGGGAAAAAAATTCAAAGTTTTCAAAGGTTTCTAAAGCGGATACTTTAATTTAAGGGCAAATTTTGTCGTATAATTGATAAAAAAAAAGAGTGAAAAAGTACCTTACACATTATTAATCCAGCCATGAAGAAAGGTGATTAAAACTTTCTGTAGTCTTTCCAAGCTCAATATCATATACAAAAAAAAAAATGAAGTCTTTTTAAAAGAAATTGATAAACCAAAAAGAAAACTTTCAATCTACTTTCCGGGCCCCGTATCTGACATCTGTCCAGTTTTCTTCTGTTTCAAGTACTTATTTAAGATTTTTCAAAAAGCATGACATATTCAGTCTGTGATTTCACTCTTTTTTCATTCTGACAGAAAAAAAGGAACAATGCCAAAAGTTGCAAGATATCTACTTTGCTTTTCCCCCACCGATAGTTCGTCGCAATCGAGGAATATGGAAATACTGCGCAACATTTTCGCGTTGTCTTCAGCAGATGGAAACTTATGATTGTTGATGGCATGAATCGTCCACAACACTTCACTTTCAACACATCTGTCCCACTTGCTGTTATTGTGGATTGGCTGACGATTCTTTCTGAGGAAAGGTCTGACCCGATGTTGATGAATTTGATGATTGCCGAACGAACTAACGACCGGCCTACTCGCCTTTTTCCAATTCCATGTATTTTTTTCCCCTTTCGGTGACTTGCAACCGCCGGTTCGCCCATTGCCCGAACATCAACAGTCTTTTTGTACACTTTACAGAAAAACGCACGTTTGTTGTCTCTGCATTTGGTGATCCAGCTTCGATATTCTTCCTTCTGTAACCACAACGGATCAAATGCGCAATTTCCCTTAGGCATGATGACAGATGCAACAGTATTGGACTTCACCGAAAGATAAGGAGCATGGCGCTCTTTGTTGGAAGTCGAATTGCGCATGCGCAAACGATAACCAACTACTGAATTGCTTCCCTTTGCTTGAAAGCAGACGACACGCAAAACGATTCAAGAGGCAAAAATCGATGTCCGAAGTCTCGTTCGCGTTTGTTCTCCGATTCGTCTTCAAATGTTACGGTCAGTTTTGGTCCGAAAACAATTTTTAAGGGATTTCAAGGGATGGTAGGGATATCTGCAGTTTTCAAGGGCCTTTTTGACCCGCTTGAAATTTCAAGGTTTTCAAGGGTCTTCAAGGGGCGTACGAACCCTGCAACCTCATTTGTTTTGTTTTGTTTTCAGACAACCCTCTTTTTCTGAATGTACCTTGCTTTAATTTCCCTTTTGTTGTTTTTTGCTAATACTTGCTAAAAATTCAATTTAACACATGTAGTTATAATTTCTTTGCCTTTGAAGAACCTGTGGTATGAAATGTTGCCATTTTTCTTCCATGGATCACTTGTTTTAACCTTTTCTTCATCGTTGTTTCAGTTTGCATACTTACGTTTCCATACATAAGCACAAATGAGTATGTACCAATTACTGAATAAAAACTTTAACCTTTAACTTTTCTATCATATTTCTAACATTTCGAATGAAAAAATAACACTTTAAAAAACAAAGCTTTGATGGAAAAAAACAGTCCATGGAAATACTGACTAGTTAAATGCCTGAATAAAACAACAGTTAATCATGTGAAAACAGCCGAAAGAAAAGCGTCACATGTTGATGTAAGCATGTGACTAGCATCCTCTACCTGACAGAAGCAATAGTAAATCAATGCAACAAATGCAAGTTACAAGAGACTGACCCACAGACGTTAGAAATGTAATTTTTCCTTATCTTAGCTCTGAATAGTTGCACCTTGCTCTTACAGTCTCAAGGTATGAAACAGTTGTGATTAGTTTTTAACAGGTTCATCCATCTGCCTTTCTGTTGATCAGTCAGATCCAGATCTAGCTGTAATATGTCTGCTGTAAATATTCAAGAAATCAAGTTCACCATCCACATGTGTTAAAAAATAACACTCTGAATCCTTTATTTGTGTTTTAGACAAAAGATGACGAGCACATAAAATCATCCTGTTCATTAAGTGGAATGCATTTGGAAAAAAAAAAAAGCACCAAAAGTCACAATCTGCCATTCCGATGGCTCTATAAAAACGTTCATTCAAAACATATGAATGTTGAATACCTACATGTCTGCACCCTGGAATCATACTGTACTCTTAAAGTCACCTTTTGTCTGACTGAATGAAAGATAATCTTCACACAGTTAATATTTGATAAATGTTTTATACCTGTAACTGGTCTTCGAAGGTCTGACTGAATTCAGGACCACCCATCTTCCTGGTCGAGTGGAAGAGATCAAGGCATCGCTGTAAACAGCGCTGATGCTCCCGTTCCAAGCTATCCGGGTGAAAGTATGGCTTTTCTCCACCACAAATCTGAAAGAAAAGCAGGTAGCTATTACCTGTAAGCTCTTTCCGGTAAAACAAATCTTAAGTTTAATTTGGGCATAAACTATGATTTAACCATATGTTTATATCAAATATTTTACATTCAATTTAGATTGCATTTCTCTGACTATATAGTTTTCTGTTGTAAAATTCAAAGATAACCCTAAAAATGTTCACGGTCACATGTGGATAAAGAAGACAATACTCAGAGTCTACACAGGGTATACAGACCTGTGCCCCTCACCATGTGCACTTGCCAAGTCTGTATACGATCAGGTAACAAAGTTAGTAATGGGCCTTAGAGATTCAAATTTCCACATGTTTTATGTTTCGCCTTTTCTAAAAAATTCATCAAAATTTACCAGAACTTTAAATACTAGAAAAGATTCCTGTCGCGGACCTCCTCTCCCTGTAAGCATGATTAAAAAGTAAGCGCTCCTAAAGCCAGGCCACTTGATTCGCAGACTTGTTTACTACTGGAGAACGGAACCTTCCCTCCTGACAATGTAGAGGAGTGGTGAGGGAACTGTAGCCATCCCTGGTGCAACCCCCATCACAAATCATCAGCACATACAAATAAATACACATCCCATTTCTGATTTCTTTCCCTGTGTTCTACTTGCAGTCTTTCAACTATTTCTGATGAAATTTTAAAGCACACACAATGAATGTCTTTCTCAGTAAAATGAATCCCTGTCAGCGATCAATCATGCACTAGACTTATTATTAATCAGAATTTGCATGTTTGCTGGGGTAAAAGTCTTCAAACATAGCCTCTGGCACCAAACTACCCATAAATAGTTTGCAAATTGTCAGCAGAAATGACCTCTAACCAAATGATAAAAAGAGGACTTTTCCTGTCTCTAACAAAAAATATAAAGGAAATTCATCTATGTTGGTGACAGGCACGCTTAGGCTCAACTATGACAATGATGATTAGTAACTTCAGTCATGTGGCATGCTTGTGCCAATCAGCATTAACAGCACTGAAAGGTTTAACTGAATATCCCTGTAAGAATCATGAATGTTGATAAAAAAAAAAAAAAGGTCAAAGCAATTAGGTGGAGAACAACAACAACAAAAAAAGGCAGTTCGTTACTTGTTCAAAATACTTCATTTTCAACAAAATGTTTGTCAAAATGCATGAATATTTTTCCTCAGTTCTTTCACAATTTTGTGCACGTACCGAGACCCGACATCTTGTTACACTCAAATGTTATTACATAAGACTTAATACCATAGCTGTTAATAGTGTTCCTACCTCTTCCATGTCTTTAGAGTACTGGTTCTTGGCATTGGCCACAGCCGCCAAGTTGTTGGCCTCTGCTGTTGCCTGTCAAAAACACACAAATGCTGTTGACCATACATCAGCTTCTGATGGACAAATTATAACCCCCCCCCCCCCCCCTCCCCTTCTTTCCACGTTCTACTAAAATTACTCTCTTTTTTGCATCAAAGGGATGGAAGATGAAAAAAAGAAAAAAAGGAAAAGAAAAAAGAAAAGAGGGAAGGAATTTTTACCACTGAAGAAATTTTACAATACACTTACCTGTCATGAAATTAGCAGAGTTGTCCCTCTTTGGTCAATTCCCCTGCCACGGTTATATCCACACAAGTGCAATAAACGCTCAAGAACTGTGTCTTTAGAATCTTTAAAGACATCTCATTTTCTAGTTCACTGTCTTCACTGTAATTTCAAACATGTGTACAAAATACCGCGGAATCATATGGGTAAACAGGTCTGTATGTAAATTGCAATGTTTCTGAAGTAAATCTGAACTGAAAAATAACTCAGCACTTAATCAATAAGGTTCAAAGTCATCTCAGCTTTTATGGGAGGTACTAACAAATGACACATAAATAGTCTAATGTAAACATTGCATTTCACACTGTAGAACATCAATCCACTTCAATCTGGATCCTATGTTTAATCTTTTACATTGCAGAACATCAATCCACTTCAACTGGGACTTGATATTTCGCTACTTCAGAGGCACACTGGTTCATCTCCAAAATGGCGGATTTGAGAAATGCCCACTTGAAGTTTTTAAACAATTGCAGAAATCACACGAGTACTTCTATAGTCACAAAACTCACAATGGTTCAAGTTCCAGCTGTAATGTATTAAGTGCTGTTAGCAGCATCAAACAGTATTCAACAGAAAACATAAAAACACACATTTACAAAAAATAGTCAATCCTTGCTTGAAAACTGCCGCGCTAGGGCTCTTCATAATTTGGAGCAAACCAGACTTCCAGTAGTAAGCCTGCTGTAGCGCGCTCTTTATCTGACCGTCCTCCACAGCAGCACAAGCCACATCTGGATTCCATTCTTGTGACGGTGGTGGCACACAGTCTACTTGACATCTGGCTTTGCTTGTTTGAGGAACAGTGGACTACCACTCCCTAACCCTGCTGTGGCGTGAATGTAAACAAACTTCCTGCCTCAAAGTTTGGGCATTTTTCAAGAGAGAAAAAAATGGAAAAAGACTGAAGCCCAGTCAGTCACACATTCATTCCAATAAAAGTACAATGACACATCCAAGATACAAGAAATCATCTCACCTTTAATAGTTGTTTTTCTCCATTCACATTGATCCAGAAAGACAGAACTTCCACAACGCACACTTTCACATGTTATTGTTACACCACCATTCAGCCTGACCATAAATGTTACTACAAATCAGGGAAACAGCCTTTCCTTGCAGCTGGCACTGTGCACAGCCAGTTCACTTTTTTTTATCAAATATTAAGGTTGCATGCCTGAGTCAGGGAATTTGTTTAAAGCATATACTTGGTGTACAAATGAGAACTCTCACAGGCAGTCTTCACCTTTATCCACAAGAATGGCTTGTTTACAGTTCAGATGAAAGTGCAGCTTAGTCTTCTTTTTAATACTGTGAGTTGCTTACGCAGTCCGCGGTAATATGACTATGTTTACAATGAATACTTTTGTCAGTGTACACTATACTACTGAATCAGCGGGCCAAATTTGTTCATGCTCATGCTATACTGACAGTGTCACTCGAAAAAAAAGTAAACATAATGATGTGTGAATTACCAAAGGAATAGCACTTGTCAGAGTTTTCAAAATACACTCATTTCACACTGGCACATGAAACAGGAGGCATCTCCGACCTTTAGAAGCAAATGAAAGATCACAATCCCTTGGTGTCATAAAGTAAAAAAAAAAAAAAAAAAAAGCAAGTCACTCATCATCAGTATCTGTGCTCTCTGTTTTGTCCGTTCAGGCAGCCTGTCTGAAACAGAGCAGCTGTTTGGATAACTGGTGATAATAGTGATGCCCATGTCACACAGGTCCAGCAGGTCACGCTTCTTTGCCTCTCGACTGAACTGAGGCCGGGATTATTGTTGTGAAACTGGATATAATCTTTAGCATTCTTCGCCATGAAATCACAGAGGTTTGGTCGGAGTTCTTCTGCATCCTCGTGCAGATGCAGTGAAGTAGCACAAAAAAGCAATTCCCGTCGCAGGTACCTCCACCTTCTCCATACTGTTGACTTTCAGCTGCAATCAAGGCGCTTATTGTTGATCTTGACAGAAAGCTGGTGCAAGTTTTCTGTCTCTCAACTCAGCTTCATCACCTCTGACAGCTCATTCACTCACTTTTCTGAAACAACAAACAAAAAAAAGTAAACAACATGAACAGTTAACATTTTGGTTTGGATAAAAACACAAAAACACTGTTCACAGGGGAACAGAAAGGACACTCGGAACATGTACAAGAACAAAAAGAAAACAAAACCCACCACATATCGGTATACCAATAGTGACATTGACACTTTTAAACTCAATTTTTTTTTTGAAAAGTGATCAAATAGGTGAAGTACATAAAATACAAATACGAGTACACTATTACCTAAAAATTTGAGAAATACGGGTGAGTCACAACATAACTTGATAACAGCAAATAAAAAAGAAATTACTACGTACATACATTAACCCTCTGTCACAAACATCTATTAAGTGTTAGGAAAAGACTGTTTTCCATGTAGATGAAATTATTGTACGCAAGTGCCTTTGCAAAACACCCACACACACACACGCACCCACACACACACTCTCTCTCTCTCTCACAGACACACACCACAAACACGCACAGGCACACACACAGAAACGCGCGCGCAAACACACACACAGCACAAAAACAACACACATACAGGCACACACACAGAGGCACACTCGTGCGTGGCCCGCACATATAATAATCACACACACACACACCTATGCATCACGCACGCAACAAAACGCACTACAGTGCGCACACACACACATATGCACACCGCACACACGCATCCATGCACAAACGCACACACACACAGAGGCATACATGCGCGCTCGCGTGTGTGTGCATGCATAATCACACATGCACACACACCCCACACACAAACGTGTGCGTGCCCATGTTCTCGCGCTCGCGCGCACACTAGCATACACACACACATACGCACGCACACGCACACACAAACGCACCAGGCAGGGACGCAAGTGCGCGCACACACACACACGCTCTGCGTGACGCCATACGTAAACACACAACACACTCTCTCTCTCTCACTCGTGTGCATGCGCATACACACACGCATGCACACAACGCGCGCTTCGTGAGCCCGCACACGCGCACTCACACACACACCACACACATATGCAAAGATGTAGAACATGGTATGTAAATCAGTTAACAAAGTCAAACAACTCACCTTTTTAATGAAGCATGGAGAGTCTTCCAAGTCAACAAGTTGTGTACTGCTCAGCTACTTGAAAGAAAAGAACAGGGTGTCAAATTCTGCCAAAGGTTCAGGGTTTTTTCCCAGTGGACTAGAGATAGCTGTTGAATACACCACAAGGGGGCCACTTGATTACATTTCCTTTCCAGCACTTAGTGAGTAACGGAGAGCTGACCCTTGTTCAGCTGGGAAAGCTGTTTCTAGTCTCTCCCCCCCCCGCATGCCCCAACGGCCATTTGGGCAGTGAATGAGGAAAAGGGAGATACTTTTGCTCTCCCCCGCTGCCAGCATCTTTTAGGGCAGGGAAGAGTAATCCGCCGGGGAACAGCAGTGGTCTGCCTTCCCTTCCTTTCCTACTCCTCTCCTCGGATAGGCACAGTGGGTTAAAGCTCTATTTCCGCTGTTGCTCCCAAAATATAGGTAATCTTGCTCGGTGCCACAATGTTTTTTTCGCTTTACCTCTGCTATTATGTAAGATCACATCACCAGGTTTGGAGCTCTTGATTAACCATAAACAACACACACAATGCACAAAAAAACCCAAAACCCAAAATTTGGAGGTAATCTGGTGTGCTCTAATGTAGCGATTTAATCGTAGCATCACAAATGCAAACTTAGCTGTAAAAAAGAGAAGAGAAAAAAACCTTTCATACCTAAAACATTGTCTTTGGTTCTGGTAGTTCTTCTCCCTGATAGATTTTGATGTAAAGCCTGATGAAAAAAAAAAGCACAGCTGCAGGATTTACCTCCATGGACTTAAATCAAGCTCAGCACATCTACACTTGACACCATCATAAACCCAAAAGGGTACATTTTGTTCCGTATAAATTGTTTAATTTATAAGATTTGAACAACAGGGTTGTTTTTGGGTTGAACCCTTTACCCTGCAAACTACAGGGGAAACAAGCAGGGAGAAGCCCCCAATCCTCAGATCAAATTGTGGCCAATGTAGTGTCATTTAAATTATCAAAAATACATAACCCTGAAACAAAGTTCTGGGACCTGGATATTAAAACAACTCACTGAATTTCTTTAAAAAGCATGACTCCCCTCTGGTCCTCCATGCCCTTAAAAAAAAATCTCTAATGCACAGGGACAGTGATCCCTTCAACCTTCTTGGTATAGATGATCCCTAAACATTTGAATTCGAAAACTGGTATCAATATTTTCAAATCTCTTTACGGATTCATCTTAAAACAAAACATTTCGAATTATAACAGATTTTCTTACACATGTCTTTTCATTACTTTACTGGTCTCTGTGGATGCATATTTATGAAACTATAAATCGACAGTTGTTCTATCCCCCCCTCGCCCACCATATTCTTTTTCTTTTTTTTTCTTTCTTCACACAGAACTGGTCTGTACCTTTACGGATTTTTACTTCTGGTTTACAATTGCAGCCTGATACTGGTGTGCATTTATGAATTGTTTCCAGCCACACATATAATCATATCCTCCTTTCCCTCATTGCTCGGCATAAACCTTCCATTTCAACTCACTTGTCTACCATTTCTTTCCTACTTCGTTTCTTTTGCTCTTTTTTCCCCCTATTTTATTATTATTATTATTATTTTTAAATTGATGTTTTATTTGTTATAGTAACTTTAAGCATCACTGTTCAGACATCTGATGCATTTTTGTGTGTGTTAACCCTCTTGACAGGCGAGAACCCGCTAGCGCCCAACCGGAAATCACACGGCCAAAACGCTGAGCAACTGCCAGCGCCCGGTAAAACACGTGGCAACAATGGGCGCCGCCATATTTCTCGTAGAAAAGGAAGTCTCGCGAGAACGTGACTTCCTTCTTCCTGTGGCCATTTACTTCCGTTTGCAAAAAACCGCGAGTCGATACGTGCCGTAGTTCTCGAGTTACAAATTTTTAAAGTTTTGTGGTCGAAATGCTGTTTTTCGCCAGCGCTAACCTTGATTTCTGCCGTTCTATAACGAGATTTAGTGATGAAGATACTGTGATTTGTAGGATTAACGGCATAAGACGTAGTGAAAGTGCTGGGTAATGAAGCTTAGAGTGACCTAGATTTCGACTGGGATGATGTTCCAGGTATGATTCGGAAGAACGTTCTGAAGAATTCCCCCCCCCCCCCCCCCCCCCCCCCCCCCCCCCCCCCCCCCCCCCCCCCCCCCCCGAGTAAATGGCTCATATGATATTCTTCAAACTTATGATATAGCAACATATATATTCGTAGGAATTTTTAAAATTATTTTCATTTCACTATTTCCTTTCCTCTCTTTTAAATTAATTTTTAAATGGTAACCATGTTCAAATTACGAGTTACTTACCTTGCCGATGGTTTTCGGCGTAACTAAGCTCAGGTAAGTGCATACTAAAGACGTTAACATGTGCTCTTAAGATAGCGCTTTGTATAAGAATTTCTTGTTGTCCTATCTCATTCATATTTGTATTGCTACCGACATGACTGCTTTGAAATACCTTTCAAACCATAGGCAATCAACTGGACAGGGGCAGAATGGGTAACCCAGGGTGGAGTCAATCGACTATAGTGCTATTATCGATAGGCTAAATGCTCCCTCAGGGCAAAGGGCTCGAGTGAACAGAAGGTAATACACACTTTGCCAAATATAGCTGCATTACATTTGGTTTTATTGAAAACTTGTTGAATCAAAGAGATTATACTTCCTGTGTTTTCTTCTCTGAGCCAGTCCTTAGTATTATCCTGTAGCAATAAAAACTAGTTATATCAAACTGAGTTGGTCTCTTCCTCCCTCCTTGACTTCAATATAGCTAGCCTGAGTGTATGTGTCAATGAGTATGCCATACATAGTAGCTTCTGGAGTCATATCCTACCTTAAAGTACTCCACAAGCTCCTGCGATGTTATCTGTGATCCGTTGATCTCTTTCAGCACCACATTTTCTGGAGCTAGCAACATTGGCACCAACACCTGCAGCTGTGCCCGGAAATCAGCCTCAATCTCTGGCAGAAGAAACACCACCAAAGTAATATAGAACAGCAGTGAGAAACAATCCAGGCTTCTCTTTCTCTCATTAGCAAAGCAAAGAACGAAATCAGAGACCTGATGGCAAGAGTATTTGCATACATCTTTTATACCTAACCTTTAACTCTTTCATCCCTGCAAACCACTAGAGTGGTTTGACAAATCTTCTCCTTTCATTCCTGAAAACCGCCTCAGCGCTTCAGAGAAACATACTCCTTTCTGTCCGGCAACCCGCTGCAGTGGTTCACGCCTTGAAATCTGCACCCAACTGACACATGGTTGGCGTGTCATAGCGGCCTTCACCTTGTAACGGGACTCGCGGGATGTTTAGATAAGTCATGCCTGCTTACTTCCTCAGCGTGGGAAAGTGTCTGGAACTGAAATTTTATCTTGACTTGACCGTGAGAGCACACTGTTTGGCGTCATATACTGTACCATGAGGCAATATGGAGGAGACGCCGACCGCAGTGG
>CM031598.1:46870938-46901765 GCA_018398815.1 Conus ventricosus | reverse complement strand
GTAGGCTTCAGGATTAACACGTTCTTCGTTTTTTTTTTTTCCCCCCCGGGAACAAAAATCTGAAAATAGAGAAACATCAGATATCAAAGAATCAATATGTAGTGGCATACAATCTGGACTTGAATCTGACATGCAGGAGTATCTGTATCACATCTGCTCATTCAACCGTTTTTTTTTTTTTTTTTTTTTTACTATGAATCGGCCAAAATTTTCATCTTATGATACTGATCACATTTCATAGAGTAGACAGTTTACAAAAAAAAAAAACAGAGAGAGAGAGAGAGTGAAAGAAAAAGCATCCTTGATGTAAACTGAAAGTAACCATGAACCACAGTTGAGAGTCGCTTCTGGTCTGACTGGAACAACATAGGAAACAACTTTGCAAAAAAAAGGCTCACTTAGTCATAAATCAGGACAAGATTGATGAACTGACAAACATCACCCCAGAATGAATGGAAAATGAATACAAGGTTTTTACAGAAGTAAGCATACAAACTGGAAAATTGGGGTAAGATTGGGTAAAGCTTTGACATAAATAAAAATGGCGTCATTTCCCTATCTCCACCAAATAGAAGTACAGACTTATTATTTTTTTTTTTTTTCCTCCCCCTCCCCCCACCCAATATCAAATTATAATCAAATAAGTTAAGAAATCACTGATGCGCCAAAAGAAGAAAGTGCGCAGAAACTTCAGCTCTTAAGTGACACACATCTGTAGGACACAAACATACATACACGAGGTATTCATTATACTTAACAGCAATTTAAATGAATACAAAAGAAGAGGAATAAGAAAAAACACAAATAAAATACACCTGATATAGAATGGAACTGATTAATGTTTAGATAAGCTTACATTGTAAAACACACAACGTATCATTAGAAAATAGTGATAATCTTACCCTGATGTGGCCCTTTTCGGTCGGCTGGGCTATAAGCAACATTATCTTATCTTAGTGATAATCTTATAATTGAGTCGTCTGGTTTTCTTTTGCCACATGCATCTCCCCTCTGGTAGGAATCATTAACACTGATAATGAAGACTTCAATTACGAATAATGCGTGGATTTATAAATAATGTTTTTCTATTTAGGACATCATTGAAAACTAAAGTGCATTTTCTCCTTAGAAATCTCTGGTGTTTACTTTTCTTTATATGAGTATCCAACTGGAAAAGTTACATGAAAAAAATATGGTTGTCAATGCGACAGCCAATACACCCAAAACAGGCAAATGCCACTCAACCTCAGGTGGTTCTCTACTAACTGGGAAATTATTCAAGGTTCGTTATCATTTCATGGGCACATTTATCAAGACTGCAATTTGATGATAAGCTAGTTTGTCTGATCTCTTTTTTTTTTTTTTTTTTTTTTTAAAAACAGAAACTTCATTCAGTTAAAGTAGATAGCCAGTCTGTGTACCGAAGCCATGTTTTTTGGAATTGAGTTTAGTTCATTTCTAATTGTTGAATGTACTGTTCTGTTTTGTATCTTGCACCTAGTTCTTTGAGAAACATATGGTGTTTGACGTATTCTATTCCTGAATACAAAATATTTACCCAGCAAGATAGTCCTGTACCTGGCTATAAGTCCCGTGTACATTATGGTGTTAGGAGAATTTCTCACTTGATTTGAGTCAAGGGGCACCTAGACATGAAAATCACGGAGGTGATCGGGCACCACCCTGGTACATTTTGCGTAATGGCCGATTCAAATATGGCCGCCACCCGCCGCCGTGAAAATCCTAACTTTTGTGTTTTTGACAATATATACACTTGTAACACTTCTAATCCAACTGATTTTGGTATGCTGAGTTCATTTCATGTATTATTTTGTCCATTTGGGGTCATCTTAATTGGGTTTTAACCTTCAAATGCCATGGTCAAGGTAATGTTCTTATACTGACGGTCTTGACCATAACCTGGCGATATTCTAGCTGTAACAACAGTGCTCCTATACATAATGCTACTAATTCTGACATGCATTTACACTGTATGATTCACTATTAAAGATATAAGTCATTTGATCTTGATTTCACAAGTGAACGCCGTTTTCACTATTCAACTAAACTGTCTTTGCTGCTTTTTCATTTTTTTTCTGTATTGTGTGGTCAATGACACATCCCAACAGAAACAGAAAAAGTTCTAAAGTATGCAACAAACATGCTCAATGTGACTGTAATGGTCTCTTTCCATCACTGATTGGAACATGGAAAATTATTTGCTTTTCATGGCAGAATGTGATGCAGCCAACTCCAGTAGAACAGCACCACACCGTCGAGTGTCACACTTGCCTGCACACTTGCATATTGTGAGCGAAGTGGGTGGCAAGGGCTTCATGCATTTAAAGTTGGCAACTGGGTGTCAAAATGTTGCCCCCACACTGTTCTAGTGGTTCTAGGTAGTCCTCACGTTGACTGGCCGCCCAAGCAGATGGCAATGCTTTGTGCACCAGAAAGACTTCTCTGTGGATGTGGCCTCTGATGACACTGTTTTGTGGGTGGGAGAGAGTCAATTCCAGCTGTAGCACTGCTGTAGTTCTCCACTCTGAGCTGGTTGAACATTTCAGCAGTTGTTGTTGGTCTGACACCCACCCAGACTGTACACGGTATATTTCTGCCAGAGCTTGATCTTGCTCTGACAAGCTGTCAAATCCAAAGTTCGTCAGATGCTGTACACGGTCAGTGGCCTCACAAACTTTCAAAGTTGTCGCAGACAGCTGAACCAAGCATCAATAGCAGTTTGGTGCGATGAAAGCGTGTTTGCTGTGGCGGCAGATGTTTACCTGCATGAGACAGAACAGTTCAAGGATCTGCTCATCTGCTTGGGACCCTTCCACTGGACTCGCATTCTGCTCAGGTGCCAGGGCAAACTGCTTCGAGGTTCTGGCTTAGACGACGCACTGGTTGAATGTGGCGTGTTTGGACGTGGCCTTCAAGGACGTTGTGGAGGCACAGAGAACCATGGACATTGCAAAAGAGCATGGCATGGACATCAAGCAGATACTTGCACACGATCTGCTGCCAGTGACTCCACTGTTTGATGGTGATCTTCCCGCTCACGTCAACAAGTCAACACTTGTTGGTGAAATTGAATCTGAACTGGACCTCACACAGTGGAATCAGACATCTCTTCTTCCCATTCATGTTGTGGTAGACTTCATGTCAAAGATGCGACAGATGCCGCTAGCAGAATTCTCTACCCTCGGTGATGTAGTCACTGCAGTCATCACATCAGCCACAAGCCTCTGCCATGAGTCGGACTACGTTCACCTGCTGTTAGATTCATACGTTGAACTTTCCCTGAAAGAAGGACAGCCCATGAGGCGAGCTGGTGTGACGCCCATTGACAATATTGGCATGAACGCAGACACACCCATCCCTCGACAGCTTGACAAGTTCTGGGCATCTGAGAAGAACAAACAGAATCTTCAGCTGCTGGTTCAAGATATGGTGAGCAATCGAGCTGAAGGAAATCTTGTTATCATCGCCAGCTCTGTCGTCTCTGATGATGAGGTGACTTGACTTGCTTGACTTAGTCCTCTGAATTCCCTGGTGAACATAGGGCCGCAACCACATTCTTCCAGCGGACACGGTTTCGGGAGATCCTCTTCAGCTCGGCCCACGTCATTCCGGCGACCTTCACTTCTGCGTCGGTACTCCTTCGCCATGTCTGTCTTGGTCTTCCCACTTTTCTTTTCCCCTGGGGGTTCCATTCAAGGGCTTGTCTTGTGATGTTGGATGGAAACTTTCTGAGGGTGTGGCCAATCCATCCCCACTTCCGTTTTCTGATTTATGATTTTATTGGAACTTGCTTGGTCTTGTTCCACAGCTCTGTATTGGCAATGATATCTGTCCATCTGATGTTCACAATGTTTCGCAGACATCTGTTGATAAATGTTTGGAGTTTGTGAGTGTTTGTCTTTGTTGTTCGCCACGTTTCAGAACCATATAGAAGGACAGATTTTACATTTGAATTGAAGATTCTGATCTTGTTGTGGAGTGAGAGGGCAGAGGAATTCCAGATAGGCCGCAGCGTAATAAAAATGTGCCTGGCTTTATGATGCGGCTCTTGATATCCTCATCTGTACCTCCATCTTTGCTGACCACACTGCCGAGGTAGACAAACTTGTCAACTTCAGTGATGTCTTGCTGTTGCAGTCGTAGTGGGTCTCGTTGTTGGTTGTTGACTCTCATGGTTTCTGTTTTCTTTGTGTTGATTTGAGCTGGCGGTGAAGAAATCCCGGGCCTGCACAGCTGGATTGAAGAGGCAGACGCCAGACTGGTAGTAGATGTGGAGTGGGCTGTTCGTGTCACAAACAGTGCAAGAGAATTATAGTAGTTTCCAACGACACGGACACTTTCGCACTACTGCTTCACTACACCCCTCAGTTCCAAGCGCTGGGGTTGAAGGAAATCTGGCAACAGTTTGGCACAGGTGAGAAGCGGCGGATGCTTCCACTGCACCAAGCAGTTTCTAGGCTTGGAGCACTGCTGGCCAAGTCAGTGATCAAAGCACACATACTGACTGGAGGTGACTGTGTGACTAAGATAGGACGAAGAACGCTGCTATGGCAGCTGACCCTGTACAGCATCTAACTTTTGAGCGACGGACAGCTTGTCACAGCAAGATGAAGCTCTGGCAGAAATGTACCGTGTACATGTCTGGGCGGGTGTTTAGATCAACAACAACTGTGAAACGTTCAACAGCTCAGAGTGGAGAAAATACAGCAGTGCTACAGCTGGAATTGACTCTCTCCCCCACAAGCAGTGTCATCAGAGGCCACATCCACAGAGAAGCCTTTCTGGTGCACAAAGCATGCATCTGCTTGGGGCGGCCAGTCAACAACGTGAGGACTACCTAGAACACTAGAACATGTGTGGGAGCAACATTTTGACACCCTGTTGCCATCTAAATGCATGAAGCCCTTGCCCCACTTTGCTCACAATATGCAAGTGCGCAGACAAGTGTGACACTCAACGGTGTGGGGTGCTGTTCTACTGGAGTTTGCTGCGTCGCATTCTGCCATGGAAAATCAGATAATTCTCCATGTTCCAATCAGTGATGGAAAGAGACAATTGCAGTTACATTGAGCACGTTTGCTGCATACTTGAGAACTTTTTCTGTTTCTGTTGGGATGTGTCATTGACCACACAATTCAGAAAAAAGTGAAAAAGCAGCAAAGACAGTTTTAGTTGAATAGGTGAAAACGGCGTTCACTTGTGAATTCATGATCAGAATGACTTATATCTTTAATAGTGAATCATACAGTGAATTGCATGTCAGAATTAGTAGCATTATGTATAGGAGCCCTGTTGTTACTGCGAGAATATCGCCAGGTTATGGTCAAGACCGTTGGTACAAGAAAATTATCTTGACCATGGCATTTTAAGGTCAAGATGACCCCAAATGGACAAAATGATACCAGAAATGAACTCAGCACACCAAAATCAGTTGGATTAGAAGTGTTACAAGTGTATATATTGTCAAAAACACAAAAGTTAGGATTTTCACGGCGGCGGGTGGGGCCATATTTGAATCGGCCATTACGCAAAATGCACCAGGGTGGTGCCCGATCACCTCCGTGATTTTTCATGTCTAGGTGCCCCTTGACTCAAATCAAGTGAGAAATTCTCCTAACACCATAATGTACACGGGACTTATAGCAGGTACTGGACAAAGATTATTAAGTTAACTACTGCATGTTTCAATTTGCTCCTTTGTACAAAAAGGTTCAATTATATATTAAACGAAAGTCTGTCGCAGTTTGTGCATTCGTCTTTGAGAATGAATTTCTACGTCATTCAAGAATGTTTGAGAGTGTCCACATTCATAGAAGTAGTCTTCCATTGAATCCTTTTTCTCCCCACAAAATTTACAACTGTCATTACTTAGAATGTTCATGTTCTTAAAAAAAGCTGTTAGTTACTAAAATTTGATTGCATAATTTTATTTGAAACAATTGTAAATTTATTTCTGATGTTTTCTGTACTTTCTTAAGGACTGCTGTCCAGTCTACCTGGGTGGTGTAGCTTCTGTTCCAGCACATAAAGGACACAATGTCAAAGATTTCCTCTCTCTCAACAGGATGTTACAGTATAATCACATACCTTTTTGTACACTCGTTAATAACTGTACGGTTTTAATTTGTGAGTCACTATTTTTCTCTTATGTATGTAAACAGCTTCTGGTTCTAAAAAATTCATGTCAATTCCGAATTTTCTGAGATTGCCCTGTGGCTTATAAAAATGTGCCATTACTATCTAATAATTCTCTCACCAAAAGAATATTTTTCCCTGCCCATTTCTTATAGTAAAAAGGTTTTGCTAGCAATTTACAATTTTTCATTATAAAATAATAGTTCAGCTATTAATAATATTCCTGTTCTTTGTTTGGATGCACCTGTTTTTATAAAATTGTGAGTATGCTCTGAAGACATCTTTTCAAAAGTGATTGAGTTAAGTTCTTGCAAAGCAACTTTGTCCACAGCAGTTTCACACCTTTAATTTCTGGATGTAATGAGAGTATTATTTCTGACCACTTTAGCTTTTTGGGTGTACGATTTTAAAATCCAAAAACGTTTTAGTGCCTAAATGTATGTCTCGTTGCTAGGAATCCTACTCCACCTTTTCAATATTGTGCACGGAATATTTTTGTTTTATTTTGTCATTTTTTTGGTGTCTAAATAAATTGGTAACAAAATTTTTGCAATTCTTTAATTTTTGGTTGTCTGGTGGTTTAGTAGAAATCCAGAGGTGAATGAGTTTTGACAATATCAATGATTTTAACAAAGCTACTCTGCCCAGTGGAGTTAAAATTCTTTATGATCATATCTTAAAGAAAGTCTTCACTTTGAAAGCTTGTCTGATATGTAAATTTCTGGCATGCAAAAAAGATCACTTGTAAACCTGAGTCCTAATATTTTGAACTTAGGGGGATTTTCTTTCATTTTCTTTTGGTTTAAATATGTGTCTTTATAATTCCTTTTTCTTCCTAGCCATACATTTAAAGTCTTCTCAAAATCTATTTTGAGCCCTGCAATTCTTTCAAAGGTATTAAGTGTTTCAAAGTTTTACATAGGAAACTTTGTCACCTTGTAATGTAAAAGTTGTATTGTCTGCAAACTAATTGATTTTGGATTCAACCTCTTTTATGTTTATTCCTTTTATGTCTCTGTCTTCACCGATTTTGCAAGCTAGTATCTCTGCACAGAAAACAAATATATAGGGAGAAATTGGGTCACCTTGGCAACAGCCTCTTTCCACTGTAAAACTAGCAGATGTGTTCCCATTTACTGTTACACAGGCTTTTACGTCTGTACAAAAGGTCAATACCCATTTCTGTATTGTCTCCCCCAAACCACATGCTTTCATACCTTTATCTATATATGACCAACTAACAGAATCAAAAGCCTTTTCACAAAGTCTATTGACACAAGCAAACCAGGCAAGCTTTCATTTTCCAGATAACTCATTATGACATAAAGGGTTCTGATACTATCACCAATGTTTCTACCAAGAATGAATACCATCTGATCGTTGTTAATTAGTTTTGGCAGAACAGATTTTAATCTATTTGCAACACATGATGATCCAATCTTATGGATTATGTTCAAAAGAGTTATAGGTTTCCAGTTTTTAAGATATTCCCTAGATTTACCAGGTTTTGGCAAGCATATTATTATCCCTATTGTTTGAGTTATTGACATTTTACATTTCTGAAACCATTCAATTAAGGAACAAACTAAGGAACAAACTACACAGTTACTAATTTGCCTCCAAAAGAATTTCTAAAAATTTGCTGTAATGCCATCTGTACCTGGACTTCATCATTTTTCATATTTTTCAATGTCTTTGCTGCTTCTTCATCTAATGTAACTGGTCCCTAAAAGCTGTCTGATTCATCCTGTGTTAGTGATGGAAGGTTTTGAACATGGGCTTCTATTTCTGTGTCTGTGGTGTTTCTTTTTGAGTACAGCAATTCATAAAAGTTCTGTCTCTTCTAGCATGTCTTTAGTTTCTGTAAGTAGATTACCTTGTCTGACCTAAGTTTAATCATTTGTTTCTTTTTAAAGGACCTTTTCTCCAACAAACAAGAGTATTCATTTATTTGTTCACCCTCTTTCTTTTCTTGCCTTTGCCCGATGATTGTAACATCCATTTTCTGTTTTCTTAATTTGTTTAGTTCTTTCTTGTTATGCAGGAATTTTTTATGGGTGTCATGCAAGAATTTGTTATGAGTATCATTGTTCAAAATAATCTTTTCTACACCTGTAATTTCTTTTTCTAACGTTTTTTCTTTTTCATTGGTTGTTTTCTTTTTAGCAATACCAAAATATTTTTTGTTTGTGCTCTGATCTCCATGAGAAGATCTTGTAACAGCTGGTCTGATAATGTAAACTGTATTTGGTTATTTGGAATATTATCTATGTTCTCTCAATCATAAGGGAGTGCTGCATATTGTTCCTTAATGTTAATGAATTGTTTTATTTATTATTTGAATGTAATCTGGGTCTTTGAGTAAAGACAAATTAAATTTTCAAAAGCTTTTGCCTTTTTCTTCTGGTTTGGATACTAACTTAATGCAAATTAGGGAGTGATCACTCGTGTGTCCATACAGAATATCACTGTCTTTTACAGATGTTACAAGAGCATTAGACACAAGGAAGAAGTCTAGCCTGCTCTGTTGGAGAGTGTTTGGTCTTCTCCATGTGTAACATTCTATCTCTAGATTCATTTCTCTCCAAATGTCAACTAATTCTAATTTATTCATATTTCTTACAGTTTTTTGTGCTTTGGGGTTGTTTATACCTTTATAGTTAAAGTAGTCAATGTTTGGATTCATTACCAGATACGTGGTGACAGCCCTGATGTGGCCCTTTGCGGTCGGCTGGGCTATAAGCAACATTATCTTATCTTATCATTACCAGATTCCAATCTCTAGCAATTAAATTTGAGGTATTTCTGTCTTCTTTCTATTTTTTCTTCAAATCTGTATAAAAAAAAAAGGTTCATCCCTATTTGGGCCATAAATGTGCATGAATACTATATCTTTTTCCATAATATTAAACATAAACATGAGATAACTGCCATTACGATCTTTGTCTTTTTAATCTTGTATTCAAAATCATTATTTAATAAAATGGCTACTCCTCTACATTTGGCATTATTCAAGGCAAAGATACATCCATATCCCCATCTGGCTCTGATCTGATTTTCTAAATTGTAACTAAAATGAATATTTTGTAACAAGTAAATACAGTGTTGCTTCTGTCTTAAGTATGGGAAAACATCCTTTCTTTTTGTAAAATTATCCAGACCCTGGCAGTTAAGTGAAAATACTGTAATGCCACTTATGGACATTTTTGGTGAATGCATTTTTTTTACCTTTCCTGTGACTTATATTTTTAGGGAAAACCCATATTTGTAATGTGTATATCTACATTGTTATCCATTGAGAAAATGCATACTTCAATTATCAAAGCTTCAGCACAAAACTTCCAATGCATAATATTGTCAAACATTACATATGAAAACAGAACAAAGAATCCATCAAATCAAGGAAACAAAATAAACATTTAAAGACAAATAATGTTTTTCTCCAACTTTCGTTGGCATCCGATCCAGCAAGTGAAAAGCATCCACAGGCGACATGCAGGAACGGTCAAACTATTCTGCTTCCATGTGGGACTTGGGGGGGGGGGGGGGGGGGGGGGGGGGGGGCAGGATCAGGGTCCAGCAAGAGAAGGATGATACAAGTATGAAAAAGGGAGACAGAACAAGGGGCAGGGTCGGGAACAAGCTAGGAGATGATGAAGGCATGAAAAAGGTGGTGGGGGAGGGGATGGGGAGGGGGCGTTGGTTTAACTTTTTAAGAATTCGAAATTATGAAATAGTTGTGCAATAAGTAGGTAGCGGCAGCCAAAATTTTCTTTCAGATATATTGAAAAAATAATTAAACCACCATCAAGGTATGTTTAAAACTAGCATACTGCAAAAAAAATCATTGCTCTAGCTTAATTTGTTCCCGAGCTATGATCCGTTAAAGATTTGCCGAATTTCCGTCACAGCCAATTTGTTCGGAAGGCCTACTTTGACAGGCCCTATCATGACAAATACCTAACAGAATCAACTTAACTTTTGTTTGTGGACTTAAAGTACTGTATTGTAATAGAAAACCAAATATGAGTCAACCACTGCATGTATGAACAGAGATATGATACGTCAAAAACTACTTTTCATGCAGTTTGAACGAGAGCAAAAATGCACAATGTGTCAAATTCAAGGACAAATAATTTTCAGAAATGGAAGTTATATCCTTTGAAAACTATACATATCTTGTCTACTAAACATATAGATAAGCCCAATTTTTTTCAGGATGCTAATCAAATATTTTGTTTGCTTTTAAGGACCTCTAATTTGCTTAATCATGCAAAATGGGCTGCGACGGACATTTTGCTAACTTTTAGAACATAATCCTCAATAACTTCTGAACCCCAATAGATATCAGTATGAAACTTTGCCACAGTGTGAGAAATGCATTTTGCTTGTGGAAAAAGTCACAATTGTTGTTTTTCATTTGATAATTAGTAATATATGAATTAAATTAACAACAATTTTCAGAAAAATAGAAAAAAATACACACTTGAGCCTTACTGAACATTGATGTTGGTGTTGCACTCATATTTTAAAACAAATAAAAGTCATTTTCACATTTCTTTCTAGCAGCAGAATCTTAAAGCTGGTGTAGCACCAGGGAAATGTAAGATGGATGATGCGGCAGGTGATGAATCAGTTTCTCCAGGATTAGCACAAAAACTGTCAGAAACAAGTGAGTGGCCAGCTGCTCTGGTGAGAGGACTCAGTATTTGTTGAAAAAGCATTGGATGCCAGGAAATCCTCCAAATCCTTCCTAACTTTGGGGTTGCGTGTAGCATTTGGTTGGAGTTTGGCAACTCTCTTTTGCAATTTCTCAATTTCTCTCATGAGGTTTTTTTTTCTGGGATATCTATACCAGTGAGATGAACCCACCACTGGGTCATGTGTTTGTAAGTGGCACCTGGGTCTCGTTTCTTGAAAGCGTGAAGGTCCCTCAACAGTTGGAATGTTGGTGGCCTGTGTGATGTTGATGGATGTCCTTCCAGCAGCTGCTGTCGACATAGTCCTTGAAGCGAAGACCCTAAACTTTCAGTGTCAATTTCAAGAGTCTCGGTCAAGAAAGCAGTCCTTTCATCACATGATGATAATTTCAAAGCCTTGCTTCTTTTCTGCCGACACAAGAAGATAACGCAGTCTTGCTAGTGGAGCACTAGTTCCTTCTGGAAGAAGCCGCAGAAAAAAAGCGTGCAGTGTCATCGAAGGTCTTTGTGCCATCAGTCTTCTGATGAGCAACTGGATCAGCAAGCGATTTGTCAGTTGAACTGCTGGAAGTGCTGGTCGACGCCCCTTTCCCAGAGGCAAGGAAAACAGAGCGGAGTCTCGCGAACACTGGATCATCTGTTAAAATGTAGCATACACACACACAAAAAGCTATTATAACAACTGTTTGAACGATTGAAACATGCGAGTGTATGGATATCTACACCATGTGTGTGGTTATACATTAATCATGACATAATTTTAGCTGTATACTTGGATGTTTTCTTGATTATGCAGTGTTTCCTGTCAGTGAGTGTGTGTGTGTGTGTGTGTGTGTGTGTGTGTGTGTGTGTGTGTGTGTGTGTGATCTGCATTTTATCTACATTTTCTTTCATAAACTTTATTATACATCGGTATGTCTTGTTTCTGGTTGTCTATTCATTTGATATTTTGTTAAATTTTTTTTGTTTAAATGTGTACTATCTGATGCTGGTTATACTGGATGTATACACCCCTCTCTCTCTCTCAGACACACACGCAGAGAAAAACAAACGGGTACAGTTTACAAACATTAGTTAATGCGCACACCTGACAAACAAAAAAATTACACCCCCCCTTTCCTGCCCCACCCAAAAGACTGCATTTGTTCAAAAACTTCAATTCCGTGAATTGTTGCTTGCATGATTGTTTTGTCACTAAGTCTACGTGTGTTTTTGCTAGTATGTGAACTTGACAAAATAAGGTACATTTGACATACACACAAAAACAGTGTGTGCATTTGTAGACGCCTGTGCTGAATATGTGTGTGTGTGTGTAAGATAAGATAATGTTGCTTATAGCCCAGCCGACCGCAAAGGCCACATCAGGGCTGTCACCCACGTTAAAATCAACTCACAAGTCATTAAGAAAAAATTTTTTTTTTAAATTCACACACATGTGTGTGTGTGTGTGTGTGTGTGTGTGTGTGTGTGTGTGTGTGTGTGTGTGTGTGTGTGTGTGTATGTGTGTGTGTGTGTGCAATTTTATTAAATGATTGATAATCATCCCAAATTTCCTTAGGAACTTAAGGAATGCATTTCCCTTTTCCAGCCCACTAGCAAATTCATATTCATGATATCGTAAAGACTGATAATAATTATAGTAATTTAAAAGACTTATAGACAGAGAAGAACTATAATTGTACAGCTAGAGGCGCGAAAAGAATATGAAAGTGATAAACTCATAGTTAAATACACAAATTGTACTGTTTAGTTCTTTCACTTCAGTGTCACTGCTTGTGCAGAGGCTTGAATTTGAAATAGTTGGAAGTCAGTATTAACTGTCCAAGCAAGGGCTAACCAAAAATAGTTGAACAATGGGTCTAACATCAATCGAATTATATGAATTGGAACCGTAACAATTAATCCAGAAATAGGTCTGGGTCTACTTTCGATCAAAACTCCCGACTTCATTGCAGCTGATCGTTCAGTCAGTGAATGTCAATAATTGAGTTACTCCCCTTGGCATCACTCGATCGCCTACTATTTTGTTGTTTTAACGGACCGAAAACACAACAATCCTATATAAAAAAAAATACGCTAGAAAGAAAAAACCATAAACTTCTTGATTACTAAAGATATATGTGCTGGATAAGGCATTTATCGATGGTATTTGTTAAAACAAGTCATCAATACAGTTCTTCCGGTAGTACTCGAAATGATCGCGGCTAACATTCTCAAAGTGGCCTGTTTTTATGCAAATAACTATTGATCTAAAGAAAAATACGGAATAAATTGTGAGAGATACACTTAAATCATACATAAGTGTATAATGGACAATTCTTACCGAGTTCCTTGCGGAAAATCTCCAGATTTTGCTGTGCGAAGTTTGAGTCGGCGCGCTCCATCTTTCGTGTTGAATCAACATGTGGCCGGAAGGAATGTGGTTCACAAGACCCATGTTTTGATTGGCTGAATTAACTAGGACAAGCCATGAATACATTAACCTCGTACCTCATTCGAAAGGGTACGGCTTGTACTTCATTCCGATACCATGAAACATGCATTTTTTATCGGTTTTTTCCGTCCGAAATTCGCAAAAATCGGCATGCATGTGACTTTAACTTCTTCCTGTGATTTCATTAGACCAGCATTCGATTTTCCCCCCAGACCATTAAAATCTGCATTTAATTCCCTTTATTTTGATACCAGATACATGTGTGAGTGTTGTCCGTACCATTTAATCTTTGGTAGGGAAGCGCAGTGTGTCAAAACCGACTCGACACAGAATCGCCGCGGGCACTGGACACGGAACGAAAGTGAGCTGAACACACACCTCATTCTCTCTTAGATATTTATTTCTTCACAAATCATTCACACTTAAAACAACACTCGATGAAAGAGGAAAGATTGAACTTTATTTTGACATATTTTTCATAGCAAAACATTAAAAAACAAATGCATACGGCTGCACAGAAAATCGGCAAAATCAGTGGAAAAGGCAAGATGATTGCAGCGCTGTGGCTTGGCTGCCGCTACCTACAATAAGTGATCTCTTCCCTCCCACTCACTCCCCCCCCCCCCCCCCCCCCCTCCTTCACCGTCCTCTCATGGTGAGGGCATAAAGTGTAAAACATTAAAGCTACAACACAGATTACATTTCCGACATCTTATCCTTTAAAAAAAATTCAAATCTTATGACAGCAATCGCTAGCTCAATCTTATCTGCAAAACCCTTGTCACACTCACAGTAGGATGAGAATGTATGGAAAAGCAATAACACAATCAAAGTCACAGTAATATCAGCCAGCCAGTAGCAAGTGACAGCAATCGCCATCAACATTACCTTAGTAATCACAGTCTCTCTGCCATTGACAATACTCTCAGTGTCAAGCCATTCATATACAAGAAATTCCGTGACATGAGATAGTGAATCTGATCACAATATTTCCACCTGGAGTGTGTGTGTGTGTGTGTGTGTGTGTGTGTGTGTGTGTGTGTGTGTGGTGTGGTGTGTATGTGCATGCGCATGCGTACATATGTGTGTCTGCATGCCTTCATGCCTGCGGATATGTAGCTGGTGTTCTTTAATACCCTCAGACTGCTAAAATCTCACCAGTTCCAGTCAGACAATAACACCCATGAACTCGTGTTCACCAATTTGCTCTAAAGGTGAGAAGTTGCACTGTGGAGAACACGCCTAAATGGGGAGGAGGAGGAAGTAAAGAAGGGGAATCTTACAAGCATCATGATTATCATCCTACTGTGGCTCACAAAAAAAATCCCGCCACACCTGTCCCCCCCCCAACCGTCTCTTGTCTATGTGCATTCTTGCATCCATGTATTTATGTTGTGTTCGTGCATGAAGGCGTATGTGTTTGTGTTGGTCTGTGTATGTGTGTGTGCATACATGTACAAATGATCATACATGTGACCTGCATTCCAATAGACAAAATACATGCAACATCAAATTTGAATACTGGAACTTTGATTACATCTTTAACTCAAGCAAAATAGCTGCAACGTTTCTTCAAAAACAATATAGCAGGAATAAACAACCCCCGGTAGCGATTCAACAAGCAAAAACACCACGTTTGTATTTAACTCGTTCACAATTGTTTATAAAGAATTCTTGTATATTCTCATTCAAACAGACAACTTACCCTCCTTATTTTCAACGGGCTGAAAAGCATGCAATGTTCCAAAACCAAAAACCATGATTTCTGTTTCTCCATCACTCAAAATAAAAGATGAATCCCCTGCCCATCCTCCCAAACCCACTCCATTCCCCTCACTACACACACACACACACATGGTTGTTGGAGGATTAAGTCATATAATGAAGTTTACACTTTTCAGCAATAGCAGACAATGTGAAAACACAATTTCTCTCCCCCATCCCCTCCCCTCCACCCCAAAATGGATTTTAACTAAAGATACACGTTTACATCGTGGAGCATTTATGATTTTTCTTCCATAGGCTTATTCCTTGTTCCTACAAACATCATATTTCCACCCAGTGGGAACAAAATGTACTGCTGGTTTTCTCCTCCATTGGATCTGGGAGCTTGCAGGTAAGGTTTTGAATTCACATTTCTTCTCAATTAACTATAATCATACTTTTCTGACAACAAATGTGGGAGTCAAGTTTCCGCATTGCCGCCGATTTTCAATAATGTGATGGCTAATGACTGAAACAATACAATGACATTAAAGTTATTTCAGAAAGTACTATCATCCCTGTGTGTATATCAAGGAAACAGACACAACATGAGATGAAGGGAGGGCATAAAGACCATGAGGAAGATTGACAGGAGAGGAAGATAGACACTAACGTTTTCCCACAGGATGTCAGCCAGCTGATCAATGTGTATGGCCAGCTGGCGCTGCTCCCCACTGTATCGAGCGTACAGCCACGTGACCACAGAAGCAGGAAGGCAAACATGGCCAGGTTGGCCAAGTTAGCCAGGGCCTCCAGTCCAATAAGACCCAGGATGGAGGATGCCACGTAAAACACCACCATGCATGTGAACATGACAGCTGGCGTGCGGGCCGCAGAAAACAGGTTCTTGCTTTCATTATGCTTGCAGAATTTCTCTGTACATTGTTGCTATTTCATCCTGTGAACAAAAGAGGATTTCCACTTCATTTCTGACTTACTACTATAACAATTAAAGAGCAGATGCTGATTCTCAGAAATGTACTGGCTAAAAACGCAGCAACTTTAACAGGACACAACAATTTTCAGACACAAGGTATGAATTTAAGCATTTGAATTAATATCAACCACCTTCATCTCTTTTAAGTGTGAACTTATTATAATGTCTGGATTAGAATTCTTTCTTTCTTTCTTTTTTTTTTTTATTCTCCTGGAAGAAATTTGTAACAGCTTAAAGACAATTCATGACAAGCCGTAGCAGAACAAAGTACTTTATGACTGACCAGTTTATCCTCTACAAACATGAATATCAACTATCTGAAGTAGACTGGAAATGCATGCGGTCCAGTCACAACACAGTGCATCCCAAATCCAAAAGTTTGTGTATTTCTGCCATTGACTGCGGGATCTAAACAAGTAACAAGATGCAGAGCATATAAACGTACTCCCAGTTTATCCTGAATACGCGTGAGATATTCCATAAAGAGGAAAAACCGTCTTGGCCTGGTGTAACCGTTATTAATCGCTATTCGGGTAAACATCGGCCATCATCTGTGACCTATAATGAATATACTGTAAACTACCTTGTTAGCGCCCAGTATCTAGTAAGCGCCCACCCCCCACTTTTTGTTCAATATTGTGCAAAGGGTATACTACCTTGTTAGCGCCCATCCCCCACTTTCCAATCTTGCTGTTGGCAGTTTTATTTCCTGCCTTTATTTTTTAAACGGATGCTATGGGTTGGGAGGGAAAGGGAGGTTACGTCGGCCTAAATATGATGTAAACAGTTTCATTTGACGTCATTCTAGACTGTGACGAAAAACTCTGTAGATACCGGTTTTTATTTTACAGTGAAAATTCATTCCGTTTCCTAAACGGGCTTGTGTCTTGGCTGTGTGATAGGAAACTCATAATGCCACGAAGCAAATCCTACACTGAGTTCAAGCTTGCAGCCTTGGATTTTTTAGATCATTTTGCAGGAGGGAATGTTTCCCAAACTGCCCAAGAATTTGGGGTTGACAGAAAAAGAATTCGAGAATGGAGATAAAATCGAGATCACCTGATGCAGCATCAAACAGGAACAGAGAAAAAGAACGAAGACTGCACCACGGGCGAGAAGTTCGCTCTGAAGAAGTTGATCAAGGTGTCCTCGATTATCTTAATCAAGAACGAGCTGAGGGGAGAGTTGTGAGAAACAAGGACTTAAACGAAAGGCCATGGAATTGGCGGGCGCTCACAGACTGGAAGGATTCCTCGCTGGAAAAAACGGCATGGAATCTCCACCCGGCGAGGCACTTGCCCCAACCAAAAGGTGCCTGGCGATTTTGAGGAACAGTTGTTTGAATTTCGTCGCAGTGTACTTCGGCTGAGGCATCGTCATTTGTATCCTTTGCTGCATATCCTCAACATGGACCAGACCATGGTCAGGTTCGACATGTTGCCCAACCGCACCAACGATATGAAAGGGGCAAAAGTAGTACGGACAAAGACAACGAAGGCTGAAAAACGGGGATTCAACCGTAGCTTTGCTGGTGGCAGCAGATGGAACAAAGTTTCCAGCCTTTGTTATCTTTCGTGAGAGAAATGGGCAAATCCCTAACCGAGTCCTCCTCCAGCTCCAGGTGCCAGACAATGTGCGTGTGACAGCAACACGAAATGGTGTGGATGACCCGAGAGTCACTGTTTTTGTGGATGGAAAGGTTCTAGGTCACTCGGACCAACGTCGTCTGCTGGTACTGGATCATTTACACGGTACACAGGACGGCTGAGGTGCGGGCTACCATGGCTGCCCGGGACGTTGACCTTGTATTTGTTCCTGGGGGCTGTACCGCTCTCGCCCAACCCATGGACGTTAGCATAGTCAAGCCATTCAAGGATGCACTTCGTGATTGCTGGGTGCAGGCTCCTGACAGCAGCCGGCAACCTACGGCAGCCATCACGGCAAGACGTCGTCACTTGGGTGGGCCAGGTATGGGACAGAGTGGGTCAGGATACCATCAGCACATCATTTCTCCGATGTGCCATCTCCAATGCCCTGGATGGGTCTCAGGATGACCAGACACTGGAATAGTTCCCAGAACACATCCAGGCCAATCTGCCCCACAGAGGTGACGACAGGGATGGAGAAGACAGGGAGGCAGAGGCAGACGAGTCTTCTGGTGATGGGGAGGAAGAGGAAGTTGACTTTGTTGGACTGGAGGAAGACGGAACTAAAGAAGCAAGCGTCGACCTGCCTCATTTGCAGTTTGCCAAGTTGAATTTTCCTTTCGATCTGATGCAGACACTTTCTCTGGTGTTTGAGATTTTGTATTCCCCACAACGATTCCTTTTTGCTGTTTGGTATGATCTTTGAAATAAGAAACAAATGCTCAAAAGTGGTGACTGTGTGTAAGACAAGAAGAGAGAGAGAGAGAAGAGAGAGAGAGAGAGAGAGAGAAGCGGGGTAGGAGTGTGTGTGTGTGTGTGTGTGTGTGTGTGTGTGTGGAGAGAAAGAGTTTAAGCTTGTTTTGAATTGTAATGTTTTCTTTTCTTCAATTAACTGGAAATGCCCATCCCAGAAATCAGGCAATTGGTCTTCTGCAGAGGGGTTAGTACCTAGTTAACGCCCACCCCCGACTTGAAGGAAAATTTTGTGCAAAGGGGGGGTGGGCGCTAACAAGGTAGTTTACAGTACTTACAAATTTTCAGAAAGATCGGCCAAGTATGTTCTTTTTTTTTTCCATAAAGAAGAAAACCATTATGAGCCGTTGGTAATGAGCCGTTGGTAATGGCTATAAAGGTAAACTTAAACATCGGGCATCATCTGTGACCCATAATGAACATACTACAAATTTTCAGAAATATCGGCCACATACTTTCTAAGATATTCCATAAAAAAGAACCGTTATGGGTCATTACAGCCGTTAGTAACGGCTTTAACCGTAAAATAAAATGTTGGGCATCATGCGTGACCCATAATAAAATACCCACAAATTTTCAAAAAGATTGGCCAAGTACTTTCCGAGACATTCCATAAAAAAGAAAAACCGTTATAGCCGTTAGTAACGGCTTTAACGGTAAACTAAAACGTCGGGTATCATCCGTGACCCATAATGAACATACCTACAAATTTTCAGAAAGATCGGCCCCGTACTTTCCGAGATATTCCATAAAGAAGAAAAACAGTTATGGGCAGTTATAGCCGCTAGTAACGGCTATAACGGTAAACGAAAACATCGGGTATCATCCGTGACACATAATGAACATACCTACAAATTTTCAGAAATATCGACAATGTGCCTTCTGAGATATTCTATAAAGAAGAAAAACCGTTATGGGCCGTTAGTAACGGCTATAATGGTAAACTGAAACATCGGGTTTCATCCGTAACCAATACTGAACATACCTGCTAATTTTCACAAAGATCGGCCAAGTACTTTCTGAGATATTCCATAAAGAAGAAAAACCGTTACAGGCCGTTAGTAACAGCTATAATGGTAAACTGAAACATCGGGTTTCATCCGTAACCAATACTGAACATACCTGCTAATTTTCACAAAGATCGGCCAAGCACTTTCTGAGATATTCCATAAAGAAGAAAAACCGTTACAGGCCGTTAACGGCTGTAACGGAAACTAAAACATTGGGCATCATCCTGACCCATAATGAACATACCTGCTAATTTTCACAAAGATCGACCAAGTACTTTCTGAGATATTCCATGAAGAAGAAAAATCGTTACAGCCGTTAGTAATGGATATAACGGTAAACTAAAACATCAGGCATTATTCATGACCCAAAATGAACATACCTACAAATTTTCAGAAAGATTGGCCAAGTACTTTCTGAGATATTCCATAAAGAAGAAAAACCGTTACAGGCCGTTACAGCCGTTAGTGTAACGGTAAACCAAAACATCGGGCATCATCCATGACCCATCATGAACATACCTACAAATTTTCAGATAGACCAGCCCAGTAGTTTTGTCTGGAGCGAGTGGAACACATTCTGACCATGGACGGACGGATGGACACACACACACACAGCATTTTTTCGTTCCCATTCTAAAGTACTCCCTGTTCTATAAGAACTGGAGTACAAAAACGGCAACGAAGAAAAGGTGGGAACAATCGATCCAAAGGGAAGAGAAATAGCAACAACAACAAAAAAGGGTAGGGGTGGGTGCAAGTGGGGAACCAAGTAAACCAATGCAGTTCCAGACAGACAGGAATATCTGGGGGAAAAATATTAACAAACAAATACAACAAAGGAAGCCCATTTTACCCAATTTGTATGTTTACATAACAACCCAGGGTTCCCACTTCCTCAAAGGAAAAAAATTCAAGAGTTTTTCAAGGGTTTCTAAAGCGGATACTTTAATTTTAAGGGGCAAATTTAGTCGTATAATTGATAAAAAAAAGAGTGAATAAGTACCTTACACATGTATGTAATCCAGCCATGAAGATAAGGTGATTACACTTTCTGTAGTCTTTTCCAAGCTCAATATCATATACAAAAAAAAAAATGAAGTCTTTATACAGAAATTGATAAACCAGAAAAAGAAAACTTTCAATCTACTTTCCGGCCCAGTATCTGACATGCATGTCCAGTTGCTTCTGTTTCAAGTACTTATTCAATGATTCGTCAAAAAGCATGACATATTCAGTCTGTGATTTCACTCTTTTTTTCAGTTCTGACAGAAAAAAAGGAACAATGCCAAAAGTTGCAAGATATCTACTTTTGCTTTCCTCACACCGATAGTTCGTCGCAATCGAGGAATATGGAAATACTGCTGCAAACATTTTTCGCGTTGTCTTCAGCAGATTGGAAACTGTGATGATTGTTGATGGCATGAATCGTCCACAACACTTCAGCTTTTCAACACATCTGTCCCACTTGCTGTTATTGTGGATTGGCTGACGATTCTTTCTGAGGAAAGGTCTGACCCGATGTTGATGAATTTGATGATTGCCGAATGAACTAACGACCGCCTACTCGCCTTTTTCCAATTCCATGTATTTTTTCCCCTTTCGTTGACTTGCAACCGCCGGTTCGCCCATTGCCCGAACATCAACAGTCTTTTTGTACACTTTACAGAAAAACGCACGTTTGTTGTCTCTGCATTTGGTGATCCAGCTTCGATATTCTTCCTTCTGTAACCACAACGGATCAAATGCGCAATTTCCCTTAGGCATGATGACAGATGCAACAGTATTGGACTTCACCGAAAGATAAGGGAGCATGGCGCTCTTTGTTGGAAGTCGAATTGCGCATGCGCAAACGATAACCAACTACTGAATTGCTTCCCTTTGCTTGAAAGCAGACGACACGCAAAACGATTCAAGAGGCAAAAATCGATGTCCGAAGTCTCGTTCGCGTTTGTTCTCCGATTCGTCTTCAAATGTTACGGTCAGTTTTGGTCCGAAAACAATTTTTAAGGGGATTTCAAGGGATGGTAGGGATATCTGCAGTTTTCAAGGGCCTTTTTGACCCGCTTGAAATTTCAAGGGTTTTCAAGGGTCTTCAAGGGGCGTACGAACCCTGCAACCTCATTTGTTTTGTTTTGTTTTCAGACAACCCTCTTTTTCTGAATGTACCTTGCTTTAATTTCCCTTTTGTTTGTTTTTTGCTAATACTTGCTAAAAATTCAATTTAACACATGTAGTTATAATTTCTTTGCCTTTGAAGAACCTGTGGTATGAAATGTTGCCATTTTTCTTCCATGGATCACTTGTTTTAACCTTTTCTTCATCGTTGTTTCAGTTTGCATACTTACGTTTCCATACATAAGCACAAATGAGTATGTACCAATTACTGAATAAAAACTTTAACCTTTAACTTTTCTATCATATTTCTAACATTTCGAATGAAAAAATAACACTTTAAAAAACAAAGCTTTGATGGAAAAAAACAGTCCATGGAAATACTGACTATTAAATGCCTGAATAAAACAACAGTTAATCATGTGAAAACAGCCGGAAAAAAAAGCGTCACATGTTGATGTAAGCATGTGACTAGCATCCTCTACCTGACAGAAGCAATAGTAAATCAAATGCAACAAATGCAAGTTACAAGAGACTGACCCACAGACGTTAGAAATGTAATTTTTCCTTATCTTAGCTCTGAATAGTTGCACCTTGCTCTTACAGTCTCAAGGTATGAAACAGTTGTGATTAGTTTTTAACAGGTTCATCCATCTGCCTTTCTGTTGATCAGTCAGATCCAGATCTAGCTGTAATATGTCTGCTGTAAATATTCAAGAAATCAGTTCACCATCCACATGTGTTAAAAAATAACACTCTGAATCCTTTATTTGTGTTTAGACAAAAGATGACGAGCACATAAAATCATCCTGTTCATTAAGTGGAATGCATTTGGAAAAAAAAAAAGCACCAAAAGTCACAATCTGCCATTCCGATGGCTCTATAAAAACGTTCATTCAAAACATATGAATGTTGAATACCTACATGTCTGCACCCTGGAATCATACTGTACTCTTAAAGTCACCTTTTGTCTGACTGAATGAAAGATAATCTTCACACAGTTAATATTTGATAAATGTTTTATACCTGTAACTGGTCTTCGAAGGTCTGACTGAATTCAGGACCACCCATCTTCCTGGTCGAGTGGAAGAGATCAAGGCATCGCTGTAAACAGCGCTGATGCTCCCGTTCCAAGCTATCCGGGTGAAAGTATGGCTTTTCTCCACCACAAATCTGAAAGAAAAGCAGGTAGCTATTACCTGTAAGCTCTTTCCGGTAAAACAAATCTTAAGTTTAATTTGGGCATAAACTATGATTTAACCATATGTTTATATCAGATATTTTACATTCAATTTAGATTGCATTTCTCTGACTATATAGTTTTCTGTTGTAAAATTCAAAAGATAACCCTAAAAAATGTTCACGGTCACATGTGGATAAAGAAGACAATACTCAGAGTCTACACAGGGTATACAGACCTGTGCCCCTCACCATGTGCACTTGCCAAGTCTGTATACGATCAGGTAACAAAGTTAGTAATGGGCCTTAGAGATTCAAATTTCCACATGTTTTATGTTTCGCCTTTTCTAAAAAATTCATCAAAATTTACCAGAACTTTAAATACTAGAAAAGATTCCTGTCGCGGACCTCCTCTCCTGTAAGCATGATTAAAAAGTAAGCGCTCCTAAAGCCAGGCCACTTGATTCGCAGACTTGTTTACTACTGGAGAACGGAACCTTCCCTCCTGACAATGTAGAGGAGTGGTGAGGGAACTGTAGCCATCCCTGGTGGCAACCCCCATCACAAATCATCAGCACATACAAATAAATACACATCCCATTTCTGATTTCTTTCCCCGTGTTCTACTTGCAGTCTTTCAACTATTTCTGATGAAATTTTAAAGCACACACAATGAATGTCTTTCTCAGTAAAATGAATCCCTGTCAGCGATCAATCATGCACTAGACTTATTATTAATCAGAATTTGCATGTTTGCTGGGGTAAAAAGTCTTCAAAACATAGCCTCTGGCACCAAACTACCCATAAATAGTTTGCAAATTGTCAGCAAAATGACCTCTAACCAAATGATAAAAAGAGGACTTTTCCTGTCTCTAACAAAAAATATAAAGGAAATTCATCTATGTTGGTGACAGGCACGCTTAGGCTCAACTATGACAATGATGATTAGTAACTTCAGTCATGTGGCATGCTTGTGCCAATCAGCATTAACAGCACTGAAAGGTTTAACTGAATATCCCTGTAAGAATCATGAATGTTGATAAAAAAAAAAAGGTCAAAGCAATTAGGTGGAGAACAACAACAACAAAAAAAGGCATTCGTTACTTGTTCAAAATACTTCATTTTCAACAAAATGTTTGTCAAAATGCATGAATATTTTTCCTCAGTTCTTTCACAATTTTGTGCACGTACCGAGACCCGACATCTTGTTACACTCAAATGTTATTACATAAGACTTAATACCATAGCTGTTAATAGTGTTCCTACCTCTTCCATGTCTTTAGAGTACTGGTTCTTGGCATTGGCCACAGCCGCCAAGTTGTTGGCCTCTGCTGTTGCCTGTCAAAAACACACAAATGCTGTTGACCATACATCAGCTTCTGATGGACAAATTATACCCCCCCCCCCCCCTCCCCTTCTTTCCACGTTCTACTAAAAATTACTCTCTTTTTTTGCATCAAAGGGATGGAAGATGAAAAAAAGAAAAAAAGGAAAAGAAAAAAGAAAAGAGGGAAGGAATTTTTACCACTGAAAGAAATTTACAATACACTTACCTGTCATGAAATTAGCAGAGTTGTCCCTCTTTGGTCAATTCCCCTGCCACGGTTATATCCACACAAGTGCAATAAACGCTCAAGAACTGTGTCTTTAGAATCTTTTAAAGACATCTCATTTTCTAGTTCACTGTCTTCACTGTATTTTCAAACATGTTACAAAATACCGCGGAATCATATGGGTAAACAGGTCTGTATGTAAATTGCAATGTTTCTGAAGTAAATCTGAACTGAAAAATAACTCAGCACTTAATCAATAAGGTTCAAAGTCATCTCAGCTTTTATGGGAGGTACTAACAAATGACACATAAATAGTCTAATGTAAACATTGCATTTCACACTGTAGAACATCAATCCACTTCAACCTGGATCCTATGTTTAATCTTTTACATTGCAGAACATCAATCCACTTCAACTGGGACTTGATATTTCGCTACTTCAGAGGCACACTGGTTCATCTCCAAAATGGCGGATTTGAGAAATGCCCACTTGAAGTTTTTAAACAATTGCAGAAATCACACGAGTACTTCTATAGTCACAAAACTCACAATGGTTCAAGTTCCTTTGTAATGTATTAAGTGCTGTTAGCAGCATCAAACAGTATTCAACAGAAAACATAAAAACACACATTTACAAAAAATAGTCAATCCTTGCTTGAAAACTGCCGCGCTAGGGCTCTTCATAATTTGGAGCAAACCAGACTTCCAGTAGTAAGCCTGCTGTAGCGCGCTCTTTATCTGACCGTCCTCCCAGCAGCACAAGCCACATCTGGATTCCATTCTTGTGGACGGTGGTGGCACACAGTCTACTTGACATCTGGCTTTGCTTGTTTGAGGAACAGTGGACTACCACTCCCTAACCCTGCTGTGGCGTGAATGTAAACAAACTTCCTGCCTCAAAGTTTGGGCATTTTTTTCAAGAGAGAAAAAAATGGAAAAAGACTGAAGCCCAGTCAGTCACACATTCATTCCAATAAAAGTACAATGACACATCCAGAGATACAAGAAATCATCTCACCTTTAATAGTTTGTTTTCTCCATTCACATTGATCCAGAAAGACAGAACTTCCACAACGCACACTTTCACATGTTATTGTTACACCACCATTCAGCCTGACCATAAATGTTACTACAAATCAGGGAAACAGCCTTTCCTTGCAGCTGGCACTGTGCACAGCCAGTTCACTTTTTTTTATCAAATATTAAGGTTGCATGCCTGAGTCAGGGAATTTGTTTAAAGCATATACTTGGTGTACAAATGAGAACTCTCACAGGGCAGTCTTCACCTTTATCCACAAGAATGGCTTGTTTACAGTTCAGATGAAAGTGCAGCTTAGTCTTCTTTTTAATACTGTGAGTTGCTTACGCAGTCCGCGGTATATGACTATGTTTACAATGAATACTTTTGTCAGTGTACACTATACTACTGAATCAGCGGGCCAAATTTGTTCATGCTCATGCTATACTGACAGTGTCACTCGAAAAAAAAGTAAACATAATGATGTGTGAATTACCAAAGGAATAGCACTTGTCAGAGTTTTCAAAATACACTCATTTCACACTGGCACATGAAACAGGAGGCATCTCCGACCTTTAGAAGCAAATGAAAGATCACAATCCCTTGGTGTCATAAAGTAAAAAAAAAAAAAAAAAAAGCAAGTCACTCATCATCAGTATCTGTGCTCTCTGTTTGTCCGGTTCAGGGAGCCTGTCTGAAACGATAATAAGATAAGATAACCTGTCTGAAACAGAGCAGCTGTTTGGGATACTGTGATAATAGTGATGCCCATGTCACACAGGTCCAGCAGGTCACGCTTCTTTGCCTCTCGACTGAACTGAGGCCGGGATTATTGTTGTGAAACTGGATATAATCTTTAGCATTCTTCGCCATGAAATCACAGAGGTTTGGTCGGAGGTCTTCTGCATCCTCGTGCAGATGCAGTGAAGTAGCACAAAAAAGCAATTCCCGTCTGCAGGTACCTCCACCTTCTCCATACTGTTGACTTTCAGCCTGCAATCAAGGCGCTTATTGTTGATCTTGACAGAAAGCTGGTGCAAGTTTTCTGTCTCTCAACTCAGCTTCATCACCTCTGACAACTCATTCACTCACTTTTCTGAAACAAACAAACAAGAAAAAGTAAACAACATGAACAGTTAACATTTTGGTTTGGATAAAACACTAAACACTGTTCACAGTGGAACAGAAAGGACACTCGAGAACATGTACAAGAACAAAAAGAAAACAAAACCCACCACATATCGGTATACCAATAGTGACATTGACACATTTACTCAATTTTTTCTTTGAAAAGTGATCAAATAGGGTGAAGTACATCAAATACAAATACGAGTACACTATTACCTCAAAATTGAGAAATACGGGTGAGTCACAACATAACTTGATAACAGCAAATACAAAAGCAGTTACTACGTACATACATTAATCTCTGTCACAAACATCTATTAAGTGTTAGGATAAAGACTGTTTTCCATGTAGATGAAATTATTGTACGCAAGTGCCTTTGCAGACACCCACACACACACACGCACCCACACACACACTCTCCCCTCTCTCTCTCTCACAGAAAACACACACAAACACGCACAGGCACACACACAGAAACGCGCGCGCAAACACACACACAGCACACACAACACACACATACAGGCACACACACAGAGGCACACTCGTGCGTGCCCGCACATATATAATCACACACACACACACACCTATGCATGCACGCACGCATACACACGCACTACATGTGCGCACACACCACATATGCACACGCGCACACACGCATCCATGCACATACGCACACACACACAGAGGCATACATGCGCGCTCGCGTGTGTGTGCATGCATAATCACACATGCACAACACACACACAAACGTGTGCGTGCCCATGTTCTCGCGCTCGCGCCGCACACTAGCATACACACACACATACGCACGCACACGCACACACATACGCACGCAGGCAGGCACGCAAGTGCGCGCACACACACACGCTCGTGCGTGAGCGCGCATACGTAAACACACACACACACTCTCTCTCTCTCCTCTCGTGTGCATGCGCATACACACACGCATGCACACACGCGCGCTTCGTGAGCCCGCACACACGCACTCACACACACACACACACATATGCAAAGATGTAGAACATGGTATGTAAATCAGTTAACATGTCAAACAACTCACCTTGTTTAATGAAGCAGTGGAGAGTCTTCCAAGTCCAACAAGTTGTGTACTGCTCAGCTATCTTGAAAGAAAAGACAGGGTGTCAAATTCTGCCAAAGGTTCAGGTTTCTCCAGTGGACTAGAGATAAGCTGTTGAATACACACAAGGGGGCCACTTGATTACATTTCCTTTCCAGCACTTAGTGAGTAACGGGGAGCTGACCCTGTGTTCAGCTGGAACGGCTGTTCTAGTCTCTCCCCTCCCGCATGCCAGAGCGGGCCATGTGGTCAGTGTAATGAGGAAGGCAGATACTTTTGCTCTCCTGCTGCCAGCATCTTTTAGGGCAGGGAAGAGTATCAGCCGTGAACAGCAGTGGTCTGCCTTCCCTTCCTTTCCTACTCCTCTCCTCGGATAGGCACAGTGGGTTAAAGCTCTAGTTCCGCTGTTGCTCCCAACATATAGGTAATCTTGCTCGGTGCCACAACTGTTTTTTCGCTTTATCTCTGCTATTATGTAAGATCACATCACCAGGTTTGGAGCTCTTGATTAGACCATAAACAGACACACAATGCACAAAAAAACCCAAAACCCAAAATTTGGAGGTAATCTGGTGTGGCTCTAATGTAGCGATTTAATCGTTAGCATCACACTGCAGCTTAGCTGTAAAAAAGAGAAGAGAAAAAAACCTTTCATACCTGAAGCATTGTCTTTGGTTCTGGTAGTTCTTCTCCCTGATAGATTTTGATGTACGCCTGATGAAAAAAAAAAGCACAGCTGCAGGATTACCTCCATGGACTTAAATCAAGCTCAGCACATCTACACTTGACACCATCATACCAACAGGGTACATTTGTTCTCGTATAAAATTGTTTAATTTATAAGATTTGAACAACAGGCTTGTTTTGGATTGATGACCCTTTACCCTGCAAACTACAGGGAAGCAAGCAGGGAGAAGCCCCCAATCCTCAGATCAAATTGTGGCCATTGTAGTGTCATTTAAATTATCAAGAAATGACATAACCCTGAAACAATGTTCTGGGACCTGGATATTACACAACTCACTGAATTTTCTTTAAAAAGCATGACTCCCCTCTGGTCCTCCATGCCCTAAAAAAAAATCTCTAATGCACAGGGACAGTGATCCCTTCAACCTTCTTGGTATAGATGATCCCTAAACATTTGAATTCGAAAACTGGTATCAATATTTTCAAATCTCTTTACGGATTCATCTTAAAACAAAACATTTCGAATTATAACAGATTTTCTTACACATGTCTTTTCATTACTTTACTGGTCTCTGTGGATGCATATTTATGAAACTATAAATCGACAGTTGTTCTATCCCCCCCTCGCCCACCATATTCTTTTTCTTTTTTTTTCTTTCTTCACACAGAACTGGTCTGTACCTTTACGGATTTTTACTTCTGGTTTACAATTGCAGCCTGATACTGGTGTGCATTTATGAATTGTTTCCAGCCACACATATAATCATATCCTCCTTTCCCTCATTCCTCGGCATAAACCTTCCATTTCAACTCACTTGTCTACCATTTCTTTCCTACTTCGTTTCTTTTGCTCTTTTTTCCCCCTATTTTATTATTATTATTATTATTTTTAAATTGATGTTTTATTTGTTATAGTAACTTTAAGCATCACTGTTCAGACATCTGATGCATTTTTGTGTGTGTTAACCCTCTTGACAGGCGAGAACCCGCTAGCGCCCAACCGAAGTCACACGGCCAAAACGCTGAGCAACTGCCAGCGCCCGGTAAAAACACGTGGCAACAATGGGCGCCGCCATATTTCTCGTAGAAAAGGAAGTCTCGCGAGAACGTGACTTCCTTCTTCCTGTGGCCATTTACTTCCGTTTGCAAAAAACCGCGAGTCGATACGTGCCGTAGTTCTCGAGTTATAAATTTTTAAAGTTTTGTGGTCGAAATGCTGTTTTTTCGCCAGCGCTAACCTTGATTTCTGCCGTTCTATAACGAGATTTAGTGATGAAGATACTGTGATTTGTAGGATTAACGGCATAAGACTTAGTGAAAGTGCTGGGTAATGAAGCTTAGAGTGACCTAGATTTCGACTGGGATGATGTTCCAGGTATGATTCGAAGAACGTTCTGAAGAATCCCCCCCCCCCCCCCCCCCCCCCCCCCCCCCGAGTAAATGGCTCATATGATATTCTTCAAACTTATGATATAGCAACATATATATTCGTAGGAATTTTTAAAATTATTTTCATTTCACTATTTCCTTTCCTCTCTTTTAAATTAATTTTTAAATTGGGTAACCATGTTCAAATTACGGAGTTACTTACCTTGCCGATGGGTTTTCGGCGTAACTAAGCTCAGGTAAGTGCATACTAAAGACGGTTAACATGTGCTCTTAAGATAGCGCTTTGTATAAGAATTTCTTGTTGTCCTATCTCATTCATATTTGTATTGCTACCGACATGACTGCTTTGAAATACCTTTCAAACCATAGGCAATCAACTGGACAGGGGCAGAATGGTAACCCAGGGTGGAGTCAATCGACTATAGTGCTATTATCGATAGGCTAAATGCTCCCTCAGGGGCAAAGGGCTCGAGTGAACAGAAGGTAATACACACTTTGCCAAATATAGCTGCATTACATTTGGTTTTATTGAAAACTTGTTGAATCAAAGAGATTATACTTCCTGTGTTTTCTTCTCTGAGCCAGTCCTTAGTATTATCCTGTAGCAATAAAAACTAGTTATATCAAACTGAGTTGGTCTCTCCTCCCCTCCTTGACTTCAATATAGCTAGCCTGAGTGTATGTGTCAATGAGTATGCCATACATAGTAGCTTCTGGAGTCATATCCTACCTTAAAGTACTCCACAAGCTCCTGCGATGTTATCTGTGATCCGTTGATCTCTTTCAGCACCACATTTTCTGGAGCTAGCAACATTGGCACCAACACCTGCAGCTGTGCCCGGAAATCAGCCTCAATCTCTGGCAGAAGAAACACCACCAAAGTAATATAGAACAGCAGTGAGAAACAATCCAGGCTTCTCTTTCTCTCATTAGCAAAGCAAAGAACGAAATCAGAGACCTGATGGCAAGAGTATTTGCATACATCTTTTATACCTAACCTTTAACTCTTTCATCCCTGCAAACCACTAGAGTGGTTTGACAAATCTTCTCCTTTCATTCCTGAAAACCGCCTCAGCGCTTCAGAGAAACATACTCCTTTCTGTCCGGCAACCCGCTGCAGTGGTTCACGCCTTGAAATCTGCACCCAACTGACCATGGTTGGCGTGTCATAGCGGCCTTCACCTTGTAACGGGACTCGCGGGATGTTTAGATAAGTCATGCCTGCTTACTTCCTCAGCGTGGGAAAGTGCTGATTCTGAGACTGAAAATTTTATCTTAGATGAC
>CM031598.1:46851363-46869938 GCA_018398815.1 Conus ventricosus | reverse complement strand
AAACCAGGTATCTGGAATTGTTTGGGTGTTGGAAAGTCAGTAGGTTGGCTGGCACAAAGAAGAATGTGATGACAGTTCTAGTGTATTGGAATTGAGTATTTCATGTTGAATAACGCTTAGTCTGTTAGTTAAACTAATTAGTGATGGCAAAGTCCTGTAGAGGCCTCCATTTCTGTAGATCTCTGTTAGCCTAGCTCTCGCATAGAAAAGCCTCCTGTCCAGAGAGCACCAGTCAGTGGTATCAACATTAAATTGGTTCCTCTATATTAGGAGTTTGTTCTTACAGTATTGAGTAACACATACTGCCACCTACATGTAGTACCCTCTTCCCCCACAAATTTTACTTTCCCACCCCTTCCCCTCCCTTTTCCTAACACAAACACTTAAACAGTCCCCACCTGCATTCTGACTGACACAAATGATTATTATGAATGATAAAGTGATTGAAGGTTTATTCTTTTTAATTGAGGTGACATGTTTTGATGTTAACAAACCCGGGTCGGCACAATGACAGCCTGACTGACACTTTGATAAGCTTTTCACAAGACGGAGTTAATAGGTATAGAGTGAAATGTTTGTATTTATGGTGCAGTGAATGAAAACTATTAGCAGATGTGTTTTTTCCATACTGATTGTGTTTGATATGTAGAAGAAAACAATGATAATAATGATAGTGATGAAAATAACAAGAAAATAATAACAAACTTACACACTTTCTCGCAATCACAAAGAAATAGTAATAATACTCCTTTTTCTGTTTTTTCCATGGCATGGGTGGGATTCTTCCACCAGGATTTTGGCATCCCTTATTGATTTTTTTTTTCAAATAGTGGCACCATATCTTGTATTAATGTAATGAAGTATAACTGGATAGGCTGTAGCAGTTTTAATTACACATCTATACCGTGGCTCACTAATGCAATAAGCGGCAGCAATTTGCTATCCCTGCCTCGTATACAATAAAGTCTGTACGGACAACAAAACCCTGAAAGGGCCTCGTGCCTCGCGCATGCTCAGAACAGTCCTCTTTTCTCGGCAGCCATTTTCCCGTTAAGCCGCGTGTACATGGACAGCTAAGTATTTTTGACTTTTCTCGCAATCGATCGATTGTTGTTGCTGTTCGTTGGTGTCCTTGCTTATGTTTTCACTTAAGGGAGAAACGTACGTGAAGCGATTGGGTGGTAAGGCGAGAATTAAGAAGGTTTCGTCTTTCGATTCCCACATCTCGCCGGCAGGCTCTTTGTCTGTAGCCCCGCCAATTCCTCCTCTCCCTTCAGCGTCACTTTCTCCCGAGGGTTCACCTCAACTCAGCTTCGGTTCTGTTGTCGTGACAGCGAGCTCTTTCTCGCAACCCTCAATTCGTGACGGTGATCGGCTCAGCTTCGGTTCTGTCGATCCGTCACAGCGAGCTCTTTCTCGCAACCCTCATTTTGTGGCGGTGATCAGCTCAGCTGCGGTTCTGCTGATCTCGCCCCTTTGCCCCATAACGGTGAGCGACCAGCCGCGGTTCTGTCGCATCCGTTAGTACACCCCGTGTTCAGTGTCTACTGCTCACAGTTCGATTCCCATGGCAGAATCGAAGGTGTACGGGCCCTCTACGGAGGCGCCGGGCAATGAGGGGGACTATGCGTCACCCCCCCCCCTCGCCCGGTAGGCGATCCAAGGGAAGCAACTCCTGCTCAAGGGCTCGAATCTAGTTCGCCCCCGGTTGTTTCCCTTCCCCCACCTCATGTGTCTGCCTCTGCTTTTGGGCAGTCCACCGGGGTGTCGCCCTCTCTCCCGAGCACCCCTCAGGGGACCGGCGCATTCGGCCCCCCACTTTCAGGGTTGGGCCAGCAGCCACATTATCAGCCCCCCCCTATCATGGGGTCAGGGCCCTTTGCCTTGGGCGCCATGGGCCAATGGCAATATCCCCCGAACATGGGCTTTCCTCAGCCCCCTGCTCCGGGGTTTCCCTGGTGGCCGGGTTTTATGCCCAGCCCTCCACCAGTGCAGGCATCTGCCTCCCAGGCTCCCTCTCCCCTTTTCCGGGGTCTGACCCCTCCCCCGGTATGTCTGGGGAACCAGCCATCCCAGGCCACTCAGGGCCCTCGCCGCGCACCGCTTCGCCGGGGGCGGCCACTCCATCGATCTGTGGGTCCGACCTGGCGGACTCTGAGTCAGAGGATGAGGACCGGTCACCCGGTTCTTATTCTTTCCAAGACTCGGTGGCTGTGCTGGCTTCCCTGGTTCCGGGGGCAGTGTCATCCTCTCGGGAGTGGTCAGGGCCCCCTGGCCCTTCGGCAGCGGAACTTGCCCTGGGATCTCGCCCATCGGCCCTCCTCTCTCCTAAAGGAGTCGGTTATGGTGGCCGACTGCATGAGGAGGGCCCAAATACGAGTCAGGGGCACGGAGGCGCAGGACCCCGTGCCTGGTTCGGTCCCTGATTTTCCTTCCGCATTGGCGTGCGGGAAATTCCTTAAACCAGAGAGCTTTCCATTTGCCAAGAAGGCCTTGGCAAATGACACTATCCCCGAAGCCACTCTTCCCCTCTCCCAGGAGGACCTCCTGGTCCAGGAGAGGTCAAAATCGCACGCTAGGCAGGTGTCCCTCTCAGAGCGCTGCCTTGCGGAGTGGGAAGAGTCTGCGAGGAGGGGTTTGGAGGCCATATCTGTTATGGATTCCTTTCTAGGGGGACTAGTGTCTGCCCTTAGGGATCCTGATTCTGGTTCCTTCGCCATCCGCCAGTCCGCGGACCCAACTGCTGTGGTAGCCTGTATCCAGTCAATGCTGAAGGGCTTAAGTATTCGGCTGGGGCCTTCACTAGGCTCCATCTGAACTCAGTTCTGGCTAGGAGAGATGCGGTCCTATTGGCATCTTCTGTGACCCGTTCTCCATCTGCCCGCGCTTCCCTCAGAGCTTTGCCTGTCAAGTCAGGGTCTCTGTTCGGGAATCACGTGCAGGCCACCATCAGGCCAGGCCGAGATTAGGCGTGACCTCGCCTTTCAGTCAGGCCCCATCCCCCACGCCCTGGTTCAAAACGCAAGGCGCCAGCACCTTTCTCGTCACCGGGTCCTTCTCAACCCAAGGGACGACGGTCATTTGGACCCCGGGGGACCAGAGGCAGGCAACCAAGCAGGGGTCGGCCTCCGACTCGGCCGGCGGGTCCGAAAGCTCCCACGCCTCCGACGGCCCACCCCCAGTGACTCGCCCCCGACCTGGGTACTTCACCCAGGGCAGTCCTGTGGGCAGTCTGTCCAGGCACCTCAGTGCCTGGGAGCGGCTTCCCGCAAGCCCTTGGGCTCTGCGGGTGATCAGGTCGGGGTTTTCGTCTTCCTTGGGGTGCAGTGAAGGCTCCTCTCACGCCTTCCCCTCCCCCTTTCGCTCCTCCTCGGGATCTGGCTGCCTCTCAGGCCTTAGACCAGGAGGTCCTTTCGCTGTTAGCCAAGGGAGCCACAGAGGAAGTTCTCTTCCATTCCTCTCCGGGATTTTATGGCCGCATTTTTTGTGGTCCCCAAAGCTTCTGGAGGATGGAGACCGGTTCTAGATCTTTCGCCCTTGAACAGGTTTCTTATCGTCCTCCGTTTTCGGATGGAAACCCCCATGTCAGTCCGCGATGCCATGCATCCCGGACTGGGCGGTATCCATCGACTTGAAGGATGCATACTTCCATCTCTTGATCCACCCCAAGGGACAGGAAGTACCTCCGCTTCGCGTGGAGAGGCCGTGTTTTTCAGTTCAGGGCTCTTCCCTTTGGACTAGCCCCGGCCCCCTGGGTTTTCACGAAGGTGGCTCGGGAACTTTGCTTGCACGTTCGGGAGAAAGGAATTCGTTTGAAGCCTATTTTAGACGATTGGCTTCTCCTTGCCTCATCCAGCACTCTGTGCTCCAGCAAGCCCTACAGGTTTTAAGCCTCTGTCAGCAGCTGGGATTCGTTCGCAACGAGGAGAAGTCCGATCTCACCCCGTCGCAACAGTTTCAGTTTCTGGGCATGTCCTTCCACACCACAGACTGGCTGGTCTCTCCGACCCGCCAGCGCCTTGTTCGCCTCCAGCACCTCTTGGCCCACCTCCTTTCCTTGGATCAGGCGCCAGCCAGAAAGCTGGCCTCTCTTCTGGGTCTGATGGAGTCCTTGGCCCCCTTAGTGCCCCTCGGACGTCTGCACAAACGCCGTTTTCAACGCCTTTTTCGCAAGCGTTGGTCTCAGGGACTGCAGTCGTGGGACCTTCCGATCCCTCTCGGGCAGTGGTTCCAGTCATCGGTGGTACAATGGCACTCCCAGTCCTGGCTAGCTCAGGGAGTCCCCATCTCTCCCCTCCTCCACAGGAGGACCTGTTCACGGACGCGTCCCAGTCCGGGTGGGGTGCCCACGTCAGCTCTCTGACGGCCTCCGGGCAATGGTCCCCGGAGATGGGGTCCTGCATATCAATCGGCTGAGCTGGAAGCCGTGTTTCCAAGCCCTCAAGGAGTTTCTTCCCTCCTGAAAGGAAAACACATTCTCCTCAACACCGACAACACGACGGTGGCGTGTTATATCAACAAGCAGGGGGGGGCGCGTTCTCACTCCCTGTCCCTGAGGGCGGAACAGCTTCTTCTTTGGTGCGAGACACAATCAATCCGGATCTCGGCCAAGCATGTTCCTGGGAAGATCAACATTCTCGCGGACTCCCTCAGCAGGTCGCACATGGTTCTTCCCTCAGAATGGACTCTCGTCCACTCGATCCTAGAACCTCTCTGGACTGTATGGTTCAAACCACAGGTGGACCTGTTCGCCACCCGGTTCAACCACCGTCTCCAGCTGTATGTCTCCCCAGTTCCGGATCCGGCAGCGTGGGCCGTGGACGCCCTGTCCATCCCTTGGTCCGGCCTGACGGGCTATGCCTTTCCCCCGTTCCCCATTCTGGGAAAGGTTCTCCGCAAGGCAAGGGAAGATGCAGCCACGCTTATTCTGGTGGCTCCACGCTGGCCGGCCCAAGCGTGGTTTCCGGAACTGTTACACCTGTCGCACGTGCCCCCGATACCGCTCGCCTTAAAGGCAAGGTCCCCGCTCCAGCCGCGGTCAGGCATTCCACACGGCAATCCAAACGTGCTGCATCTTCACGCCTGGCTACTGTGCGGGACGCGCTGTCTGCACGAGGCGCCTCCCCAGCGGTAATCGGCCTTGTGGAACATGCCCACAGGGCAGGCACCCAAAGTGTCTATAGTATAGTGTCCACTGGAATGGCTGGCTATCTTGGTGCTCCAGCCACGCGGTATCACCTCATTCTCCTTCTCAATGCCAATTGGCGAACTACCTAGCCTTTCTGTCATCGGAGAGAAATCTTTCAAGCCTCCTCTGTTAAGGTTCACAGGGCGGCTATTTCCCCCACTATCCGCCAGTTAGGGGGCCCCTCCTTCGGGGACGACCCTCTTCTGCGGGATCTGGTCAGAGGAGCGGCCCTACAGGAGGCCCGATGCCCCCGCCGTGTCCCGGCGTGGGATCTTTTCTAGTCCTCTCCTCCCTCAGGCTTCCCCCCTTTCGAGCCCATCCGGGAGTGTTCTCTGAAATTCCTTTCCTTCAAAACAGCCTTTCTCGTTTCCCTGGCTCGGGTACTCTTCGCCTCCTCCAGACTTTTTAGCGAAAACCAGTTGCCAGGTTCTTCTTCCCCGACCATCTCCATTCTTCCTCTCACTTCTATTCTCGCCCCGGACGACGAAGACCGCACTCTCTGTCCGGTTCGCGCTTTGCGGGAGTATAGGAAACGCACGAAATCTTCTCGTTCCAAGCAGCGCCACCTGTTTCTCTCTTACAACGAAGGTTATAAGGAGGACATCAGGCGCTCTTCAATCTCTCGATGGCTGAGAGAAGTCATTAAAGCTGCGTACGCGAGACCTGAAGGGGATTTGGCTGTTTTCTCACCTAGACCTCATGAGATTAGGGCATGGGCGTCTTCGCTGGCAGTAGCTCATAATGCCAGCATTCAGGTGTGCTAGATGCCGCATATTGGCGGTCCCCTGGCACCTTCATCCAGTTCTACCTGCGCGACGTTTCCCGTCTGCGTGATGATGGGTCTAGGGCATCGCATCAGCTGTGGTGGCGCAACATTCCATCTCCGCCACACGATCCGGCCCTTCTTGCTCCTCCAGGCGGTAACCAGGTGAGCCTCCTTCCAGGTAGTGCGACTCTGCATTAGTGAGCCACGGTATAGTATGTGTAATTAAAAGGAAATTTTTATTCTAAAATTACGTTTAATCTAACATACTTACCGTGGCTCACGCAGAGACCCTCCCTACCTCTCCGCCTTCCTGGTACCATCAGGAGTTCTCAGTCAGGTTTTAATATACCTCGAAAAGAGGACTGTTCTGAGCATGCGCGAGGCACGAGGCCCTTTCAGGGGTTTTGTTGTCCGTACAGACTTTATTGTATACGAGGCGGGATAGCAAATTGCTGCCGCTTATTGCATTAGTGAGCCACGGTAAGTATGTTAGATTAAACGTAATTTTAGAATGAAAATTTCCTTTTTGTTGTAGAATAACCTAGTACTGTATTTTTAAAAAATGTGATTGTGTTGTACCTTAATTTTAACCAATATTGTGCATTATATCCTAATCATTTTAAGATAATTACTGATTTCATATTGTATCAGCTCATGGTATTCAGATAGAAAAATCACTCTGAAAACACTATTTGTCATTGTTGCTCTTGCAACTCTCCCCTCTCTCTCTCCTCTCTCTCTCTCTCTCTCTCTCTCTCTCTCATCTCTCTCTCTCTCTCTCTTTTATTGATGTTTGATTTAGCTTCAGGACGGCTTGAAATTAGAAGCAGAATGGATGTGGGAGTTGTATAATTTACAACCATGAACTGATGAAGGGAAGTAGAGTGTACAGTATGTAGAACTCCATTGATTTCAGCTTCACAGTTTCAAATTCTTTTCCGAGGAAGGATTTGTTGTATTCGGATTAAACCATAGCTATGCACCACATCCGCAAGGCAAATGCCAGACCAAAGTATGACTCAGTGCCCAAGACAAGCCTGAGAGAAACATGTTAACAGAACTCAGTTGCGTCCAAGCAGACACCCGTCCATCTCGCTCAGGCATGACATCATTTAAATTTTCAGAGACAGGTGTTAAACCAGTGCTTTCAGGGCAGCCATGAGCAAGACCTAGAGCTGTCAGTTTTCAAAAAGAAAGAAACAGTGCTCTCTGAAGAAGGTCTCTTGCGAAATCCTGTCTACAGCTAAGTGTAAATTATCACTGAATATAAATTTTTTTGGAAAAGTGTTTAAAAGGAAAATAAAGTTTTGCATCAGCAGAAAGTGTCCACGTCTATTGCATCTGCCACTAACTGAATTTAGCTGAAGTAACTTTATGAAGCAAGTAAAGTATGCATAAAGGCTTATATATTTTCGTATAATACAGTCCTTTATTTTACATTGTAAGTCTTTTGAAAATTCCTAAAGAGTCCTTGATTTTTTTTTCTATCCCATCTACTGAGCCACTTCAGTGGGATGACATCCATTTCACTCATTCCAGCTTCCCTCCACAGCTATATTCAGGCTGGCTCAAGGACTGAAGGTGTGGTCAGTATCATTATTAGGCAGCCCAAGGCAGGAGACACTGCACTGCTGCCGAGTCACTTTGTTGCTGCGTAGTGGTGCGTGTTTCTGATCAGACATACGTAAGTCACCATATACTAGGCCCCTGCAGACAACAAGAATTGGAAAGTTATCTGCATGAATGAGTATCCCCCTCCATAGTGTGCCACCATGTCTATTCAAGTACAATCTCCATAAACTTGCAGATGCTGGCAACCTCTATACAAACTAAGGCATAGACAAGGAGAGAAAATGGAAACTGAGGTCACCATGAGAACAGGGCATGAAGGGCAGAACAGGGCATGAAGGGCCACAGAATTTGAGATTTTTATACTGAGCAATGAAGTTTACGTGATTAAGATGATGCTCCGTGTTTCATTTCAGTCTTGAGATGCATGGCAGACCTGTACTGTACTCGATGTTCATATATATCCTGGCTTCAGTTCAACCAGGTCCAAGAGATTACATCTGCTGTTTTGGTCAGGACATTTGAGCATCACTCTCGAAACACATCTGTTATGTGGATGAAACTCCGCCATGTGATTCCACTCTTCCAAATTGAGTCCATAGCAAACTTACCTCTGTAAACGGCTTAGTCAGGTCAGCAAAAATCCCACAAGTGGCATTGAGAAGAATTGAACCTACAACCTTACAGTTGGAATCTGCCATTTACTAGTGCGATGGATTAAAACATATTTTGGAAGCGGGAAAAAAGCTCTTGTTCAACAACTTGTATCAGTTTATGGTAGAGGTAAATCTTAATTTATAAAGTTAATAACTCTGAGCACTTCAAGAATACTTGACAATCGTGAGGCTGAGTTTGCTTTTCATTCCTAAATAAACTTGTTTTTGTGCGTGTAATCTGTGTAGATGGATCTTGTTTTATTGCTGCTGATTATTAGTGTTATTGTAGATGTTATTTAATGTTTATAAATGTTATTTAATCGTTTATTGATTTTACATTACTCAATTGACAAAATTTAATCACTTGTGCAAAAAAAAAAAAAAAAGACGAAAAAAAACTTGTGTTTGTGTGTGTGAATTAATGTTCTCCAACCAGTGATAATCAGATTATTATGACACGTATGAAAAGTTTTCAGTGAATTGTGGCATGTTGAGATTTTTTTTTGTCCTTTTGCTTTTTGATGTAATTTAGAGTTTACTGGACATATATTTGGTCAAATGTGTCCCCAGAATGAACGTCAGTCATGACTTAACCATAACCTATCTTATGTGTTTTACATGGTTGTATGTTTCTGTATTTCTGAGCATGTGATCGACAGTTTTATTTTTTCTGGAAATTGGTATTCTGGCTTGTCAAACTGAGCTGTCGACATGAAGCTCACAAATTTGATATAAGTTATGTCTTTGGTCAATACATGGTCAGTTTAAACATCTTTATTTTTATCTCTGTATGCTTAAAAATCTGCACATTTGAAGAATGTTTGTATCTGTAGTTGCAGTTCAAGACATTTTTTGAGAAGCTAGCTGTGGATTTGGAGTGGGACTGGGAGGGATCTTTAACCCCTGTCCTTTGCCGAGTTCTAACACCCTCTGCGGTCCTCTGGAGTTAAACGGTCTCCTGCTACTAACACTGTTGTCTGGATCATGGCGTCTGAGTCTGGTGTGGCTGGTTTGGTATTCTTATTTGGCTTAAAGTGTTTGTTCAGTGTGTTCAAGGAATTTGAGGACTTGATTTTTTTTTTATTATCTAAGACAAACTGAAGCATTGGGTTTAGTTTTAACTAAGTTCAAGGCAATTTGGAAAGTATGGTTTAAATGCAGTTGAATATGAACAAAACAAGTCTCATGTAAATTTTGAGTAAAAGTTTTCTTTCTAAAGTGGATGAAGACTACACTTTCTTTTTTTCAAATTTGTTCACAAGAAGTAACAACATCCTGAGATCTAAATGGTCAAGAGAAGTTTTTAAAAGATTCTTTTTTTTCCCCTTAAGATTTGTTCAAAGGAATATAAATACCACTGTGAGATCTAAACGGTCATGAAGAATTAAAGAAAACATCTTTTAAGGGCCATTTGATATAATGAAACTGTGTGACCACAAAATTCTTTAACAAATATACTTTGTTGTTCAGTGTGTTCTTCTTAACAACTGCTTGCAATCACACTTTTAAGACTGCGTTGTATTCTGTCTACACAACACAAAAAAAAAGTAGGGATGCTTACAGTTTATATGTAGGAGGGGTACTTTCAGGAAATAAAATTTGAGACAAAAAACTATCTGGCTTGACCACAACAAAATTTTCAGTGTGAATAAACGATTATTATTTTGGCACAGTTAGCGATGAAAATTTGGCAAAATGACCTTTTCATTTGTCTTCTTGCACCAAAACATTCTTTAAAGGCACTGTCCAACAGTGATGAGAAAACAGTAGAAATATTGAGTGAAAAATGTTCTCTGCACTTGATTATTGACCAAGTTGAAACATACATCACTGTTAGGAAGAATTTGACGCATGATATTACTTCTAACATAAGAATATGCAACAAGCATCTGCAACGTCGGAAGCATTAATATGCGGTTGAGTGAACATTTAATAATAATAATAATGAATTATTTATAGCGCCTATTCTCGGCTAGAGGCCAAGCTCTAAGCGCTTTACAATCAACACTCGTTTACACAACGGGCTGCCTACCTGGGTAATGCCGACTGAAGAGCTGCCAGCTGGCGCTTCATTCAGTCATTTCCCATGTCATCCAGTCAATTTCATTCAATATCGATCACTCCATTTTCTTACTTCCTTCGTTCTTTCCATTTCTCATGCAGTATGCATGCTTGTGTGATGTGTCATTCATACCAACGGCCAAACTGGCCTACTCTTCTGAAAGTTGGTGATGGGATTTTACGTGTGTGCAAGATGTTATGCGTGGTTCACACACGGAACCTCGGTTTATAGTCTCATTCGAAGGACTGTATGGGAAATGGAGTCAGAAACCAATGTTAACTCGAGGGAAAAATCCCCCTGTACCGAAACGCCCGGCGGAGGTTCGAACCCGCAACCCCAGAATCACCAAGATTACGGGTCCGGCGCTCTACCAACTGAGTTATTCCGGCTCCCATTTCTTGAATGGTCAGTCTGTTGAAGAGAAAGAGGAAGTAGATATAAAAACAAAGAGTGCAGTATCATACTTGTGGCAAATGTAAAGACTAGAAATTAGAATGGACTGAGATTCAAGAGTGACCTATGAAGAAATAGCTGATTTCTTTGACATTAATTCATCAATTGTTTTTAAGATTAAGAACAAGTGACATGGATACACAAAATTGATGGATTTCCACATATCAAAGTCAGAGAACACAAGGAGAGAAGGAAGCATATTTGAAGGGAACTCTGTATTACAAGAATTGTGAACCAAAACACCTTGACATTATTACTAATGTTTGATGAAAATTACTTTCCATATGTGACTACAGAGCACACTGGAAGTCACAGGACAAAGTATGCATCCCAAAAGCTGTAAATCATCCTGAAATTGCTTCATCACTGCCACTCCGTTCTGCAAAAGAAAGTGCTCTAAATCTCCCCACTCCCACCTCCACCTCCCTTCCCTCTCCTTCTCTGAACAGAAGAAGAGTTGTGCTGCAGAACCCATGCATAAAAGGAGAAACGGAGACTGACAAGTTTTGCCAGGACTCTTTCCTGCCTGTTTAAAGTGAAAAAGGTTTACAGAGTTTCTCAGCCAAAAAAAGGCATCACTTCCCCCCCCCCCCCCCCCCCCCCCCCCCCCATGTGGGAATTGAATTACTCCGCAACAGCCCTTAAATGTCATGTCATGAAAGCTACCTTACACTGTACAGCATAAACATTATCACTTGCCACATGCACCTACTCACCCAGTCTTCCTTTCTGTGAATTTTCCATCATCCCACATCCACAGAAAGGCCTTGATGTTGGAAGAAGTTTCCAAATGTCATGGGAACTCGGAACAGAGGCATTGCAGTGTCCTCCTCAACAAATACTCCCGAGATAACTAGTGAGCAGTCTTTTCACAATTGATCAAACTAGTTGAGAAGTGTGAGGCAGTAGGGAGAGATTACTTCAAGAAACCAAAGTAAACAGTTTCCTTCTGTGTGGACTCTCTTGTAGAAAAAAAAAAGGTTATTTTAGTTTTTCTCAATCTTCAGGAAAGTACCCTTTGGAATTAATCTGACAGAGAAAATACTTTTGCCGAAAAGTTATATATGTATAGTTGATTGTACAGTGTGTATTTTGAGTACATTTATTTTGATTCATGAAAAGAATTGTGCAGAATTATTTTTTAATGAAATGTGTTGTGTAGTTTTCATGTACAAATTTTAACAAATTTGTTGTGCAATTTTTGTGTACAAATTTGAATTTGCATGTTACAATTTTTTCTGTCTAAATTGCATATGTGATGTAGGCAAATGCTGTAGCAAAATATAAACGACAGTGTGTGTGGATATCTTTCTTGCCACTCATGTAATGTTTGTTAACAATGAAAGCTGATCATTTCTTCATTCTTAATGGTGCTGTTTTATATGTTGCTTAGGTAGAAAGCTGTGAACAACAAAGACTTTAAGCATTGAGGCTTTTAAAATGCCAGCATTATACTCTGTAAGTTTTACTCAAATTTCACTTTTTGCTTAGAAGGATGCCTTAATGCAGAATGAGGCCCAAAAATAAATCAAGAAATAAAATATTTCCTTGGGACGGATTGATGTGAGGACAGACTTGCATGAACTGGTTATTTCTACCTGATTATTCATATGAAGAACCACATTACTTTTTACACACGCACACATGCACGCACACACGCGCGCACCACGCACACACACACACACACACACACAACACACACACACACACACACACACTGTCAATTAGAAAATAAATCATGTGTGTGTCAGAGTGTAAAAATGTGCAGCTGTATGTTATGATGTCTTAAGAAATATCAATGATTTGGTATCACCAGGAGAAATAATCTGTGATTTATGTTTCAGAGTTAAAGTGTACTTCCCAATCTAAACATTCACTTTCATTAGTAAGAAAATGTCACAAGACAGGCAAGAGAGAAATAACTGTAGGCCTTACCTTTGAGCATGTTTAATCATGTGTGTGTGTGTGTGTGTGTGTGTGTGTGTGTGTGTGTGTGTGTGTGTGTGTGTGTGTGTGTTTTCTGTTGTAGTATCAGCCACAGGGCTCCACTGAAAGGAGAGTCCAATTCAGATGTTGTGGCAACGGATGATCATCGTTTGAGTTGGATTGAAGAACGCTTGGAGGAGATCCTCCTTCGGCCAAATGTCGAGACAAGAAAGTAGCAGTTGTGTCTGTAGCTGGAGCGTTCCGCAAAGGAAAGTCTTTCTTCTGGACTTCTTTTTGCGATTGTCTTAGTGCAGACGTAATTCAGTGCTTCAGTTTTTCTGAACGATTTGTAGGAGTCTCCTAGACTTCTGTTTTGGGATTACCCAGAGCAAATGTACTGATGGTATTCATGCGTCCCGAGTGCTGTTGCCTCAAAATGTCACTGAGTTACAAGCTGCATTTCCAGTTTCATCCCTGTCCATGAAGCATTGCCAAGGTGTGCAATGGGGTGTAGAGAGCAATCTGGGGGGACAGCCCCAGAGTGACATCAATAGCCCATCTTCAACATTTGTTAGTGCCTGCTTGATTGGTTTCGTACCTTTTCTGATAAAGAAAAAGTATTTGATTGTAATTTGTGATTGAATAGTTGTGCCAGTGGCCTGTTTCTAAAAGTATTTGTTAGTGCCTGCGTCATTGGCTTCTTAATTTTCTAATCAGAAAAAAATAGTTTTTTTATGATTTGTGATTGAATAATTATGCTTCTTTTGATAACTCCGGCATCACTTTCTTATGCTGTGCTTTATGGATTTCATGTGAACGTGGTTCAAAACATGCATCAGTCCTGACCTGTAAATCTGCCTGTTTGCAGGGATCTCCTGACTGGCTTGGCAATGATGATGCTCCTCTGGAAGGTTTCTCCTGGCGAGGTGGTTCAGAGCGGGACACTACTGGTATCCTGCTTTGGAGTGAACCTTTCTTTTGTAAACACGCAGTGGGGAAGAAGTAAGCTCATTCACCTTGTAATTGTTTTGATGTAACATGCACCAAACTTCTAAGGTGATGGTGATGGTGGTGATTTTTAAGAGCACCAGAGAAACTTATGAAACTGGAGATCTTTTTGTTTTTGTTTTTTGTGTTTGTTTGTTTTTAAAGTCACCCTGCAAGTATAAATCATTCTTTTTTTTTTTTTTTTTTTTTTTTTTTTTTTTTTACATCTTGTAGAGCATGTGGTTTAATGAGAATCGAAGTCTTCAGGATTTCTAACAAGTTTTTATTGAACCAATTCTAATTAGATAATGTTTTCAAGATTGAACAGTATTGTTCTTAGTTTTTGAATTAGTCATTATGTATTTTGTGCAGATTGCCATCTTATTGATGGATACGCAAGGGGCATTTGACAGTGAATCTACTGTGAGGGACTGTGCCACCATTTTGCACTCAGCACCATGCTTAGCTCTATCCAGGTATTTGAATTTTCTTGGCTGTTTTACATTTACCTCTTCTGCATGTATGACCACCAAAGTGAGAAGAAAGACCAAACAAAAAGGTGTTGTTTAAAGAGAGAAGAGTTCTTGTGTCTGATTTTCTGCCAGCTGATTCTGAGATTCGGCTAAACAAGCATATGCTGGCTTTTATTGGTATATTTTAAGGTTAGAGCCAGAACTATGAAAATTTTGGAGTGTAGTAAACTACTGGCCAGGATTTAATCTGTTAGTTGACTCGTTCTAGTTGTTTAGCCAGTTAGCTGGCTCTCATTTGACTAAATGAGGTGCTTGATGGTTGGTATCAGATTTTTTTTTTTTCTTTTTTAACCTCTTATACTTGCAACGGGAGAATCCGGGAGTTAACTTCAGGCGCCTGTTTCTTCCGTACCGGGATCTGTCCGTAGGAATTTTCCATCACGCAGTTATTCACGTGTGTAGACACGCAGAGTCGCAGACAGTAACTAGGAAGACTCGGGCATGGTCCAATCTGTGTTGGCACTATTTTGGGGTGATGGAACTGCGCGTGTTCATTGACAAAAGGGGCAAACACAGCGAGTAAGTTTGTGAATGAAAACCGACCGACTTTGGCGTCTGCTTACTAACGATGAAGAAATGATCGACTACTCGCAAGAGGAGTTGGATCAAATTATTGGAGAAGTAGAGAAATTTGAAAGAGAGATGGAGAATGAAAGTGATATTGAAGTAGGTAGTGTATTGAAGAAGACGGTGAAGTAGAAAAGCGACCGGAGTACGATGTTCCGCTCGCTGTGCTTCAACAACGTGGCGACCAGCGCGACACGTGGCGTGGCAGAAGTGCGTCAGTTTCAGGAACCCACTGGGCCCGCTCACTCGTTACCCAACACTGCTACACCACTTGATTTTTTCTTTTTGTTTGTTCCTCTTTGTTTTTTAAGACTGCTACTGATGAAAAGAAACAGGTTACAAGACAAAAACAAGCTGCAAAGGGCGCACCTGACCCTCTTTTATAGTATTTGTGTGTGACATGTGACAAGTTTTGTATGACATTGGTGGGACAACCAGTGGGACCTGTACTGTCAGGCAGCAGATGGTTTACGTCAGGTAGGCCTCAGGTTTCATCTTACACTAACAGCCTGCATCAGCATGGTGACTGTGCATGCTTGCATGCTGTAAACTTGATTGTCGTCATAAAATGTCAGTGTTGGTGACATTGTGACAGTGACGCCTATACTTAAACAGAAAAATTAGTTCAAAGTGAAGTGCATGCTTCTGAATGTTCCCAAATTTTTTTCTCCTACGGTCCAACTTCCCCAAGTTAATAATCACAATACCATTTTTAGGCTGAAACTGTAAAAGAACAATCTAGGGTTTGCGTCAGAGAAACTGAGTACAAGGGGTAAATGCAGGTTCGGAAAGTAGTTTAAAACACAAGCACGATCTAGATCAATTATAATTATTATGGTCAAAGATACCCGAGTTTTTTGGTTGTTGGGTTTTTTTTTGGTGAACGACAGTTTCTTTAATCTCCTAGTTTCTCTGTGTCTATACATCTTTGTGAATTGTCCGTAATATTGTATTAACGGGAAAAATTGGGGGAACTGATAGCCAAATTCAGTGATCTGTCAACGGGCTAACGTAAAACTTTAGGCTCACTTGTGGTTTGTTGTGATGTATGATTCATTGTTATATGAAAATAGAACATAAATGATGCAAATTGAGTTTATGTATTTAGCTCAAAATGCTTCTAAAAATGGGTACGTCCTCACATTTTTATGTACATTTCTGCCGTGTTGAAAATTCTGGGGTTATTGACTATGTATAAAATGTAAGTTAGAAAAAAGATTTTGAAAGGGTACACAAAAACAACGAACAAAAACTTTTTACTTTTAGGATTTTGAAGTGCAACCAAAAAACGCCTTGTGGGTTAGTTTTGTTTCCAATGCAACTTTTGGGGAATAATTATTAAATATCTGCACTTGTTTTGGGCAAAGGTTCATGAGTGACTAAACATTTTTGTTTAAAATACCGTAATTTTGTGTTTTAATTTACCTGTCATAAACTCAAGGGATTTTGTCAGCCCTTAAGTGTGGTTTTTGTTAAATGTAAAGGGACTGAAACCCCCTGCTGAAAAGTAACACTTGAAAACATGCTGTCAACATGTAGTACTGTCTCGAACATTACATTCTTGCAACCTTTATTTAATCATTTCTCGATTCTTTTTTTTGTGTTTCATAACACACTGCACATAAGCAAAGTTTCCAGCACAGACTGTGACTCATTGTGAGTTAGTTGCCTTTAGCTCAGCAGATTTCTCTTCTTTGGTCGTCACTGTAGATGATATTTCAATTTTTTGAGAGTTAGACCAGATCCCGCGAGAAATACAGAAAACAGCCCCATTGTACTCTGAGAGGGGCTGCCATTGTTGCGTTCAATTTCCACGGTAATTCATATTTCAAATATATTTCTTTTCTTTGCAGTGGTGCTATGTATAACATTGCTTACATTTTGCTAATTTTGTGTAGATTTCGCTTCACTAGATTAGCAAAGTAAAACTTTAATGAAGAGAGTTAAAGAGAAGCCATACTTTAATGAGCTATTGTTTCGTATGTCTAAAGCCATTTCCCTGCATCATGGACCCCCCCCCCTCCCCCCTCTCTCTCTCTCTCTTCTCTCTTTTCTCTCTTCTCTCTCTCTCTCTCCTTTTCTCTCTCTCTTTCTCTCTTTTTCTATGCAGGCCCGTTTCAATTTTCCTATCATATGATTTTTTTTTTTTTGAGGTATAATGTCTCGAACATTCAGAAGACATTTACAGCTCTTCAGGTAGCCTTTTTGTATAGTGAATTTTTTTTTTTTTAATTCCAGGAATGTTTATAGGAGAAGTTATAAGCGAGTGTAGAGAGTCTGATTAATGTTCAATACCAGAATTTTGTTTTTAACGACCAAGATGTTAATAGAAGGGTGTTTAATAAAAGGAGAGTTGGTTTAAAGGGAAGGATGATTGAATGTTTTTTAAATTTAAATACCAATTCTCCTACTTCATGTGCTGCAGAATTAAGATTTGGGAAAAAAGGGAAATTACCAAAACAAAAAAGAACAGGAAAATGACGTCCCTAAGGGTTTTTTTGTTTTCTGGTATTATGGACAACATGAATCTTGAAGTCTGGTGTAAAGGTGTTAAACAAGAGTGGACATTTGCCATCTGTTTAATCTAATTGAAGGTAAAACTAATGCTCTGAAGTTGGCTCAGCATGATGCTGCAAAAGTGAAAGAGACTAACTAAGCTGTAGTAATAAATTACCCTGACACCATTTAAAAGCATGTTTGTTTGTTGTTGTTTTTGTTGTTTTTTAAGGAAAAATAACCTGCTTGCCAGATCCCTTAGAATTTCATAATTTTTGCTTTACCTCATTGGAATCCAAATACAGAATTTGTAAGCAGGGATTGTTGAAGCAGGCATGTCTAATGAATAATTAACCTTGTAAGTACTGACTTTGTTTAAGGGCAATATTTCATAAATAACCAGCTTTTTTTTGTAAAGCATCAGACAAAAATTTGAAGGCAGAAAATTTTCCTTTAATCACAAAATAGCATTATTTAAAAGTAAATTATATCAAGTTTTCTCTAAAGATCTAGAAGTAATGCATTTGTTTTTCTTTTCTTTTTTTTCAAATCCTTGATCAGTTTAAAACTGACCATTGCAGTCACTTACCCATTGTTTGGTCAGAAAATACAGAATTCATCCATAATTGCAAAGCTGACTGGTGGAAAAAAAAAAAGAGCAAAAAAAGTTGCTGTGTTGTTTTTTTTTCTCACAGTTGGACAGACCTTGCAGATAATAAGATAATTGTAAACATTGTGGCATATGGTAAGTCCAGAACAGGCAGTTTTAAGAGACTGAAGTGAGCACTGAAAAGGTAGCTAGCTGAGCAAGCAGATCAAAATGTGTGGGACGATTAAGAAGATAGAAAGCAAATCCCACCACCCCCAAAAAAAAGAACAAAAACAATATGAAAACACTGCTACTGAAATTAGAAGTCATGCAAGTCTACCCATAGAGTCTAACCTAATTCTTGAGTCCCTTATATTAATTTAGCAGCGCTTGGGGTCGCTTAATTGTCTGTCATGTTGAGTAAAAAGTCACTTTGCTCCATCACTCATTGTCACTTGCAACAAGAGGCCCAGTAGTTATTTTTTCCCATTTTTAGAGGCAAATCAAAGCGGTTCACAATGCAGCTTTTCAGCAATCACCACGTTCCATAAGCATGTCAAAGTTCAAAGCTTCCCAAATACTGCCCTGCTTACGTTCCACTTAGCAATTTGTAGCAAAAAAAAATTATAACTGATCCGATTACCTGTTTATCAAAGCACTGAAAAAAAAAAAGCAAAAAAGTTGCTTTTGTTTTTTTTCTACAGTTGGGCAACCTCTAATTTTGCAATTTGTCCCCTAAAGATTCCAAATAAGCTTGGGGCAAAATTGTGGCATTAAAACTGT